>CM017440.1:1708544-1973544 GCA_007726485.1 Eragrostis curvula | reverse complement strand
GATCAGAAAGACGAGCTGCAAGGCGTGGAAGCCCGGTGTCCCTTTGATCTACATCGATTGCAGCTGTTCTTCTACCTCTGCTACAGCCTCTACACCTCTTCAACCCTTGCTGAAGAGGAAATCATGACGGGTAAGTCAATTAAGTGATTAATTAGTTAATTACTAGGTGTAATCTATTTCTGACTAGGCGATTCCTGTTAAGTTAGTGATAATTAGTTCTATCAGCTATAGCACAGTTCCACAAATTGATTTACTTTACTACATAGTATCAATAATTATGATGAGGGCTGAGTGCGCTTTTAGAGAGCTGAGTGCTCGACCTATGATGAGGCAACATTATGCGAGCAATCAATCACACAGACAAGACCTCCAGGTTTTATTGTAACCAATGGCACTTTATGACACCATCATCTTGAAATGATAATTTATTAATTATATACTGTACGGATTCTCTCTTTTTTCGAAAGTAGTCAGGAGAGCTGCCCATATATTAAGAAGAAAAGAAGGTAAACAGTATAGTGCAGGAGAAAATTACAAATGAGAGGTACAAATGAAAATAAAAACAGAGGAAAGGCCATGCCAGCGCTAGTTCATTGCTATGTAAGGCTTGATCTCCTCCAAAATGGCGTCAACTGTTTTCGCAATGCGAATGTTCCTTATTCTGAAAGACTCTCTGATTACTTTCTTTCCATACTCCCCACCAGAAATATAGTAGTACCCCTGTTAACGATCTTTGTTCCTTTTTGATCTTTGCGCATTTTGTGATGTTTGTCACTAGTTGTTGAATGCTGCTGGACTTTTCATACATTCTCATTCCCTGAGTTATTTTGAATAATGTATGGATTCCATTTGCATGTTATATATATATATATATATATATATATATATATATATATATATGTGTGTGTGTACATCACATAATTGTTTTATCTTAGGAAGATCACTGGCAATTCGCAAGAAGTCATGATTCTAAAGCTATACAAGTTTTCTTCTAACGTACAATTAATCAATATTTTTTTCTTGAAAACGAGAGAAAAATTTATTGATCGCTCAACAAAATTGTTTCCAAAGTAATCCCTTCATCCTTCCAAAATGGTAGAGTACACTGTAAATTAATTTACTTTAATACACGGCAATAGAGCTGAACAACGTACTGGTGACAAGGGAACATGATTACATTTTGCAAGATGGGAATAATCATAGCACACAGGCGGGGCTTTTGGGTTTTATTGTAGCCAGTAGCATTTTACGTCACCATCAACTTGAAATCATAATTTAATAGTTATACACGGTACGATACGGAGTCCATTTGCTTGTTATAGATGTTCATCCCATGATTAGAAGGAAATCATGATTCCAAACCTACCCATGTTCTCTTCTAACAGTTCATACTATTATCATCATATAATAGACATGGGGTCACTACTTGACATGATGTAACAACAACCGATGAGAAGACTCATAATAAATTTTGAACTCTAGTACTTGTTTAAAGATGACACTTTTGCGGCGGAAAAGAGCAGAGGTGGGCGGCCATCGCCCATTATGTAGAATATTAAAGAATGTTACATAGTGATTAAAAAGATGATTGCTTCACTCACCATGCAAAAATAGAAAAAGGTGGTTACTTCACAACTTGCATCATTACTTTAGTAATCAATGAGACTGGCTTTGATTTCTCAAGGCGCAAAACTCATCAATGGCTGCCTCTCTAGATATTATTACATATTTAGAAAGGGACTGAAACATGAAACGCAGAACATCAGCACGAAGCTTCATAGCAACTGATGGAGTGCTGGAGCGCCTATATATACGCCATATGCAAGCGGTTGGGTTGGATCAGAGAGTCCTTATTACTCCATCTTCTTTACAGACGATCAGAGCATGAAACACCAGCAGCTGGCAGCCATGCTGCAACAAGTTGCCCTATGGTTTTTCCTTAGTTCCGCCCTACTACTGATTACGTCGTCCCATCTAGCTAGAGCCGCCGTCTCGAGCAAGGCCCCGGCCATGCCACCAATTACAAAGCCGAACTGCCCTAGCAAGTGCGGGGACGTCGATATTCATTTCCCGTTCGGCATCAGGGACGACTGTGCCCTGCCCAAATTCAAGCTCACTTGCAACAGTAGCTCCTCTAGCCCTCCGAGACTCTACAGAGGCAACCTGGAGGTCATGAGCATCACGGTGGAGACCGGCGAGATGCGCATCGTCAGCCCGGTGTCGTACATATGCTACAACTCGTCCAACACCATCGAATTCGACCAATTAGCGGGCTGGAACATCAGTGTCTCCCGTTCGTTCCTCATTTCAAAGAGGCGCAACATGTTTACGGCCATTGGCTGCAGCACGCTGGCTTTTCTTCAAGGCAGTGAGGTTCTCACCGGCTGTATCAGCTCTTGCGACAGCTTGGAGGACGCGGCTCGAGACAAGGACGAGTGCGCGGGGCTCGGCTGCTGCCAGACGGCCATCCCCGGCAACCTTAGCAGGGTAGTTGTCGACTGGAAGTACAGAACCGGCGACAGCAATCCTGCGTGGAACTCCCATGCAGTTACGCCTTCGTGGCCGAGAAAAACCGGTACGTAAACGCATGACTAGCTTGTCCAACACTACAGTCCATGTCTTCATTAATACTTGTCGTTACTGATAGTTAGAGCACCATCAACTTATTAACGACACGTATTAATTATTGCATTCCTCTTGTTTCAGTTCAATATTAACCCAGATTATTTAACAGACCTAAGCCACATAGACTAACCACTTCACGTACATTAATAGAGTCATCACAATATATATATTCTCAGAAAAGCTATGGTTAAGTGACACAAGCCAAAGTACATGGGGTTCAAAGACCACAATACCTTGTAATCATGCCGTAAAAGGCACATGCAGGCTTAGAGTTGAACCGACGCGAATGTAATAAAAAATTAACCCCGGCCAGGGAATGGCAACCTTGTAAACTGTGTACTTCTCCTTAATCAAATGACACGCAGCTAGCTCTCCAGCGCGTTCGAGAAAAAAAAAAGACCACAATACCTGAAGCTCTACAAAATTTTACTCTACATATCCAAGTATCCTTATACTTCCCTCAAATAATGCTTCTCAAGAATCAGTAATCCTCCCCCCCCTTTCTATATATATATTACCAGATACCAGTTCTATCGAGAAGACCTAATGCGGGAAGGAAACAAGAGCTTTATTACCAGCCCAAATGGTACAAATCTCCCGTTGGTGCTTGACTGGGCCATCAAGGGTGACAGACCATGCTACGTGGGCAATGGGACGTCAGCAACTTACGCATGTGCCAGTAACAACAGCACATGTGTCAACGCCACACAAGGGAATGGGTACCTATGCAACTGTTCCCAAGGGTTCCCAGGCAATCCCTACCTTGCCGGCGGATGCATAAGTTAGTTCATTGTAACTATCTTTAAATACACTCGTATTCGTTTGCTTGGGATTTTAGAATGAGCTACACAGAAGACGAATTAAAGATGATCACAAAACAGTACAGCAAGCCCATCGGAGGAGGCAATTTTGGCAAGGTCTTCATGGGAATCACAAAAGATAACCAGCAGGTTGCGGTTAAACGCTCCATTGTACAGGACAGCAGAAAAACCCAGGAAGGGGGTGAGTTCGTTGATGAAATAACCTTCCAGCTCGAGATGAGGCACAAAAACCTAGTCCGGGCTTGTTGGGTGCTGCCTTGAGACGGACGTCCCCATGCTCGTCTTCGAGTTCGTCCCCAACGGGAGCCTATCTGACGTGCTCCACGGTGCCAGCACGCGGCGCCCCCTCTCTGTGCTGCAGCGCCTTGACATTGCCGTCGGCTCAGCGGAAGCTCTTAAGTACATGCACTACTTGCATATTGGCGGCCACCACAAACGGATCCATGGCGACATCAAGTCAGCCAACATCCTCCTCGACAACGACCTCTCGCCCAAGGTCTCTGACTTTGGGTCATCGAAGGTCATGTCGATGGACAGCCGGTATGTTAGGTTCGTGGCTAGTGACATGAACTACCTTGACCCAATGTACTACCGGACAGGGCGATTCACTGAGAAGAGCGATGTGTATAGCTTCGGCGTTGTACTATTGGAGATCATCACCAGGAAGCCAGCAAAGTATGATGGGGGCAACAGCCTTCCCGTAGACTTCATCAAGACATGCAAGGTGGAGGGAAATGGAAGGAAGATGTATGATGGAGAAATCTTGGCTGCTGATGACGATGCCAAGACTAATGTACACATGGAGTGCCTGGACAGGATCGATGAGCTCGCAGTGCAATGTCTCAAGGATGACGATGATGAGAGACCCAACATGGAAAAGATTCTAGAGGAGCTTAAGCAGGTGAAGTTAAGAGCTTCTGGATGAGGCTAATGCTCATGCATGCTTTGAGGCAAGTCAGAGATACATTCGCATAAGAAGCAAGAATCCACGGTCGTCAATTTGAGCCAGCTATTTAATTTACAGTGAGAGGTCTTCAGTTTTCATCCATTGTTTGCTTTCGAGTTAAGATTTGTTTCAGAAAAAAATGTTGATGTTGGCTACATATAGTTCTATATTTGCGAACTAGCTACATCTTTAGGCTTTTGTGTACAAGTATTTGGCATGTTTGAACAAACTGTATGAGTCAAGTGTGTAGTGCGGTTTTTCTGGCTGCTTGTAATTTTATTGTTCAGAAAATTTAAAATTATGTTAGATCTGGCATGTTCAGAAAATTTTACTGTATGAGTAAAGCATTGTACAAGGCAGGTTACATTTTAGTACATAGAGTTGTATTAGCAGTATAAGGTGGAGTTGGTTGAACTCTCCTCATAAGCTATTTGTTGCCACTACGGGAAATTAGTGTTTTTGTAACTACAACGGTAGCACAGCACTCCACTCGTGATCTGGCACGATCAGTTAGCCGCAGGGTTCCACAAGCCCGCAACGTACGAACATAGACTGCGGCAGCCATGCAAGAGCTCTTGGCCGCCAAGGTAAGATCGAGGAGCTAGCTGTTCAGGAGGCAGTGGCAGAGCTAAGCTAGTATTTTTAGGCCCTTAACCAGCATTTCTACTTCCACTAAAACATCAGTATATAGAATTTAATGAAAAATATTGGCTTTTTTCATAAAACAAGCTTTTCCTTAGAAAACGTCATAAATTGTAGTGCCTTTATGACAAAATGGTACATTTTCACAAAAAATTCGTCATAAAAGACCACATTTGTTGTAGTAGCTAGCATCTGAGTAAAAAGCACAAGGTAGGGGTGAGTTCGTTGATGAAATAACCTTCCAGCTCGAGATGAGGCACAAAAACCTAGTCCGGGCTTGTTGGGTGCTGCCTTGAGACAGACGTCCCCATGCTCGTCTTCGAGTTCGTCCCCAACGGGAGCCTATCTGACGTGCTCCACGGTGCCAGCACGCGGCGCCCCCTCTCTGTGCTGCAGCGCCTTGACATTGCCGTCGGCTCAGCGGAAGCTCTTAAGTACATGCACTACTTGCATATTGGCGGCCACCACAAACGGATCCATGGCGACATCAAGTCAGCCAACATCCTCCTCGACAACGACCTCTCGCCCAAGGTCTCTGACTTTGGGTCATCGAAGGTCATGTCGATGGACAGCCGGTATGTTAGGTTCGTGGCTAGTGACATGAACTACCTTGACCCAATGTACTACCGGACAGGGCGATTCACTGAGAAGAGCGATGTGTATAGCTTCGGCGTTGTACTATTGGAGATCATCACCAGGAAGCCAGCAAAGTATGATGGGGGCAACAGCCTTCCCGTAGACTTCATCAAGACATGCAAGGTGGAGGGAAATGGAAGGAAGATGTATGATGGAGAAATCTTGGCTGCTGATGACGATGCCAAGACTAATGTACACATGGAGTGCCTGGACAGGATCGATGAGCTCGCAGTGCAATGTCTCAAGGATGACGATGATGAGAGACCCAACATGGAAAAGATTCTAGAGGAGCTTAAGCAGGTGAAGTTAAGAGCTTCTGGATGAGGCTAATGCTCATGCATGCTTTGAGGCAAGTCAGAGATACATTCGCATAAGAAGCAAGAATCCACGGTCGTCAATTTGAGCCAGCTATTTAATTTACAGTGAGAGGTCTTCAGTTTTCATCCATTGTTTGCTTTCGAGTTAAGATTTGTTTCAGAAAAAAATGTTGATGTTGGCTACATATAGTTCTATATTTGCGAACTAGCTACATCTTTAGGCTTTTGTGTACAAGTATTTGGCATGTTTGAACAAACTGTATGAGTCAAGTGTGTAGTGCGGTTTTTCTGGCTGCTTGTAATTTTATTGTTCAGAAAATTTAAAATTATGTTAGATCTGGCATGTTCAGAAAATTTTACTGTATGAGTAAAGCATTGTACAAGGCAGGTTACATTTTAGTACATAGAGTTGTATTAGCAGTATAAGGTGGAGTTGGTTGAACTCTCCTCATAAGCTATTTGTTGCCACTACGGGAAATTAGTGTTTTTGTAACTACAACGGTAGCACAGCACCCCACTCGTGATCTGGCACGATCAGTTAGCCGCAGGGTTCCACAAGCCCGCAACGTACGAACATAGACTGCGGCAGCCATGCAAGAGCTCTTGGCCGCCAAGGTAAGATCGAGGAGCTAGCTGTTCAGGAGGCAGTGGCAGAGCTAAGCTAGTATTTTTAGGCCCTTAACCAGCATTTCTACTTCCACTAAAACATCAGTATATAGAATTTAATGAAAAATATTGGCTTTTTTCATAAAACAAGCTTTTCCTTAGAAAACGTCATAAATTGTAGTGCCTTTATGACAAAATGGTACATTTTCACAAAAAATTCGTCATAAAAGACCACATTTGTTGTAGTAGCTAGCATCTGAGTAAAAAGCACAATAGTCAGAGTTTTTTGGTAGCCAATTAGACAAGCGTTCAGACAGTTTGAGTTCTGATCTTCAGCAAAATTACAGGACCAAGGGAAGATCGAGGAGCTAGCTGTTCAGGAGGCAGTGGCGGAGCTAAGGTAGTATTTTTAGACCCTTAACCAGCATTTCTACTTCCACTGGAACACCAATCTATAGAATTTAATGACAAATATTGGTTTTTGTCATAAAACAAGCTTTTCCTTAGAAAACGTCATAAATTGTAGTGCATTTATGACAAAAACGTGCATTGTCATGAGAAATTCGTCATAGAAGACCATATTTATTGTAGTGATAGCATCTCAGTAAAAGGCACAGCAGTCAGAGTTTTTTGTCAGCCAATTAGACAAGCGTTCAGATAGTTTGAGTTCTGATCTTCAGCAAAATTACAGGACCAAGGGGTGGCCAGCACCCCGTTTGGCCCTAAGGTAGCTCCGCCAGTGTCAGGAGGGTCGATATTGATTTGAGGAGCTGTCCGCAACCGTTCGCTGGAGAGGCAGGTCACCGAGGCCCGTGCGAACTCTGCTCGTCACTACCGCCAAGGATCTGCCTCTCCAGGAGGCGGTGCTGGTCCGCACCCGTCGTGTTTAAAGAGTGGCAGTATCTCCGGTTTTGTACGCCGCTGATGATGGTTCGACGACCACGAGTCAAGTGATTATGAGAGCTCTGTCACAGGACCAAGACCGACTACGGGCGACGGCAACTTGTGCGTGGCCCTTCCGTGGAAATTATGATGGAAACGAATCACGGGGCCATGGCATCACATATAATCGACGGGCGGCAGATGCATCCGTGAAGCCCAGCCTGTGGGACGTCGAAAGCAATGAGTCTGCTACGCGAGCCAAGCTTATCCACGTGCCGGAGACTTGACTAGGTGTCTGGTCCTCTCTAAAACGCGTAGCACCAACGACAACTTTTCTTTCTTTTGAGAATAGGCCAATGACACAACTGGGCGAGAGAGAAGCAATATGCAAACGACGAACGCGTAATCATATACCATTCCACAGTTTGATTGATAATGCAGGACACACAAATTTAAATTTGTTGTTATCGTCGGGTCCTGCATTTTACTACTTAATGCTGTACAAAGTGGCTGACGTGCGATAAAAAATAATGACAAATGCTGTACTAAGTTTACTAGGCCCATAAAAACACTAGCATGTGATCAGTATGTTCGAACTTGCTCAACAGGGCCAACAACGGACGGTCCTTAACCGACACAGACGGGGCTACCACCGTGAAGGCCCAGCCTTCTCCAACCATCCTACACAAATAATTCCCCGTCCGGTCTCAACAAATTCTAAATCCATCTAGTACAATTCAGGGTGAACCTATCTCGCGAGTGGGACCTATCACTCGTCTTCTACCGTCCGCTAGGCACTAAGCATAGCAAGTTCTAACGTAATCTAGATCACATCTATAAAAATAGGACACAAGGTAAATCTGGAAGGGTATTCCTAATGCAGTTCTAAGGTTTTACATCAACTCCTAATAAACCTAATGCACAATCAATGACTAGCCCCAATCAAGTGCGAAAATAAAAAAAAAATCCTAAATAGGGAGGCATGCACCGGGGCTTGCTGTCGTACCCCATTTATGGAGCACTAGTGCTTACCGTATCAGTCCCTGGATCAGTAGCTGATACGACACTTTTACAGAATGCCATCTCAGAGTCATACCATTGATAATATTACCAAGTCTCATTACAAGCCTTTATATTACAAAAGGTCTTTATACAATGGCCAAAAGCCTTATTACAACACGACACAAACACCACACTTGAGCGTCACTGAGGACAGCGACACAACACTAGAACTGCTACAACGGAAGACTGAAGCGGGGTCCATTCTACAGGCAGACTTGCGCGCGGACGGAATCCTACTCATCATCGTCATCACCTTGGAAGTCATACTCTGATTCTTCTTCTGAATGATTGAAGCAAGAGTGAGTACATAAGGTACTCAACAAGTCCTAACACGAGGGTTAAATAGCATGCAAGGGAGAGATCAAGGATAAAGGCTGAGGTGTAATCATATTGGCCGAAAAGCCAATTTTTGTGCAAGGGTTTGTTTGAAAAGCAATACAGCTTTGCAAACTAAGTCAAGTAAGATTTTGGGATTAGTGGGGTTGGTTGGCCCTGGGGGAGATGCATCCATCCCGCCAGTTCCTAAGTTTTAACGCTGGCCGACAACCAGCACACGGCTCCAAACCGGTGTATTCCAAAACACACATGCCAAGGATAACTCACACAGAAAAATCTAATCATTTGTGTGACCATTGCTTTCGCAATTGTCCAATGCCGTGGAACACGGCTATCCGGATAGATTCAACACTCTGCAGAGGTTGTGCACTTTACCCACAAGGTATACCAGCCTTTGCCATCGTCATGGTTTAGACTGGCATACTAATGGTTCCGTACCTACTTGGTGTCACCACGGCACCACCACGGAAAATCCACAACCAGGGGCATCCATTCACCATAGGAATAAGGGCCACAGGCCATCACCAACCGCCAGACACTAACGCCAATCTCGTTAGGTCTTCTCCTGGCTTCCGCTGCGACTCCCGCCTCCTGGTGGGTACCGGGTGACACTATAGCAGGGTGTGGTTCCAAACCTTTCCCATACAAGGCATGTGGTTGCACGATGGGTGCTAAGCAAGGCGGCACATGAACCGGTTCTTATACGACCGAACCAGGCATCTTCAATAGCCAGTCCTCACGAGGAAAGGCGTCCCAGAGATAGCCTCCCCACTGAGGACTACCTCGCCTGATCCCGCCAAAACATACCCCACTATGGGTTGCATATCATCACTAATCCCACCCAAGTTCACATTTACGCACACCACCAAGCACGCACACATTTTAACACAAAAACATGTGTAGCAAGATTAATTATATACACAGTGTAATAAAGTCCTAAGCAGCATTTTCATCCAACGTATCATTAAAAATTAATGATGTTGGGACCTAGGGTTAACAAGGAGATTAGGGTATAAGCAATATCAAGGTGAGGCAAATCAACAATTACTTAGGACATACTAAGCATTTAAATCATTTGTAAACACTATGCAAGTTTATTTGAAAAAAATAAGCTCTAATGTAGGATTATTTGCAAATATAGGCGCGATATGATCAAGGGGGTTAGGACTTGCCTTCAAAGTCTTCTTCCTCTAGTCCTTCCTCGTAGTCGGGGTCCTCGTGCTCTTCCTCGAACGTTTGGTTATCTAACGATCAAAAGTAAATAAAGGGCGAATAAATCTACCGCTCAAACAAACAACAATCATTAAATAAAATAAAATCCAAATAAACAACAAATAGAGATGGCTTTGGTGTAGATGAAGAGACAAGGGCGTTAGAAGAATTTAGGTGCAAGGATTTCTGGATTCGGAGTTAAGATGAAATAGTTATGAATTTTCGAATGAATAGGAAAGGGAAAGATTAGGATTTGATCAACTTAATTAAGTATAATCAACATCCTAATTTTCCAGAGGTGTACAAAGGTTGCAAAATGGTTAGAAAGGAATATAGGATTTTTGGGAATTTACTGGAATTTTTCTGTTATTGGAAATATGCTCGAAAATGATTTCTGTGTACACTCTCGGGTGCACCTAATGATTTGCTCTGTGTGTGTGAGGCTGACATGCGGGTCCAGAGGGGCCAGAACACTGTACGCTACTGTTTGGTGAACTGGGTCTATAGGGACTGTGGACCGGTGCGCAATGTGCGGGTGGTCCACAGTGCACCGAGCGCACCACGTGGCGGTGCGACTCGGTCGTCGCGGGCCTGCGTGCCGACGTGGCAGCCACGTCGGACACAGACGCGGCGCGACGGGAAGGCAGCTGCGCGCGGCGGCGCATCGCCGGCGTCGTGCTGGCGAGGAGCTGCGGAGGGCGGGTGGCGACGCGGGGCTGACCTACGCGAACTACGCGCGAAGGCGCATCTTCCTGCGCTTGACGTCGACGAGGGGAAGGGTCGAGGCGGCGGCGCGGGCTCGCCGGAGAGCGGTGAAGTGCCGGAAAGAGAGGGGAAATGGGGTGTGCGTGCGCGAGCGCGTGTCCGAGTGGTCGCAGATGTGCGCACGAGCGCAACGGTGCTAAAGACGGGCTCGGCCTGGCCGGGAAAGGTCCACGGCGGCCGGCGGTGAGATCCGGTGCGGCGGCCATGGCCGGAGCTAGGGGAGGTAGCACGCGCGAACAGGAAAAGAGAAGGGTGAGGGGCGCGGAAGATAGAGGAGGTGATGGTGAAGCTCACCGTGCTGCTGGATGGGCAAGAGGGCGACGGAAAGTTGGTCGGCGGTGAGGTTGAACACAGTGGACTAGGGTTGATCGGGGATCTCCTCGTACGGGGCACGGCTGCACCAAAGAAGGGCACTATGGCGTCAAGCAAAGGACAGAGACGTGGCGTCGACGAGAAAAGAGGAGCGGGGCTCACCGGAGAAGAGTGGAGAGCTCACCGGAGTTCTCGCCGGACTTGAGCGGAGATTGGGGAAAAGAGCAGTGGAGAGCTCAGGATTGAGTGGAAATGAAGAATGAAATGAGAGGAAAGAGAAGGGGGCCTCGGTGCTGATTTATAGAGCCTCAATGGCGGTTTGCGGCGCCGGCGAGATATTTTCGCCGGTGTTAATGCCGACGTGACGCGCGAAGGCGGTGCTAGGCTCGGTGACGCGCGCGAGGGGTGGCTGCAGTGCCAGAGACGAGACAGAGCGAGTAGGGAAGCTGCTGTGGCTGACGTCGGAGGAACGGAGCTCACCGGAGCTCCGGAGCGGTTCGAGAAAAGGAGGGATGGAGCGCTCCTGTGCGACGGGATGGCTCGGAGAGGCGGTGGCGCAGCGCGCAAGCTTCACGTGCTCCTCGTGGCTGCTCCTGTGGCACGGGGATGACGGGGCGACGAGGTCCGGCAGGGAGGGATGGGCAGCGGCGGAATACGCGCCGGCCGGAGGTAGAAGACGACGGTGGGACCCACGCGTCAGTGACACAGGAGAGAGGTAGATGGGCTGGGTTGGGTGGAACTGGGCCGGGACGCTGCGGCCCACGCGGGGATGAAAAGGAGAAAAGGCTGGGCCGGCAGGAGAGAAAAGGAAAGGGGCGGCCCAAAAAGATGATAAAGATTTGATCTAATTGCTGGAATTAAATTTGAATGAATTTGAATTCATTCAAAAGGAAAGATTCAAACAAACACTTAAAATAAAAACAATAAACTCCAAAAATGCATATGATGAGCTTTGTGCATGATTCAAAATTCAAAAAATTTATTTTTGGTTCTAACTTAATCTAGAAAATTGTTTTTTGTGGAAATTTTTTTAAAAAGGTCAAATTTTAAGGGTTTTTAAATGAGCACAAAATTGAGGGTGCTACAGACCTACCCCACTTAAACAGAATCTCGTCCTCGAGATTCCGTCTCGCTTTCGAACAGATAGGGGAACTCTTTCTTTAGGTCATCCTCTCGTTCCCACGTAGCTTCGGCCTCTGTGTGATTACTCCATTGCACTCGGCAAAACCGTATAGCATTCCTTCTTGTTAGCCGAGTTGCGACATCCAAAATTTTAATTGGCCTTTCCTGATATCGGAGATCTGGCTGAAGATCCACTACTTCCGGAGGTACTACTTCCTCTGGAACTCTCAGACACTTCTTTAATTGTGAGACATGGAAAACATTGTGGATGTCCGACATTTCCTCGGGTAACTCGAGGCGATAAGGCACAGCTCCAATTCTTTTGAGTATCTTAAAAGGTCCAATGTACCTTGGTGCCAACTTTCCTTTGATTTGGAATCTCCGAGTAGCTCGTATCGGGGATACCTTGAGGTACACATAGTCTCCTGCCTCGAAGCTTAAATCTCTACGTCGGGTATCTGCGTAGCTTTTCTGTCTGCTCTGGGCTGCCTTTAGATTTTCTCCGAGTAGCTCATTGAGGAAGACATTGGTTAGAGTGAATTCGAGGTCAGTATGCGTGGAGGCGAGCGTGACGGTTAGGGCGTAGGCGGAGCGGGTGGCTGCGGTGATCGTGAAGGTGGCGGGGTTCCATGCTGTTAGGATCCCACCCCTGCTACCGTCGGCATCAATTCGTTCGAGCGAGGTGAAGCCGGCAGGCAGGAACGTGCAGGCTTTGAAGCGGTCGAGTGTGGCGAGTTTGGTCTCTTGGATGCAGAGGATGGAGGGGGTGAGGGATGAGAGCGCGTCTCGAACATTTGTGCATTTGTCAGATTCGCCAAGCCCACGAACTTTCCAAGATACGACACGGATTAGCTTAACATTGTTACTCATGATTGACAACAGAGGCACCAGCTATCACAGGCAACTAGGGTCACCGTCAGTCGCCTACAATTCATGCCAGGAGACACACTAGACACCCATGGAGAGACACCCGCACCGGACGCAGCCGGGGTTGGGCGGACACGACATAACGAAAACAACAGAAGCGAGGACAAACTAGGGGTAAGGGGCTTGACCACAGCCCGAGGGGGCGCATGATCGCTAGAGCATGGCAAAGCAATCACATGTGCGCAGAGATCGGCAAGGTTGATCGTCATCCAGAGCTGGACAGCACCATGTCCAGGGCGTGCGTGGCGTCTGGTTCGAGGCCGCCCGCACCGACCAGCTTCCGAAGGTCCTTGGGCTAGATCGGCTGCCGGTGCTTGTCGAGGAGGCCGTGCTTGTTGACGTGCGTCTTGAGGTCGCACGAGCTGAGGGAGTCCTTCAGGGCGCGGCGCTGGGAGGCTTTCGTGGTCATGTCCAGGCGCGTGGCAGGTTCCTTCTTTGCCAGCCGCTCACTGTAGCGTTGTGCGGCCGGTGACGCCACGGCGGCTGGCGGCGCGGGGTTGGGTTTAGGACCCGGCGCCGCAGCGGGTGCGGGGGCCGGAGCAAGCTCTGCGATGTCAGCGATGAGGTCGCCAGGCTGCAGCTCTGGTTTGTCGTCGGGCGCGCCGAAGTGGTCAGCAGGAAGCGGCTCGGCGATGACGTCGTGCCATGGGAGGGCGAGGCGAGGGATGGGTGCATGCTGAGGGGCCGGCGGCGGGGCAAAGTGGATGATGAGGGGCAGGGTGGGCAGAGGCGGCAGTGGGTAGGCGTGGATGGGTTGGATGATGTGCGGCAGCATGTTGTTGGTGGCGAGGGCTGCGGCGGCGGGGGTGTCGTGCGGTGGTGGAGCAGGCCCGAAGGGGTGGATGTCGCTGGGTGCATTGCCGCCTTCGGGGAGGACGGCAGCCTGGTGGACCCAGTGGCCGTCGAACAGCGGGGACAGCTGCGGAGGGGGTGGTGGCGGGTGGAAGAACGGCACCAGCTGGCCGTGCTCGTCGACCTGCTCTGCCCGGGGCCACACATGGATGATGGTGACCCGGACGATGCAGCCGGCCCCGTCGGGAGACGTGATCCAGACATCCTCAGGGATGACCGAGCAGTCGCGGATCTCGACGATGAGCTGGAGGGAGGAGTAGTCAAAGCCGGAGAGACAGGTGGGGTCGATCTCGACGACGGTGCCGAAGCAGCGGCAGCATGGATGTTGGCCACGAACCAATGCTCGAGGGGGTAGTCGAGGACGGAGATGTACGCCAGCCACTCGGGGGTGTCGAGGAAGCGGTTCCCGGTGTCTGCCGAGTGCTCGAGCTCCATCGTTCCTCCGTCATGGTAGATGGGGCTGAGGGTGACCGCGAACTCGCAGGCGGCGATGTTGGGGAAGCGGAGGAGCATGTTGCCGCGGGATGAGGGGAAGAGCTCGATGGTGAGGTCGGGGGCGACGGCGTGGAGGGCGGCGTGGATGAAGGGTGCAGGGTTGGCTGCAACGTTGCTGGAGAGGTAGACATAGGCGTAGCGGGCAGCGGCACGCCAGCGGCCTTGGGGCACCCAGATGGCGAGGAAGTCCGGGTGGCGATCGCCGGCTACATGGCCGTCACCGCCAGGTGGGGCGGCGACATTGGGGTCGCCACCGCTGTGGTCCGGGTCGATGTCGTTGTGTGCGTCAGTGGTGTTGTCGTTGGAGGCAGCATCCGCGGCGTCGGCGTCGCCGGCGGCGTCGTCTGGGACGGCGTCACTGGCGCTGCCATCATTGCCGCTCGTGAGGTCATCGTCGCCGCTGGCGAATTCCTCCTCATCGCTGGCTAGGCTCGGGAGGCTAGCGTTGCTGTCAGGGGCTGGGATGGGCGAGGATGGTGGTGGTGGGGAGGTGGATCCATAGGGGGAGCTAGGCTGAGGCGTGGCGGGTGGGGTGGAGGAGGGTGAGGCGGGCGGGGTGGCGGCGAAGGTCACGGTGCGGTGCGCGCGGAACAGGTGGTCGAGGTTCAAGGAGCCGGTGGAGGCGGAGCGGCGGATGGCGAAGGAGGCAATTGGCGAGGCGGGGGTGGCCGGCGGCGGCGGTGTGCGGGTGCCGGGGCTGGGGAACGCAAGGGCGGCGGCGCGGCGGCCCGGCATGGGTGTCTGCACGCGGAGGAGGGGCATCTTGCAGTGGCGTTGCCGGTGCCCGCTGCCGCGGCAGTTGCGACAGTGGACGGGGTCACGGTAGTCGCGCACCGAGTGATCCAGGGCAAGGCAGCGGTAGCAGCCGGCGGTGGTTGTGATGGGAGGCAGGGTGCGAGGCTTGCGTTTTGAAGGCGTGGCGGGGGTGACCAAAGCTTGTAGGTAGCTTTGCTTGCTGGGGGGGGGGGGGGGGGGGGGGGGGGCGAGGCATTGAAGTCGGATGGAACAGGGGAGCTGGGACGGGTGGGCATCGAGGTCAGCGTAGGACGCGTGTCGACCTCTAGTAGGGAAAGCAGGGGGGGGGGGGAGCATGCTGGGAACTAGGGGGCGACGTGCTCGTATCCTGCTGCGCGATTTTTGCACAGCTCCAGGGGGGCAAGCGCTTGAATGCGCCGCTCCTGGAGCCCCGAGCCCCACCGCGTCTCTGGTGTCTCCGGCAGCTTTGCCCGGGATGTTGACAGCGGCCATGTCCGCATTGATTGCTTGGTCGCCGGCCGGGAGTGAGGCTGCCGCGGCCACCACGGTCGCCATGGATTGGTGGAGGAGAAAGATCGAGGGGCCAAGACGCAGGGAACCGCGCACTATGATTGCATTTGCCACGTTCTGATTTGCAACGCGCGCAGAGAAAACGCAGTCACTAACTCTAGTCGCACGGATGCGATTAGGGGGCGCTGTTAGCCGGAAACTAAGCAGGTTAGAGACGTAGGACTCATTGAACCTAGCTGATCGATCGGGGGGAGTTAACCAAAGAGTGCCAGAAGGAGGGGAAGAGTGGTTTGGGATGGAACCTGGGACCGCAACGCAATAGAAATCATGGAGCGGTTGATCCTGCACGGTGATCCCGAGCTCGTCATCCCGACCTGGCAACGGCGGCGCGCCGGGTGCACGCAGAGCTTCAGGGCGGAGCCGAGTGCGCGGCGCAGGCGGGTCGCAAGGCGGTGGGTGGCTGGTGGCGAGGTGGGTGGGGGTGGCGGCGAGGGTGGAGGGGTGTGGGGCGGGCGGCGGAGCGGCGGCGCGAGGGTCGCCGTCGTTGCCGCCTGGGTCGCCCGGGTCGCAAGACGCGAGGGCGGGCATTTTTTTTCCTTTCTCAAGAAAGTATGCATTGAGACGGTTCTTCCTTTGCACACGAAAATTGATTGCGCTGCCTAAACTTCAACCATGCAAAATTAATCCTGGTCCAGCTGGTAAGTAAAGTTCAGTAGATCTTAATGTTTTTTTTTGCCAGGGTTAAATCTTAATGTCTCTGCGCGCAACAAACGCAAGCACAGCCTGTACTAGTCAAATTTCCCATCTTACATTCATGAGAAACGCAACAAAGGTGCACAAAACTTTAGCTCCTGAGTATCCTGTGTCCGTTTGGTAGTAGCAAAAAAGGACGCCTCTGCAGGTGCTCCCACGTAATTAAAGGTTTCTTTTAAAGACCCAAATCCCTTGTTACGCGCATCAAAAAATGACATCCGATTTATTTCCAAAAATGATGAAATTTAAGTATAGTGATCAGGCGTGATTGGTGCTTACCTTATGCATGTACCCCGGCCGATTGAGCCTATATAACCTGACGCCAAGGAGGAACAACCGAACAACAAGAACACATTCATAAGTGTAACGCCTTTCTCTCCATATCATCCACGTACGTCCTTCCCAATGGAACTTGTTAGGAAAGGCGCTGGTGTTCTGTCGTTGGCATTTCTCATGGCCATGGTCACGATCGTGTTCTTCTCGTATTACGCTGCAGCAGGTAAATAATGCATTTCATATATACATTACACTCGTTTTCTATATATACTCCTTCCGATCGTTTAATGTGTTGTCTTTCGGACAAAGAAATCTTGATCATTTCGCACTGTGTTTTCGTTCTGAAACGACAAGATGTTCTGACGGAGAGTTTGGTCCTTTTGTGCCTTTACAAATGTTTGGGTGCAATACAGACTACTGCCAGGTGATCGGGCCGTGCAACTGGGGCGATTGCTACTCTTTCTGCCTGCAGATGAATTACACGGGCGACTTCGAGACCTTCTGCTTGCCGAGTTTTTCGGCCAACGGCCATGAGAGCTGCTGCTGCCGAGTCCCAGGATGAATCCGTCAGCCGGCGTAATGCCGCCCCCGACGAAGAAATGGTCCCATTTCACGGCCACCCGGCGGCAGTGACGACGATATATATACGGCCACGATCGAGCAAGCAAACTCGATTTGCTTTGTCCAGAAATAAACTCATGTAACGATTTGTACATGCATGCGCATATTCTCGCCGTCGTACGCAGTGATGCATGATAAGAAATGGTAGGTGCTTGTATTGCTCCGTTAATTAAGATGTGTGGTTTTAATTAGCAAGAGTTCATCACAGGAAGCAAAATCCGTGGCCAAATCATCAGAGAAACATGTCTAAATGGGCCGGGCCCAATTGAAGCAAGCTATTAGTTTAATTCTTGCCAAATACGGCCCCACAAAATTTACATCCACACAAAGAAATGCCGAGTCTTGTTTGTGGGACAAATACGTGGCGTCTGTGTCGAAGTCAGGGGATTCGGGAGAATGGTTCCATTAGCGTCAGAATTTGAGCATATTAATCCTTCCAATAGTAAGTGGCAGGCTGCCTGTCACCGCAGTGAAGCTGCATGGCGTTAATTAGTCATGCCCCTTCATGAATCTTGTTAGCAGCATACTGCCTTACAGTTCTACTATTCTAAAGTTTAACTATCTCATTCGTCCAGACTCCAGTCACTGGAGTACTGCAGTCCGATTGAATAGAGCTGCAGAATGTGCAAAGCCTACCATGGTGCGAAGTGGAGTATATGCAGGGGCGGACCGTCCCTGTAGGTTACCGGGGTGCGCAAATCCCCTCCTCGGCGTTGGGCTAGTGTGACACCCCGTGTCACTGAGATCACATAAAGCTCCAATTGCACAGAACAAAAGACCAACAGAAACCAAATTTCCAAATTTGAAATTCAAATTTCAAATAAAGACCAAACACATGCTTGTGAAGCAACTCAACTTTTTGCATAACAACTTGAACAAACAAAAATACCAGTGAATGTACCTACTCAAAATATAATTTTGGAGAATTTTTGGTGATTTTACAAATTCATTTGGTAGCTCAATAAAATCCCCAAAGCTGAAAAAGTGACCAACTTTGAAATGTTGCCATTTGAAATCCCTTTGGATTCCAGATGTGCATGTTGGCCGCTGGATAGAACTTTTCAAGAGCTTTCCAATGGTACCAAATTTGCTAATTTTTTAGCCTGTTTACTAGAGCAATTTGTGTGCCAAATATTGGGGAAAAATCGGAGTTTGAATAATTCGCGAAAATAAAAGATGCCGCCGGGCCCACTCGTCAGCCTCTCTCTGGTTTTCCACCGGAGCCTGCGCGCCGCGTGGACGCCGGTGTACGGCGCGGCCACCGCCCATCGCCGCTCCTCTTCGGACAAAAAAACAACGCCACCCTCCTGCCGGAAGCGACACTCTCCCTCGCGCTCGCTCCTTCCCCGTAGCCCTAGCTTCCCGCGGCGACCTCGCCTGCTCATCGTCGCGCCGTTGCGTCGGAAGTTTCCCCGGCCAAACCGAGCCGCCTCGAGCTGCACCACGCTCCACTGAAGCCCGCCATGGAACCCGTCTCGCCTTCCCCGGACTGAGAACCGCCAATTTGGTTGTCACCCTCAAATCCGGCCACCCGAGCTCCATCGCGCCAACGCCAAATTCGTCGCCTCCGGTGAGTGCCCCGCCTCCGCGTCACTCCTGTTGGTGATCGTCAAGCTCTCGCACACCTCTAACCCCACCATTACCCAATCCCGCAGCTCGTCACGCCGGATTTGGTCTTCTCCCCGCCGCCTGTTTGAAGTACGAAAGCACCACCGTGACGAACTCCTACTTCCGTGCCTTCTCGTCGTCTACACGCTCCACGCCGCTCTTCTACCAACCAAGGTGAAGCTTCCGAGCATTTTTCCTTGATTTTTGTTGCCTCACACGGCACGGGCGACATTGCCGAACGTTGCCTGCCCGCTGTGCTCGCCTCCGGCCCCTCTCCGGCGATCCCCGTCGACCAAAAACCTCTCATATGGATGCGGCTTGAGCTTTTCTTCATTCTCATGGTTTTTTTGGGATTTTTGGTGGTCGTTTGGCTGTTTTCCGGCGACTCGCCGCCGCTCCGGCGAGCTCTGGCCGCCATGGCCGAGCTCCAGCCCGACCTGGTGCTGGCCACACCAGGATCCGGTGTGGCAAGGCCCGTGTAGCCCACGGTGTGGTCAGATCTGATTGGCCCGCGTCTTTTAATCCTTTTCTCGATTTAGTTAATTTCAGAAAATGCACAGAAACTTCAAAAAGGCATAGAAAATAAAATACACGTCAGAAAAATACAAATCCAATTTCTTTGGACTCCATGTAACATCCTATGTCCATGAAAAATACCAAAACACACTTTTGCAGATTGTGTATTTTCTGGAAAATACATCTGTCCAGATTTTGTTTAATTCCTTATAAATTCTCTGTTACCCAATAAATCCTGAACTTTTGCATGCCTGTTAAGAATCTGATAACACACCTACAGAGCATTTTTCCACTGTCACATGTTGCCTAATTATTTTCTTATGATTTAAATCATGTTCTGCACTGTATAAATTATTATAAATAATCTACTTTGCAATAAATTATGAAACTTCACTATAAATTACTTCCAGTGGCACTCTTCACCAGAAAAATGCCACTGGACATAAATCAACTTTCGAAATCAGATTATTCATTTAACTTGTCTAAGTTTATTAATGGTGAACTTAATTAAAAGTTAATGAAGGAAATACTCCAGACGAAATTAATTAACAAAGTTAATCATTTGCACTTACAATGTAAATGACTGTCCTGTCAAGTAATTAAATCATGAATTGCATCCTATTCTTGCATCTAACTTTGCATTATTTTCCTTGTCATAACGTGTAGTGACAGAGACGACTCCGGAGCCGCTCGACTTCCAGCTGCCGGAGGAGCAGACCCAGGAGGTGCAGGAGGAGCAGCCGCAGCAGGACACTGACCCCGCTGACCCCGTTAGCTACGCTCCTGAGTCAGGCAAGCCCCGGTGCATGCCTCCCTAATTAGGATTTTTATTTGTGCACTTGATTGGGGCTAGTCAATGTTTGTGCATTAGGTTTATTAGGAGTTGATGTGAAACCTTAGAAATGCATTAGGATTACCCTTCTATATCCTACCTTGTGTCCTATTTTTGTAGATGTGGTCTAGGTTACGTTAGAACTTGCTAGGCTTAGTGGCTAGCGGACGGTAGAAGTCGAGTGGTAGGTCCCACTCGCGAGGTAGATTCACCCTGGATTGTACTAGCTGGATTTAGGATTTGTTGACACCGGACGGGGATTTGTTTGTGTAGGATGGTGCGAGAAGGCTGGGCCTTCACGGTGGTAGCCCCGTCTGTGTCGGTTAAGGACCGTCCGTTGTTGGCTCTGTTGAGCAAGTTCGAACGTACTGATCATATGCTAGTGTTTTTATGGGCCTAGTAAACTTAGTAGCTTGGGTTGCCCTGGTGTGCGGCGGAAGCCTGCCCTTTCTATCATGGTATTCGGGAGAGAAAGGATGCTTCCCAATCGGGGCGTACGTCTGGGACGGGGACCGTGCGGGAAGGCCTTTCTCGGGAGGGGTTGGACCCAGCCTAGCTTCAGGGGGATCCTTGCAAACAGTTGGCGCAGGCGACTTTACGCGTGTGCGGCGTATGGTCAGGTTTTCTCCTGCAGGGTGTACATCGATGCCGCCGCTCTCGGTCAAGAGTAACCTTGCTCACTGCGTCACATCGTAGTGTGATATGACTGATGATATGATGCTAGTCTATTTACATTACTGTTATTTACATTGCTCTATATATACTGTCACTGTTGATGTATTGTTACTTTATACATGTTTTAGAGATATGCACACTGTTTTACTGGTTAAGTACTTATCTTGAAAAATAAAACTTGAAAGTAAAGATCAAGTAATTAGTGCGAGTTATGCTATTGAGTCAGCCACCCCTTTGTAGCCTTGCATATTAGAAGTCGGCTGTAGATAGCCAATTTGACGGGTAAGACTTGCTGAGTATTAGTTACTCAGGGTTTGGCTCTTTATGATTTTGTTGCAGGTAGCACCTTTATCCTCGACTCTACGGGTGGAGGTGGACAGTGGGATGGCCAGCTTCCCTTTGGTTGGACAGCCCACTGGGAGACTGAGGAGTGATCTCCTCTCGAGTCCGCATCTACATGGCTTTGGATGCGGGTTCTTGTGTATCGTGAACGCGTGCGCTTGTACCTTTATTTCTAGACTTGTATCGTTTATTTCCGCTGTGCGACTCTGTGTTTTAAATGGATTAATGTAACTACTTAAAGACTTAATTTGTACTTTTTATATGCTGTACTGTTGCGTCTGTTCATCAGCGCTATACCGACTCGATCCTGCGAAAAGCGGAGACGCTTCAGCTAGCCTCTGTCCTCCGACCTCCATGTCCATGGATGCGCTCTGCGTTGCCTGTTCAAAGACGAAAGAAGCAGCAGTCCGACTTGCTTACTGGGCCAAACCGAACAGAACAAGGACCGTAGGGCCCAGCCCAAGATAGTATCGATCCCAAAAGAAACCAACTGTTTTCTCTGCTCTCATCTCCTGCGCCGCCAGAAACTGATCGGCGATGGTGTGGCACTGCTACTCGTTGTCGCCGGCGCTAATTGATGGAAGAAGAGGAGGCTGGAGGTGCTCCTCCTGTTGTCGGCGTCAGGCATGCATAGTCATGGCCGCGGCCGCGATCCATCTACACCGATGGTAGCTGAGTCGTCATTAGCCATGGCCGAGGCAGAGGCGCCATTAACAACTCTACTGTAAAGAACAACAGCGGGATCGGGAAAAAGAAGAGTAAACAAAGTGGTATAATTCTTCATTGTTTGATTCAATTTTTAGCAACTTCGCAATTACCTAGCAGATTGTAACAAGTGCCTGTTATGTAGTGGCATGTTATATTCTCATAGTTATAACTCAATCATGTATTTTGAATTATGAGAAGCCAAAACTGTTAATTATTCTTCATATTAGTAGAAGGTAACATCTTAACTTTCTATCCGATGTTACTTTGTGTATGAGAATTCCATGTGTTTGTTTGCCAAATTTGCGGTTTAGTTTGTTGTTAGTAGCTCCTTATTCGCCCCATCTAAAATTTGAAGTGACTCTGAGACTGAGTATATGCCATCCGAGTAAAAGACGAGTCAAGTGATCGAGGAGAACTAACTTTCGGGAAGAAAAAAGTGACCGAGGAGAACTGCCACAGTGATGACGACTAACAAGTCCATGAATGCATACTGTGCTTCTGGCTGCCATGCCGTGATAGCCATGGGTACGCAACGATGCTGCAACCCGGGCGGCGGGGCGTGCACGCCGGCAGCGGGGCTAATCTACTGGACTACCTGTTGCAATGATGCTCTCTGGTGCCTGCACTGCATCGAATAAAGCAACAAGTCTAATATGTGGTTAGCTTAGCTGCCATCCAACTGTAAGCTTATCAGCAAGCATCTGCTACCGGAGACTTGCCGTCGACTTGACTGACTTGCATTGACCTGAAGGAGACTCGCCATGCATGCGACGACTGGGGTCTCCAACCATGTAGCTTATGTACTGTGTACTTACAATTTTGCAAGATTAACCATGTATTTCGACTATGTTTAGACATGCGTCTGGTAATCTAGATATCTTACTAAAGAACGACGATGGGAAAAAAAATGAAGCTCAACCAGACTATAGCCTCTCCGCAGGACGTCCCAGTAACTGCACTTGTAACGATAGTTGGGCGACATTAAAGGAACATACAATCGGCAAATGAGGGCGCATCATTCAACAGTTTGACAACATGGCAAGACATGACACCATTTGTGAAAATAAAATATGTGTAGATTCGCTTTTGGAAAGTATTTTGCAAAATTGTTGGGTCTTTTGACGTGTGATGTCAGAAATGGACGGCTAAAGTGGCATGTTGAAGCGAAAGGGCTTGTAACCTAGTGGTTACAATAGCCTCATTAGCACCTCAGGTCCTGCGTTCGACCTTCTGTGGGAACGATTTTTTTAGGATTTAACGATGTTTTGCTTTCAGTGGTAGGCGACGTTTCCGTCGACTTCATCAATCTCGAGGTTTTGCCAGCTTAGTCTTTGAAAATGCTTATAGAGATAGGGTTTACGTGTGTGCGTTCATAGGAGTAAGTATGCGTGCGTTGTGAGTATCTGAGTTGTAGTGTGTAACAAAAAAAAATTGACATGTTGAAGATCAAACCAATGTTCACAATTCGTAATTAAAGAGGTGACACGCCTGAGCAAAGGATGTCAGCGAGAGACGTGGTGGCATGAGCAAAAACGCAAAGAGCTGCCCAATGACAGAATATATGCATATGTATTCTGCAGTCAAAGATCAGCATCAGCCATGGGACAAAAGATAAAAGAAAAGAGCAGCATCTGCCAGTGCCATCATCTGTTTCAAACATTCAGTACCTTCTAATTAATCTTTTTCCCCTTCATATGCGCATAACGATTTCTGAGTATAATCTGCAAAGTTAAAAATGTGTCGCCGTACCGTGCATGACATGGCGAGTTGATTGTTCAATCGCGATGGTCAGTGTATGGGAACAGCTGGTCAATCGCCTCCCCTGCCCTTCTAGAAGAGTGGCCTGGACATGCATGCCATAAGCCTGGAATAATATCATTAGTGGCCATGACACGATGATTGAAGAAAGAAGACAGAGCTGGTGTGCATTTCGCATCTTGAGCGAAAATTGCAGTGGGAAAGGTGTGCGCGGAGATAGAACGGACCGTTGCAACGCATCAACTGCACCATACTATGGAACGAGCTTGAGCTTGAAGCACGCGCGGCTGCTCGCTCGTTGGCGTCGCGCGCTGGCGTATGTGTCAGAAGACTTTGACTTCTGACTTGGAACTGACTACGTTAAGCATCCACTGAGTGCTACCAGAAAATTTACAAGTCTTTCTTCATTCCTCGCCACTATACCTTACCAGCTGTATGTGGAGGTATCATTTGGGATGGCGTCACAAATTCCCATAGGTGCCAGATCTAGACTAATTTAGTCGATTTTCATCGTTAGCATTTTGGGAATGAAACCGTATATATAACAGATATATAGACAAACCTTTTCCTAAATCCCAAAATCCCATGGATAATCATAGCTCATGTGGCGGGTAGTGCTTGGTCTGTCAGGACCCGAATGTCACCAACACCGGACTTACATATTCTGCTGTAGTAGTACCCCATCTTTTTTTTGCGAGATAATGTAGTAGTACCTTGTGTTCCCCGCCTTGTCGTGCGGGGAAGGCAAGGCGACCAAGGGCACGGTCATCTCAAGTTAGGAACATATGGTGGCCGTAAATTTGATCAAGGAAAAATTAATACGGAGTTTTGTAGTTGCGTGCCCATAAATACATAGCAACATCGAGATAAACAGGCACCCTGAGCTCCAATGGTCGCTGCAAGCAACTCCGTTGCGCTAGTACTCTTGGCGATCTTGCTGTCAGCTCTATTCCCAGGTGCCCCTTCTTCCTCTCCAAGCCCCAGTCCAAGCAAACGGTAATGGCAGCCAAACCGACCTTGAGGCTCTGCTGGCTTTCAAAGCCCAGCTTTCCGATCCTTTCCGGAAGCTTGCCAGCAACTGGACGACCAATGTTTCTTTCTGTCACTGGGTAGGCGTTTCATGCAGCCACCGCCGCCAGCGCGTCACGGCTTTGTATTTGCCAGACGTGCCCCTTCAAGGAGAGCTCAGTCCACACCTCGGTAACCTCGCTTTCCTCTCCCTACTCAACCTCCCAAGGACCGGCCTCTCCGGCAACATCCCTGTTGATCTTGGTCGATTACGTCGGCTTAGTGTCGTACCCCATTTCTGGAGCATTAGTGCTTACCGTATCAGTCTTTGGATCAGCGACATACCTTCAACCAGCATCAGCGACATACTCAAGAAAGAGATTGATTTGCACCTGAGAGTTGATTTGTCCTGACCTGCTCCCATCGCCTCAGCTCAACCTTAATATTTGTGGGAGAGACGCGGCCCTTCCCTTATCGCCTCAGCACAACCTGAGAGTGGATTGATGGATGGACCGTTCGATCGCTGTTCGCGTGAGAGAGACCAACCGGCAATGAACCAAGTCCCTTGTCCTGTGTGTGGTGATGTGTGGGCTCCTGTCCTGTGTGTGGCCGCAGAAAGAAGAAGAAGCTTTGCCCAAACGGGCTGGCTAGGCGGCATGCAGTCCATGCATGGTTTAAAAGCTCGAGAGTACAACCAACTGAACTGACCAAGCAGCCAAAGAGGCACCAGCAACACGCACGAAACAGCGGACGCAAGCGTGCTGTCATACCCCATTTCTGGAGCACTAGTGCTTACCGTATCAGTCCTTGGATCAGACGCTGATACAAACACTTACACAGAATGTCAACATAGAGTCATCACTTACATTATATTACGAGCCTCAAATATGAGCCTTTTCATACAGAAAGGTCTTACAACAGCGGCCAACGACCTTACACTTACAACAGACATCACATCAACAAGCTACCACAACAGAACCACTTAAACACTGCTACAGCGAAAGGCGGAAGCGGGACCACTACTACAGGCATCTTGAGTGCGGACGGAACCCTACTCTTTATCTTCATCATCTTGATACATCTACTTGAAATCTTCATCTGAATGATTAAAGCAAGGGTAAGTACATAAGGTACTCAGCAAGGCCTAACAAGGAGGTATGTATATGCAAGGGTGTAAACAGGGTATAGGCTGGGGGTTTATCATATCGGCGGAAGGCAAATTTTGTGCAAGGGTTGTTTGGAAAACAAAACAGTTCGCAAAACTACAGTCAAGATTATCATTGGTGATTTAGTGGGGTTTTTGGCCCTGGGGGAGACGTGGTCCATCCCGCCAGTTCCCAAGTTTTAATGCTGGCAGAAAACCAGCACACGGTTCCACACCGGAGTATTCCAAAAACACACCAAGGGGGTAACTCACACCGTTATACTAATCATTGTGTGGCACAAGCTTTCGCGTTGTCCAATACCGTGGAACACGGCTATCCGGATAGGTTTTAACTCTGCAGAGGTTGTACACAGTTCCCCACAAGGTATACCAGCCCTCCCCATCGTCATGGATTGGACGGGCATACTAATGGTTCCGTACCTACTTGGTGTCACCACGGCACCACCGCAAAAATACACCGACCAGGGGCTTCACAAATATCATCTTCATCATGTAGAAAGGCCTGGACAATAACCATCTGCCGGATCCCGACGCCTGCTACATCGGGTCTTCTCCTGGCTTCCGCTGCAACTCCTGCCTTCCAGGTGGGTACCGGGTAAACACTATAGTAGGGTGTGGTTCCAAACCTTTCCCATTCAAGGCATGTGGTTGTACGAAAGGTGCTAGGCAAGGCGGCACATGAACCGGTCCTTATACGACCGAAACAGGCATCTTCAATAGCTATCCTCATAGAGGACTCGCATCCCAGAGATAGCCCTCCCCACTGAGGACTACCTCGCCTGTTCCCGTCAAGTAATATCCCCACTATGGGTTGCACATTTATCTCTAGTATATATATATACCATCCCATATTTCATGTTCACACGCACTCCACCAATCACACACACCATTTTACACAAAAAGCATGTATAGCAAGATTAATTAAGTACACATGGTAACAAATCCTAAGCAGCATGTTATTCCAACATATCATTAAAGTATTAATGATAGTTGATCCTAGGTTTAACAATGGAATAAGGGTAATCAACATCAAGGCATGGCAATCAACAAGTACTTAGGATCATTCCAGCATTTAAATCACATTTAAACATCATGCACATTTATTTATAAACTGGGCTCTAAATTGGGTCATTTGCAAACATAGGATCAACATGATCAAAGGGGTTAGGACTTGCCTTTCACTAAAATCTTGTCCTTCAAGTCCTCATAATCCGAGTCTTCAATTCTTCCTCACAAGCTTGATAGTCTATCGATTAAAAGTAAAAAACGACAATAAATCTGCTGCGCAAACAATTAGCTAAACCAGCCATAAATCAAATGGAAGACAAAAGATTAACCACATCAGAAGGTTCTGGTGGATCTGGACAGAGGGTGATTTCAGATAAATTTTGGCAAAGGAGTCACCAAAATTGGAATTCAAACAAAGGATACATGGATTTTATAAGTTTGTAAGAAGGAAACAACTAGGATCAAGCTAGATGGTTAACTAACAGGCAATAATGCTAATTAAGATTCAGATGGGAATAAAAATGAGTAAGTTTCTGGTAGTGAGAGATAGAGGATGAATTTAGATGATTTTTGACGAAAGAATCGCCAAAATCGAAGCTAGAATGAACAAGATATAGATTTTACAAGTTTGCAAGGATAAAATTAATTAGGATTAAGCTAGAGATTAAGTATAGCCCAAATCCTAATTAATTTAGAGTAACCAGAGACTGGAAAGTGTTTAGAATAAAATCTATTATTTTCCAGAATTTTATGGGATTTTTCCGATATTGAAAACATGCTCTAAGTAAGATTTCGTGTGCAATTGTTGTGTGGACTTAGCGTTTACAGAGAGGATGTGAGAATGACAGGTGGGGCCGCGGGGCCGGGTCTACCATGGTCTACTGTGTTGTGGGCAGGGTTCACGAGTGTTGTGAACCGGGTGCGTGTGAGAGAGAGGTTCACGGTGCACCGGGTGCGCGGGCACGCGTGCTGACTCGGCGGGGAGACCGGGTCGTGCGGGACCCACGGGACGACGTGGCACGCCACATCAGCGGCGGCGCGGCTGGTCAACCGGCGCTGGGGAGGCGGTCCCGCGGTGGCGCATCGCCGGAAACCACGCCGGTGGCGGCTACAAGCGGCGGAGCATGACGAGGGACACACCTACCGGCTCTATGCGGCGCGGCGGGTCTACTGGTGCTACACGTCGACGAAAAGGGTGACCAGAGCAAGCGGCGCGAGCTCGCCGGAGTTGGGCGGCGCGGCGTTGAGCGATGGAAAAGCTCGTGCGCATATGTGCTTGGGCTCGCGTGCGCGCAAAGAGGTGCGCGGGAGTGCGACAGTGTCGAGGGTGTGCTCGGCCCGGCCGGGGAAGGTCCCACGGTGGCCGGCGGCGAGGTTGAGCGCCGCGGACATGGCAGTGCTCGGTGAAGGTGCCCGTGCATGTGTGGGATGTAGAAAAAGAGATGCGGGAGAGCGAGAGGAGGGCGAGGTGGTGCTCACCACGAGCTCGGTGAAGCCGGAGTGGGGCTAGAGGGCGGCCGGCGTTGATGGAGGTGGGGCAATGGCGAGGTCGCGGCGTCGATCTCCTCCGTGCAGGCGCATCTGCGAGCGTGGATGGCACGCCGGGGTTAAGCGCAGTGTTGCGCAGCCGTAGGTAGAGGAAGGGGTGACCGGGCTTACCAACGGCAACGGGAGAGCTCGTCGAACAAGCTCGCCAGAGTTGGAGAGAGAAAAGGGGAAATTTTGAATGGGGCGCTCGGGAGAGGTGGTGATTGATTTGAGCTCGCGGGAAGGGAGAGCAGGCGGTGCAGAGCTCGGCGGCATTTATAGGCGGCCGGGGAAGGAGCCGTTGGGCGGTTGGTCGTCGGCTTGGTCGTCGGCTCGGTCGCCGGAGTTGATTGCCGATGCGACGGGAGAGGGCGGACCACGTGCGGATGACGAGAGCGTGAGGCGTCGTCCACAGTTCGTCGGACAGGACAAGGCGAGGAGGGGTTGGCGTGGGGTGACGTTGCGGCATGGAGGTCGCCGGGTCTCCGGCGGTCTCAGTCGTCGGTCAAGGGAAGGAGGAGTGGGCGCTCTGCTCCCATGGCTTGTCAACGGGACGGGGCGACGGATGCTCGGGCGCGGCACGTGCTCGACGCGGTGGCGTCTGCAGCCGAGACGCGACGGGACGGCGACGGGGAGACCGGCCGGCATGGGCACGTCCTGGCGCGGTCAGAGGAAGGTGATGACAGGTGGGGCCCACCTGTCAGCGAGAGGAGGAGAGTGAACAGGCTGGGCTAGATGGGTCAAGGATTTGCTGGGCCGTTGGCGGGCTGAGTAGGCTGAGGGAAAAAAAAAGAAAAGGAGAGAGATTGGGCCAGTTGAGGGGGAAAAATGAGGAGAGCGGCCCGGGAAAAGAAGAAATGGTTTAACCATTTCCTGGAATTTGGATGACTTCAAATTTGAATAGCATTCAAATTTGGAAAGGGAATAAAATCACAAAAACACATAAATAAAAACAAGAAAAACCAGACATGCTCATGGTGGGTTTTGATGAATATGAAAAAATTCGAAAATTCAAATCTGGGGTGGATTTGATGCACTAATTGATTGAAATTGTTATAATTTGAAAAAAGTTCAAATTTTTAGTGATTTTTACTAGATGGCAAAACACAGGGTGTTACAAACCTACCCCACTTAAAGGAATCTCGTCCTCGAGATTCAAGCTACCTAACGAAGGGTGTGACGGGAAGATCTTCACAGCTTCTTGTACCTTGACATTATCCTCACTTTTCTCTTGTCATGAAACTTGTTCTCAAACTTCTGTTGTGTGATATTGCTATCATTGCCTTTACCAAACTTTAACTCTTATATCCATTCGTGAAGAATCCAAAGTTTCCATATTGAGTGGCCATCCGGTGTCTGTATCCTTGGTTGATCTTAGGCCAACATAGGAAGTTCTTCTTCTACCCCACTTAAAAGACTTTGACTTCAAATAAGCAGGGAAAACTCCTTCTTAAGGTTATCTTTGTATTCTCATGCAGTCTTTGCTTTTGCATGATTACTATGCTATGTGATAAAACCATATGGTGTTCCGTCTTATTAACCAAGTTGCAACATCCAAAATTCAGATAGGACTTTCTTGACCCGATAACGGGGTTTATATTGATGGTCCATCACTTCCCAAGGTGCTATCTTTTCTGTAACCATCTGATATTTTCTCAACTGTGAAACACAGAAGACATTGTAGATGTCTGACATTTCTTTAGGGAACTTGAGGGGCCACATGCTATGGTTCCTTTCTTCTTTGATTAACTTGAAGGGTCATCTATATCTCAGTACCAACTTCTCTAGGACTCTGAACATTTCTCGTAACGATGATGCCTCGAGGTACACAAAATCACCTTCTTCACCACTCAGATCTTTGCGCTGGATGTCTTTATAGCTTTTCTGTTGACTTTGGGCTGTTCAACCTTTCTCCAACCAAGGCTACTTTCTTCTCTGCCACTCTGATGAAGGCAGGTCTAAAGAAAAACCGTTTTCCAACATTTGACCACATCAGGGGTCCTGTACTTTCTGCCATAAAAAGCTTCAAAGGGTGACATTTGCATGCTAACCTGATAACTGTTGTTGTAGGGGAACTCCACAAAGAAAGACTTTTCTTCTAATCTTTTCCCTAAGCTAGAACACATGTTCTTAACATGTCCTCCCAAACTTGATTGACACTTTTAGCCTGTCCAACCTTCTGGAGACGGCATGCGGAACTGTTAATCCAGCTTAGTTCCCAATACTTTGTGTAGGCTTTCCAAAATTTTTGAGCTGAACTCGGAACCTCTATCTGAGACTATTTGCTTGAACTCTATGTAACTTAAGTACGTTTTCCTCGTACATGTTGGCATACTTGTCTCCTTTACAAGTTGTCTTCACAACTTATGAAAGTGTGCAACCTTAGTCGGACAGTCTGCTAGGATCCTTATCGTGAGATTCCCACTCTGAGTCCAAGCAATCCCATACTGAGGTCCGTACTTATGTCATCACATTTCCACACAGGGATATGAAGTGATTGGAGCAATCTTATAGGTCTCTTATGTTTTGCCCTGGGCTCTATTGCAGATATGAATCTGGCAATAATTTCTGCGATATATCCTATTTCAGATCTGTTCACCAACACTTTTTCTCGGATCCAAGTATATTTTGGTGCATCCTGATGAGTGGAGTATATGAAGCCATAGGCTTCAACCATGATAAGTTGCCGGTAACTAAAATTCTCAGGCACACAGTTTGATCCTTGTACTATGAGGTGCCTCAATTATCCATTCTAACTCTCTGTGCGTTATCCATTTTTTTTTTAGCTCAAGCATTAGAGCTGTTTTAAGATTTGACTTTCTTGAGTTGTGACTCAGTGCATCTGCCGCTTCATTGACCTTTTACAGGTGATCCCGTAAATCCTAGATTGTAAACATTGCTCAACTCCAACCTTTTTTTTTTTCCTGAGGTGTAGATCTGACTGTGGGAAGATGTATTTCAAGACACTTTATGACCTATGAAGATTTCACCCTTATTCCAAAATGGTAGTGCTTTCAAATCTTGAGTGCATGAACACTGCGACCAGTTCCAAATCATGTGTCTTGATGCATAAGCCACTACTCATCCATCTTGCATCAAGATACAACCCAATCCACGCTAAGATGTGGTGCAGAATACGACAAAAATCCTTATGGATATCCTGTACGGTTAGCATTGGAGCTGTCTACAACCTTCTTCTTAACTCTTGATCAAAACTGTTCTCACAAGCATCTTTCACTTGAATTATTTTTTTTTTTGTGAAACTGAGCATTCGTTGGTCTAGTTATCTTAAAGAATCCTTTTATGATTTTACGGTAGTAACCTGCCAATCCAAGAAAAATCCTGATTTCTATCTCATTGGAGGGTTGCTTCCAATTGATAGTATAACTTGGGCAGGATCCACTGCAACTACTTCCGATGTCAGGGTATGACCAAGTAAAGATACTTCTTTTGATCTATATTCTCACTTATTGATCTTGGCATAAAGCTCTCATGTACTCTTAACTTCTGAAGTACAAACCTTAGATGTCGTTCGTTTTCCTCAGCATTTTTGGGTAAAACTGGATGTCGTCACTGATGGCAATGACAACCCGATCTGACTCATCCATACAACTTTGTTTATCCAATTCATGAAGTATGTCAGTGCTTTGATGAGTCTAAAGGGTATTATTACTGTAACTCATACTGACCATAGCGGTTGACAAAAGCTGTCTTGAGGGTCTCTTTATCGGAGCTTTAGCTGATAGCACCCGGATCTTATGTCCATCTTGGAGGAAAACTTGGGGTCCTTTTAATTGATCAAACAACTCATCGATCCTGGGCAGTGGGTACTTGCTTTTGAAGGTGACTTTGTTGGGTGGAAGGTAGGCGATACACAATCTGAGACTGCCATCATTCTTTTTGACAGTAAGAACAGTTGATTCTCAAAGAGAATAACTAGACACGATGGAACCTTTTTACCATAAATCTGTTAGTTGCTCCTTGTCTTCTGCTAGAGCTCGGTGGCTGCAATCCGATAGGGTCTCCTGTGTATCGGAGAGGTTCCGAGAAAAAACTTTCTGATGAACCCTATGCCTCGGTCTGGTGACATTCCTGTTAGTTCATCAGGAAAGGCATTTGGGTACTCACAGATGGCTTATATTCCTTCCGAAGGTTTGGTTTCCAAACTGCATACCATGAGTGCGACCTTTGATCCTGTGACTCACATTCCACTTTTATTCCTTCATGGTTTGTTAAAGACACTTTCAGGGCGTCATAGGAGATATTATCTTGGTGTTTACTTGATCAGTCCATTCCAGGGATAACATCTATTCTTGCAGGCTCAAGAACTGTTGGTTTTGCTGAGAACACTACTCCACTTAAAAGAATCTTAACCCGTGCGCATCCATGGGGATACTTGATGCTGACCTCTGCTGCAGGGTTTCTTTGGGGTTCTGTGAGAAAAACAGGCTGGGTAGCAAACTTCCTGGGAGCAAACGATGCAAAGCCTTAAAACCAAAAGTCTACTGCCAGAGTTTTGAGTTGGTAAGGTATAACATCCGTCACTTCTTCGACCACAAGGCATCGGTATGGTTGACTTTATCTTATCCAAAGGTCTGAGTGCCCTTTTCTATCGAGCATGTGACTATTGACCAACTCATCCAAAACCTCGTGTTGTACTTTTGCATTACCTGAAATGCCAGGTCGAACTTGAGCTGTGGTTTATTTCTGATTAAGCAATTGGCAATCATGCACATGCCCTTGCGGGCGATGGTAGAACTAGACTCCATCTTAACTTGCAGACTAGGTGATACCGACTCGACTATTCTTCAGTCGGTTTATGGTATTCTGGCTGGGGTATCCTTGTGAGCATACAGTTGGGACCTTGTTTCCGTGATAACGACTTTCCTGGTATGCTGGTAATCCTAGTTTTAGCAAAGGTTTCTAATTGTCCTTTTTAATTTTCACTTTCCTTAATCCCTTATACATTTCTCTTACACCCATAGTCATTTCCCAAGTAAGATCACGATCTATTGATACTTCTTCATGGCATAGAGAGAGCTCTGTGGTCTTGTACACAGTCATTGAGAGAAATGGCCCGTTGTTTCTACAGCTCTTAGAACTCATTATCCATAGTTTCCACGACTCCTTCAGTTATACAATACCTTCCAATTCCCTTTTTGGAGCTCATACCGTGTGATTGCATCACCATATTAGGTGGCTTCGCGATAACTTTTCTTCCGGTATGATGCTGTTTTAATGAGTTGGTGAAATCTCTGGAGGACTTTCTCTCTGCCATTGGCATTAGCATCTTGATTTAGCTCTTCTTTATGTGGTGTTGCTTATAAAATTTCCAGTTGAGCTATGATTATTAGATGTCTTTGACTCATACTCCTTACTGACTTGATTCTGTGCGGAGAACTCTTCGGTGCTAGGTTTCCTTTGGTAGGGGTTCCGGTATAGGTTAGGAGAGGGCATTTGGCATTAGGCTACCCGTAAACCATTGGTTTATTATTGGTTGATTAAGAGCACGCAAGCAAAAAGGGAACCACAACCACACAAAGCATAAGATCAGACAAACAACGTGATTTATTTGTTGAGGTTTGAGTTGGACGCGTACTATGAACAAGGTTTACGGCTTGAGAGTAGGTGGACTATTGATTTTTCTCATGATCGTTTGGACTCGGCCAATAGTCTTTTGACCAAAAGAATCGAGAGGGTCATGTGACTTGGTCGGTTAAAGGAAAACTGCCATACACATTACTGTGTTGAAAGGGTTGGCCTTGACGCTTGATGCTACTTGAGTATGTGCCACATGACCGTTGTGTTTCATAAGGTGCTGAGCCATTCGTTTCTTCAATTCAACCCATGTTTGAACATAGGTTGTGACATAAATCCAAATTTCATAACGATACACACTGGTCATTTTATTACTCACAGAAAGGTTTACAACTCCAGTACAGATTACAAGGTGCTCTGTTTGTAGAAGGGATAACTAGCTATCAAGTACCTGGTTCCTTATAGTGGAAACAAGGTCTTGTCTTCTTGATAGCGTTGCGTGGGGTTGCTTCTGGCACCAATACCATAGCTGCATACTGGAGATACTTTATCGTCTTAGGGATTATAATCCTTGGCATTCATGATTGCCATGCTTCTTTCCTTGTTCGAGCTTCAGGGCAATCTGCTGCAAAGTGACCATGCTCCCGGCATGTGTAGCACTTCTGATTTGCTCGTGGTACCTTTTGGTAAACCTTGGATGGTAGACTTGCACTGCTGACTGACTGATGCATGCCAACTTGATGATGAAGGCTAGGTCCTTGTGCCGTGTACCTTGGTTTCTTGAACTTTTCGGAGGGAGCTTGACTAGATGTCGGGCTGTTGTTCATCTTCCTCTTCCGGTTGTAGCTCTTGCTAGTGTTCTGAAGTTGCACAGCTTTTGTAAGGTTGGTGACTTCTTCACTGATATTCTTCGTTGACTCTTCCAAGCTAGTCAACCTTCCTAGTATGCTTGCGAGGATAGGGGTTGATGCCAGGTATGCGTCATCCATATTATTCCAAGCTTCTTGCTCCTGACACTTTCCCTGTAGTGAGGATCGAATCTCTTCCAGTGGAGCTTCGATTTGAGGCATGTCATTCTTCATGTTGATCACTGCAGCTTCTTCATCATCGCTTGGCTCGAAGAAGGGGCAATCCTCGAACTTATGGCCGGGGTCACTGCAGTTGTAACATGTATGCGGTGGTCTGGGGCCCACAGGGGCCTTGGCCTTGCGCCTCTTTCTAGGAACCATATCCGGTTCGCGGTAAACTTGGAACACACTGCCCTCAACTTCTACAGTCATGTAGTCGCGGTAGTCCATTGGGTTGAAAGCTCCTGCACACAAACACTTATGGATGAGATACTCTTCTTGATGCTGGCGGGGAGGAAGCAAGGGTTCCTTAATAGAAGAGGGAGGGTTATTATGGAGAGTTTTGTAAATAGTTTCTAAAATAGTTATTTCCAACCTAGGGTTCGTCCTACAGTCAAGCATGGCTCTGATACCACTCTGTCGTACCCCATTTCTGAAGTACTAGTGCTTACCGTATCAGTCCTTGGATCAGCGACATACCTTCAACCAGCATCAGCGACATACTCAAGAAAGAGATTGATTTGCACCTGAGAGTTGATTTGTCCTGACCTGCTCCCATCGCCTCAGCTCAACCTTAATATTTGTGGGAGAGACGCGGCCCTTCCCTTATCGCCTCAGCACAACCTGAGAGTGGATTGATGGATCGACCGTTCGATCGCTGTTCGCGTGAGAGAGACCAACCGGCAATGAACCAAGTCCCTTGTCCTGTGTGTGGTGATGTGTGGGCTCCTGTCCTGTGTGTGGCCGCAGAAAGAAGAAGAAGCTTTTCCCAAACGGGCTGGCTAGGCGGCATGCAGTCCATGCATGGTTTAAAAGCTCGAGAGTACAACCAACTGAACTGACCAAGCAGCCAAAGAGGCACCAGCAACACGCATGAAACAGCGGACGCAAGCGTGCTGTCGTACCCCATTTCTGGAGCACTAGTGCTTACCGTATCAGTCCTTGGATCAGACGCTGATACAAACACTTACACAGAATGTCAACATAGAGTCATCACTTACATTATATTACGAGCCTCAAATATGAGCCTTTTCATACAGAAAGGTCTTACAACAGCGGCCAACGACCTTACACTTACAACAGACATCACATCAACAAGCTACCACAACAGAACCACTTAAACACTGCTACAGCGAAAGGCGGAAGCGGGACCACTACTACAGGCATCTTGAGTGCGGACGGAACCCTACTCTTTATCTTCATCATCTTGATACATCTACTTGAAATCTTCATCTGAATGATTAAAGCAAGGGTAAGTACATAAGGTACTCAGCAAGGCCTAACAAGGAGGTATGTATATGCAAGGGTGTAAACAGGGTATAGGCTGGGGGTTTATCATATCGGCGGAAGGCAAATTTTGTGCAAGGGTTGTTTGGAAAACAAAACAGTTCGCAAAACTACAGTCAAGATTATCATTGGTGATTTAGTGGGGTTTTTGGCCCTGGGGGAGACGTGGTCCATCCCGCCAGTTCCCAAGTTTTAATGCTGGCAGAAAACCAGCACACGGTTCCACACCGGAGTATTCCAAAAACACACCAAGGGGGTAACTCACACCGTTATACTAATCATTGTGTGGCACAAGCTTTCGCGTTGTCCAATACCGTGGAACACGGCTATCCGGATAGGTTTTAACTCTGCAGAGGTTGTACACAGTTCCCCACAAGGTATACCAGCCCTCCCCATCGTCATGGATTGGACGGGCATACTAATGGTTCCGTACCTACTTGGTGTCACCACGGCACCACCGCAAAAATACACCGACCAGGGGCTTCACAAATATCATCTTCATCATGTAGAAAGGCCTGGACAATAACCATCTGCCGGATCCCGACGCCTGCTACATCGGGTCTTCTCCTGGCTTCCGCTGCAACTCCTGCCTTCCAGGTGGGTACCGGGTAAACACTATAGTAGGGTGTGGTTCCAAACCTTTCCCATTCAAGGCATGTGGTTGTACGAAAGGTGCTAGGCAAGGCGGCACATGAACCGGTCCTTATACGACCGAAACAGGCATCTTCAATAGCTATCCTCATAGAGGACTCGCATCCCAGAGATAGCCCTCCCCACTGAGGACTACCTCGCCTGTTCCCGTCAAGTAATATCCCCACTATGGGTTGCACATTTATCTCTAGTATATATATATACCATCCCATATTTCATGTTCACACGCACTCCACCAATCACACACACCATTTTACACAAAAAGCATGTATAGCAAGATTAATTAAGTACACATGGTAACAAATCCTAAGCAGCATGTTATTCCAACATATCATTAAAGTATTAATGATAGTTGATCCTAGGTTTAACAATGGAATAAGGGTAATCAACATCAAGGCATGGCAATCAACAAGTACTTAGGATCATTCCAGCATTTAAATCACATTTAAACATCATGCACATTTATTTATAAACTGGGCTCTAAATTGGGTCATTTGCAAACATAGGATCAACATGATCAAAGGGGTTAGGACTTGCCTTTCACTAAAATCTTGTCCTTCAAGTCCTCATAATCCGAGTCTTCAATTCTTCCTCACAAGCTTGATAGTCTATCGATTAAAAGTAAAAAACGACAATAAATCTGCTGCGCAAACAATTAGCTAAACCAGCCATAAATCAAATGGAAGACAAAAGATTAACCACATCAGAAGGTTCTGGTGGATCTGGACAGAGGGTGATTTCAGATAAATTTTGGCAACGGAGTCACCAAAATTGGAATTCAAACAAAGGATACATGGATTTTATAAGTTTGTAAGAAGGAAACAACTAGGATCAAGCTAGATGGTTAACTAACAGGCAATAATGCTAATTAAGATTCAGATGGGAATAAAAATGAGTAAGTTTCTGGTAGTGAGAGATAGAGGATGAATTTAGATGATTTTTGACGAAAGAATCGCCAAAATCGAAGCTAGAATGAACAAGATATAGATTTTACAAGTTTGCAAGGATAAAATTAATTAGGATTAAGCTAGAGATTAAGTATAGCCCAAATCCTAATTAATTTAGAGTAACCAGAGACTGGAAAGTGTTTAGAATAAAATCTATTATTTTCCAGAATTTTATGGGATTTTTCCGATATTGAAAACATGCTCTAAGTAAGATTTCGTGTGCAATTGTTGTGTGGACTTAGCGTTTACAGAGAGGATGTGAGAATGACAGGTGGGGCCGCGGGGCTGGGTCTACCATGGTCTACTGTGTTGTGGGCAGGGTTCACGAGTGTTGTGAACCGGGTGCGTGTGAGAGAGAGGTTCACGGTGCACCGGGTGCGCGGGCACGCGTGCTGACTCGGCGGGGAGACCGGGTCGTGCGGGACCCACGGGACGACGTGGCACGCCACATCAGCGGCGGCGCGGCTGGTCAACCGGCGCTGGGGAGGCGGTCCCGCGGTGGCGCATCGCCGGAAACCACGCCGGTGGCGGCTACAAGCGGCGGAGCATGACGAGGGACACACCTACCGGCTCTATGCGGCGCGGCGGGTCTACTGGTGCTACACGTCGACGAAAAGGGTGACCAGAGCAAGCGGCGCGAGCTCGCCGGAGTTGGGCGGCGCGGCGTTGAGCGATGGAAAAGCTCGTGCGCATACGTGCTTGGGCTCGCGTGCGCGCAAAGAGGTGCGCGGGAGTGCGACAGTGTCGAGGGTGTGCTCGGCCCGGCCGGGGAAGGTCCCACGGTGGCCGGCGGCGAGGTTGAGCGCCGCGGACATGGCAGTGCTCGGTGAAGGTGCCCGTGCATGTGTGGGATGTAGAAAAAGAGATGCGGGAGAGCGAGAGGAGGGCGAGGTGGTGCTCACCACGAGCTCGGTGAAGCCGGAGTGGGGCTAGAGGGCGGCCGGCGTTGATGGAGGTGGGGCAATGGCGAGGTCGCGGCGTCGATCTCCTCCGTGCAGGCGCATCTGCGAGCGTGGATGGCACGCCGGGGTTAAGCGCAGTGTTGCGCAGCCGTAGGTAGAGGAAGGGGTGACCGGGCTTACCAACGGCAACGGGAGAGCTCGTCGAACAAGCTCGCCGGAGTTGGAGAGAGAAAAGGGGAAATTTTGAATGGGGCGCTCAGGAGAGGTGGTGATTGATTTGAGCTCGCGGGAAGGGAGAGCAGGCGGTGCAGAGCTCGGCGGCATTTATAGGCGGCCGGGGAAGGAGCCGTTGGGCGGTTGGTCGTCGGCTTGGTCGTCGGCTCGGTCGCCGGAGTTGATTGCCGATGCGACGGGAGAGGGCGGACCACGTGCGGATGACGAGAGCGTGAGGCGTCGTCCATAGTTCGTCGGACAGGACAAGGCGAGGAGGGGTTGGCGTGGGGTGACGTTGCGGCATGGAGGTCGCCGGGTCTCCGGCGGTCTCGGTCGTCGGTCAAGGGAAGGAGAAGTGGGCGCTCTGCTCCCATGGCTTGTCGACGGGACAGGGCGACGGATGCTCGGGCGCGGCACGTGCTCGACGCGGTGGCGTCTGCAGCCGAGACGCGACGGGACGGCGACGGGGAGACCGGCCGGCATGGGCACGTCCTGGCGCGGTCAGAGGAAGGTGATGACAGGTGGGGCCCACCTGTCAGCGAGAGGAGGAGAGTGAACAGGCTGGGCTAGATGGGTCAAGGATTTGCTGGGCCGTTGGCGGGCTGAGTAGGCTGAGGGAAAAAAAAAGAAAAGGAGAGAGATTGGGCCAGTTGAGGGGGAAAAATGAGGAGAGCGGCCCGGGAAAAGAAGAAATGGTTTAACCATTTCCTGGAATTTGGATGACTTCAAATTTGAATAGCATTCAAATTTGGAAAGGGAATAAAATCACAAAAACACATAAATAAAAACAAGAAAAACCAGACATGCTCATGGTGGGTTTTGATGAATATGAAAAAATTCGAAAATTCAAATCTGGGGTGGATTTGATGCACTAATTGATTGAAATTGTTATAATTTGAAAAAAAGTTCAAATTTTTAGTGATTTTTACTAGATGGCAAAACACAGGGTGTTACACTTAGATTTCTAGTTCTCTATGGAAATGATGCCCTCTCTGGCACCATTCCTACGTCCCTAGGAAACCTCACACGTTTAGAGACTCTTGACCTCACATACACCGGCCTTACTGGTTCCATCCCGGCTGATCTTGGGAGGATAAGTGGCCTTAGGTATCTGAGTCTCTTTGGAAATGGTCTCACAGGCTCCATTCCTGGTACCATTGGAAACCTGTCACGGCTCGAGTTTCTTTACCTAGGTAACAACAGCCTCTCGAAGCAGATTCCACCTGTGCTGCTACAGAATCTTGGCAGGTTACAGGTATTTGATCTTGGAATTAACTATCTGAGCGGCCATATACCGACATATATGTTCAATCACACGCCATCCCTGAGAACCATCTATCTTGGAAACAACAGTCTATCTGGCCCAATACCACACGGTGTGGGCTCCCTGCCTCTTCTAGAGAACTTGGACCTGCAATACAATCAGTTCTCCGGCGAAGTACCCATGACCATCTACAACATGTCTCGGTTGCAATATCTCACCCTTGCAAAAAACAATTTAACCGGGTCGCTTACGAGCAATCAAACTTTTAGTCTTCCGATGCTAAAGTGGATTTACCTTGGTTGGAACAACTTTGTTGGTCGGATTCCGTTTGGGCTTGTGGCATGCCAAAACCTGCAAGCTCTCTCTTTGTCTTTCAATTCTTTTGCTGATGTCGTGCCAACATGGTTAGCGCAGCTGCCACACCTCACTTATCTTTCCTTGGACTCAAATTACCTTTTTGGATCTATCCCTGCTGTTCTAAGCAATCTCACCCGTCTTACTCTACTAGGCCTCTCTTACTGTAACCTGACAGGACACATTCCGACAGAACTAGGACTGCTGCGAGAACTCTCGTACCTGTACCTTGGAACCAATCAGCTAACAGGCCCAATACCAGATTCTTTCGGAAATTTAACTGAGCTATCTGTCCTTTCTCTGGGAGTAAATGGCCTGTCTGGATCAGTAGCATCAACATTTGGGAATATCCGAGCTCTGAATAGCCTTTACTTGTGTTGCAATAATTTTGAGGGAAACTTGGACTTCGTGACCTCGCTTTCTAATTGTAGACAACTCAAGGTCCTTGAAATCCGTTCTAATTCTTTCGCTGGGGAACTCCCTGATAACATTGCAAACCTGTCAGCACATTTGCTTTTGTTTGACGCAGGTTACAACGCCCTAACAGGTGATCTTCCATCGACACTATCAAACTTAAGCAGTCTTGACTCGATTTATCTTTCCAACAACCTACTCACAGGGGTAATCCCAGAATCAATCACACAGATGCAAAATTTGGTTTATCTTGATGTCTCCAGCAATGACATATCAGGCCCTATCCCAACACAATTTGGTATGATTAAGAGCCTACAACGGTTGTGTTTCGATGAAAACAAATTATTTGGCTCTATACCCGATAGCATTGGCAATTTGAGCAGCCTAGAGCTCATCTCTTTTTCTGATAACAAGTTAAATTCCACAATACCAGAAAGCATATCCAACCTTGGTAAACTTATCTCTCTAGATTTTTCTCACAACTCTTTGGTTGGAGGGCTACCAACCCATGTTAGTGGGCTAAAACAAGCGTATTATATTGACTTGTCTTTTAACGTTTTTATTGGAAGCATCCCAGAAACGTTTGGAGAAATTGTGATGCTAGGAACCCTAAATCTGTCGTACAACTCATTTCAGGACTCGATACCAGATTCCTTTCAAGAGCTTACGAGCTTAGAGTATTTGGACCTCTCCTCCAACAATCTCTCTGGTACTATTCCAAAGTTCCTTGCCAGTTTCACAGACTTGAGAACCCTGAATCTCTCTTTCAATAGGCTACAAGGCAAGATACCCGAGGGAGGTGTTTTCACCAACATCTCATTGCTATCAATGATTGGTAATGCTGGTCTATGTGGTGCTCCACGTATAGGATTTCCGCCATGCAATCAGAAGTCAAACTCCTCAGATAATAGACACTTTCTGAAACTTATTCTTCCTACTGTCATAATAGCAATCACTTCCATTGTTCTTTGCGTTTACGTAACAATCAGAAGGAAACATAAGAGAAAGGGAGAGATGGAAGATTCTGTCATTGATAGGGGTAATGCCATGAGTCGTACGTTAGTCCCGTATCATGAGCTTGTCTGTGTCACCGACAATTTTAGCGAAAACAACCTTTTGGGAACTGGGGCCTTCGGAAAAGTTTTCAAGGGCCAACTAAGCACAGGTTTAGTGGTCGCGATAAAAGTCCTAAATATGCAAAAAGAACAGGCCACTAGAACATTTGACGCCGAGTGTCGTGTGCTCCACATAGCTCGGCACCGAAACCTGATAAGGATCCTAAACACCTGCTCCAACCCGAATTTCAGAGCATTGGTGTTGCCGTACATGCCCAATGGTAGCTTAGAAATGCTCCTACACTCTGAAGGCAGAAGGCATTTGGGGTTGCTCAAGAGGCTGGATATCATGCTGGATGTGTCGATGGCAATGGAGTATCTGCACCATGAGCATCACGATGTGGTCCTGCACTGTGACTTGAAGCCCAGCAATGTACTCTTTGATGAGGACATGACAGCACATGTGTCTGACTTTGGCATTGCGAAATTACTATTGGGCGATGACAACTCCATGATCACTTCAAGCATGCCAGGAACACTTGGGTACATGGCACCAGGTACTAGCACTGGTGTATACATCATCCAATAAATCATGTACATGCTAAACAATCAAACGGTATACATCATCCAATAATTGTGGTCAACGTTCAACCAATCATGCTTAATTTTTTCGTCTTATGAATTTTCATAAGCAGAGTACGGATCTTTTGGAAAGGCATCACGCAAGAGCGATGTGTTCAGCTACGGAATTATGCTCCTTGAAGTCTTCACTGGAAAGAGACCTACGGATCCTATGTTTGTGGGTGAAATGAGCATTCGACAGTGGGTTTATCAAGCTTTTCCCACTGAGCTTACCTCTGTTCTCGATGAGCAGCTACTGCAAGATTCTACTTCTTCGATCTTCACACTGAACAACATCGTTGCGCCAGTATTTGAGCTGGGTTTGCTCTGCTCGAGCGACTCACCTGAGCAAAGGATGTCAATGAGAGACGTGGTGGTGGCACTGAAGAAAATCAAAAGAAATTACGGCCAACCAAAAACACAGCATGCTCCCCGGTGATTTATTTGTACATGTTATTGCATTCTGTTCACTTCTGTAGTTTAAGAAGAACATCAGCAATCAGTTGTATAAACTCTTAGCACCTTCTACTTAATGGGTTCACTGTTTGCGTACTGTGATGATTTTCAGATGCATACTGTAATGTTTGAAATGAGTTCGTGCACTATTGACATGGCAAAAGAGTAAATTCTTCTGCTAGTAGCTAGAGCTAATGTCTTCATCAAGTATGCCTGTGCTACCAGAATGCTCTGATAGCTTGTCATTCTCCTCTGTGGACAACAATTCACTACATCGTGTGCAATTAACTTCAGAGGAGCGATATAAAGCAGAGAAATTTCGTTGGACAGTTCACTGAGTCATGTGCTGCACAAGCCAGGGCTTCATCAGGCGGTGGGTTCATCAAGCATTTCCGGAGATTCCCTCCCCACCCCAACACCCCCCCCCCCCCCCCCCCCCCACCCCCCCGGACGACCAGCTCCTTCCACCGGCAACTGAACTGTTTTCTTCCTCCGATATTTGAGCTGGAATGATGTCAATGTGCGTTATGTGACTGTCAAACTGTGGCACTGAAGAAGAAATCAAAACGGGTCTCTATACCAAATCAGCATCGGCAACTGCGCAGAGAGCTGTGCGGTGATTAAGCAAGAATTACCCTTTGCACCCGGGGACCTGTTCTGTTGGCCTGTGTTTCCTATCGTTTCTGTCTGAACATATACCGTCATGTGTGTGGAATATGTTCGTTTGCTGTGAAATGAATGATTCAGTGTTCGTTTCAGAACATGCCACACAAATCGTTTCATAACATATACCGTCATGTTAACAAGGTCGCACGTAAGTACAAACACACATATACTAGGTAGGTTACAGCGTTCCTCAACGATTCAGTACCAAGACATTGTTGCGACAATCAGTCTCTGCTGGATGAAATTTTACACTTCACAAAGCAGAGAAGCATCACTAAAGAACAAGCGGAGAGAGACCAGGTTGCCTGCCGAGGTCGCCCAGAGACGGATGCTGAAGCGTCTCCGCTTTTCGCAGGATCGAGTCGGTCAAGCGCTGGTGAACAGACGCAACAGTACAGTATATAAAAAGCACAAATTAAGTCTTTAAGTAGTTACATTAATCCATTTAAAACACAGAGTCGCACAGCGGAAATAAACGATACAAGTCTAGAAATAAAGGTACAAGCGCACGCGCTCACGATACACAGGAACCCGCATCCAAAGCCATGAAGATGCGGACTCGAGAGGAGATCACTCCTCAGTCTCCCAGTGGGCTGTCCAACCATAGGGAAGCTGGCCATCCCACTGTCCACCTCCACCCGTAGAGTCGGGGATAAAGGTGCTACCTGCAACAAAATTATAAAGAGCCAAACCCTGAGCAACTAATACTCAGCAAGTCTTACCCGTCAAAAGGCTAACTACAGCCGACTCCTAACATGCAAGGCTACAAAGGGATGGCTGACTCAATGGCATAACTCGCACTAAATACTTGATCCTTACTTTCAAGTTTTATTTTTCAAGATAAGTACTTAACCAGTAAAACAGTGTGCATATCTCTAAAACATGTATAAAGTAACAATACATCAGCAGTGACAGTATACATAGAGCAATGTAAATAACAGTAATGTAAATAGACTAGCAGCATGTCATCAATCATGTCACACTACGATGTGACGCAGTGAGCAAGGTTGCTCTTGACCGAGAGCGGCGGCATCGATGTACATCCTGCAGGAGAAAACCTGACCACACGCCATACGCGGCAAAGGCCACATACGGCAACCATTTACGCTACGTGCCACCAGAGCTGTACCAGATTCTACTCCTCCCGAGGAAGGGCTCTCCCACCGCAGCCCCCGTCCCAGACGGCTGACGGCGCGGGACGCCACCCTACCTCTCCCAAATACCATGATAGAAAGAGTAAAGTATCTACCAGACATCCAGGGCGACGCAGGCTACTAGGTTTACTAGGCCCATAAAAACACTAGCATGTGATCAGTACGTTCGAACTTGCTCAACAGGGCCAACAACGGACGGTCCTTAATCGACACAGACGGGGCTACACCACCGTGAAGGCCCAGCCTTCTCCAACCATCCTATACAATCAATTCCCCGTCCGGTCTCAACAAATCCTAAAACCAGCTAGTACAATCCAGGAGTCCCTATCATGCGAGTGGGACCTACCACTCGACTTCTACCGTCCGCTAGCCGCTAAGCCTAGCAAGTTCTAACGTAACCTAGACCACATCTACAAAAATAGGACACAAGGTAGATCAGGAAGGGTAGTCCTAATGCAGTTCTAAGGTTTCACATCAACTCCTAATAAACCTAATGCACAAACATTGACTAGCCCCAATCAAGTGCACAAATAAAAATCCTAAATAGGGAGGCATGCACCGGGGCTTGCCTGGCTCAGGAGCGTAGCTAACAGGGTCAGTGGGGTCAGTGTCCTGCTGCGGCTGCTCCTCCTGCACCTCCTGGGTCTGCTCCTCCGGCAGCTGGAAGTCCAGTGGCTCCGGAGTCGTCTCTGTCACTACACGTTATGACAAGGAAAATAAATGCAAAGTTAGATGCAAGAATATGATGCAATTCATGATTTAATTACTTGATAGGACAGTCATTTACACTGTAAGTGCAATTGATTAACTTTGTTAATTAATTTCGTCTGGAGTATTTCCTTCATTAACTTTTAATTAAGTTTACCATTAATCAACTTGGGCAAGTTAAAGGAATAATGTGATTTTGAAGGTGAATTTATGTCCAGTGGCATTTTTCTGGTGAAGAGTGCCACTGGAAGTAATTTATGGTGAAGTTTCATGATTTATTGCAAAGCAGATTATTTATAATAATTTATACGGTGCAGAACATTATTTAAATCATAAGAAAATAATTAAACAACATATGACAGTGAAAAAATGCTCTGTAGTTGTGTTATCAGATTCTTAACAGGCATGCAAGAGTTCAGGATTTATTGGGTAACAGATAATTTATAATGAATTAAACAAGATCTGGACAGATGTATTTCTCAGGAAATACACATTCTGCAAAAGGGTGTTTTGTTATTTTTTCTGATCAGAGCAAGTCACAGGGAGTGCAACAAAATTGGTTTCATATTTTTCTGATGTATATTTCATTTTATATCGATTTTGGAAGTTTATTGGAATTTCTGGAATTTAAACTTATGTGAAAAAGGATTGAAATTGGGCCGGGCCAGTAAGATCTGAGCCACATAAATGGCTACACGGATCGGGCCGCACCAGATCCAAGCTGGCCACACCGGATCTGACCACTCGCGTGTGAAAGCACACGGGGTCACACGGCTTGCCGCACAAGATCCCGTGTGGCCACACGGGATCATGACCGTGTGGTCCACGGTGTGCTGGCCGGAGCGGCCACCGGAGCGCGGCGGCGCACTCGCCGGAGTAGGCTTCCCGTGGCCCATTTGGTGAATGGTTTACGCAGAAGGGGTATTCGAGGGACGGCGAGCTCACCTCTCTGCACGGTGGCCCGCGGGGATGACCGGAAGATGGCCGGCGTCGAGGTGCAGCGGGTGGCGGAGCTTCGGCGACGACGAGGGCTCGCGGTGGTCGACGGGGAGATGCACACGCTGGTGCGCCGGCTTCACAGAGGTGACGTGCACCTCGGGGATCAACACGGTGGCGACGAGGATGGCCGGAGGACGGAGTCCACCGGGGACGATGTGCGGCGGCTCGACGACGGTGATGGGGAAAAGTTCAAATCCGACGACTCGAGCTGCAGATTCCAGTGAAAGAAGGTGAGGGAGGGCACGCGAGCGTGACGTGCTTCCGCGGGTGCGATGAGATGGGCGAGAGGCTCACCGGAGTAGGAGTATTTCTCGACGAGGCGGCGAGGCTTGCTTGCCGGCCTCGAGGAAGATGACACCAAATTGGCGCTCCTCACGGCGGTTGAGGGGCAATGGGGAACATGGTGAGCTCCGTGACTTCGCAGCGCACTCCTATTGCCCAGCAACTTGACCCGAGGTGGTCCGCCGGCGCCGGAATCGGGCGGAGCTCGGGCTCAGCGGTGGTGCGGGCGGTGGCTAGGGTTTGGTCGACGGGGAAGCGACGGAGGAGAGCGAGCACGAGTGGAAGTGCTTCGGACAAGGGAGGGGAGCGCCTTGTGACGCCGTCGCCCGGTCGGAAGCGGGCCAGGGCGCCGCGCGGCGAGGCCGTACATCGGCGGCGACATGGCGACTGACTTCCGCGCGCGCGCAGTGAGAGAGGAGCGACTGACATGCGGGCCCTCGGGCATCTTTTCTTTTTCCCGGAATTATTCAAACTGAAATTTCCCCTAACTTTGGCACTCAATTTGAACTAGCAAACTAACTCCAAAAATTGCAAAACTGGTTGCATTCGAAAGATCATGAAACGTTCTTTCCAGTGACATAACATGCACATCTCAATTCGAAATAGAATTCAAATGGAAGCTAGTCAAAGTTGGACATTTTTGGAACTTTGGGGATTTATTTGAGCATCGAAATGAATTTCAAAAATCACCAAAAATTCTCCAAAATTCTTATTTCGCAAGGGCTATCTCCAGAAATTTTGGTTGGGTCAAGTTGTTAAAGGAATTTTCGAGTTGCTTCACAGATATGGTTTGAACTTGTTTAAATTTTGAATTTTGAATTTTTGAATTCGGCTTGACTTCATCTTTTCTTCAGTTTGGTTTGCATGATTCTGAATTTCAGTGACACGGGGTGTCACAGCCCTCCCCCTTTAAAGAAATCTCGTCCCGAGATTAAAGAGAAGGAGGAAAATCGAATGGCGAAAGAGCGAAGCAAAAGATGCAAAAATGGAACGACTAAATAACGCACCTCGGAGGTAGAAAACCGGGAAAATGGGAGTTCAAGAACTCCGCTGTCTCCCACGTGGCCTCGGCCTCAGAGTGGTTGCTCCATTGCACCTTATAAAATCTGGTAGTGCTCTTCCTGGTGACTCGGTCCTTCTGATCGACAATACCAATAGGCTGCTCGGGGTATGTCAAATCTGGCTCAAGCTGCTCAACACCACTGACCACTCTGTCACTAGGAACCTTCAAGCACTTCTTCAGCTGCGATACGTGGAACACATTGTGAACACTGGAGAGGTTGGAGGGCAACTCCAATCTATAAGCAACGGGTCCACATCTCTCAATAATCTGGAATGGTCCAACGTATCTTGGTGCTAACTTGCCCCTGACACCAAACCGACGTACACCCTTCATGGGAGAGACACGAAGGTATACGTGGTCGCCAACTGCAAACACCAACGGTCGGCGTCTTCTGTCAGCATAGCTCTTCTGTCGAGACTTGGCTGCTCTCAAGTTGGACTGAATGCGACTGAATGCGGCGAACAGTCTCCTCTGCTGCTGCCACTAAATCTGGTGTGGGAATGACCTCCACATCAGCCACAACTGTCCCCTCTGCTGCAGCTGCGGGTCTTGCCTGGAAGACGACTCTCTCGCCGGCCTCAACCCAATTAAGGGGAGTCCGACAACGACGTCCATACAAGGCCTCAAACGGTGCCATCTTGATGCTCTCCTGATAGCTATTGTTGTATGAGAACTCTGCAAGAGGTAAGCTCTCATCCCAACACTTGCCATGGTGTATCACACAGGCACGGAGCATATCCTCTAAAATCTGATTCACCCTCTCCGTCTGGCCATCTGTCTGAGGGTGATAAGCTGCACTGCGAATCAAAGTGGTGCCCAAAGAAGCATGAAGCTGCTCTCAGAAACGAGAAACAAACTGTGGTCCTCGATCAGAAATAATGGTCTTGGGCACTCCATGCAAACAGAGAATCCGAGCAATATACAACTCAGCATACTTCTTCACATTGTAACGGGTGTGCACGGGAATAAAGTGAGCAGACTTGGTCAACCGATCAACAATCACCCAAATAGAATCATGCTTCTGGGATGTGAGAGGTAAGCCAACAATGAAATCCATGCTGATATCCTCCCACTTCCAAGCAGGAACACTCAAAGGCTGAAGCAACCCTGCAGGCTTCATGTATTCTGCCTTGACCCTCCTGCAAGTGTCACACTCAGAAACGTACTGTGCGACCTCCCGCTTCATGCGGGTCCACCAGAAGCGACTCCTCAAATCCTGGTACATCTTGTTGCTACCAGGGTGGATGGAATACTTGGACAAATGCGCCTCATCAAGAATCTTCCTGCGCAACTCAAAGTCCTTAGGAACTACCAATCTGTCCTTGAACCATAGGACTCCATCCTCATCCTCTCTGAAACACTGGACTCTAGCTTCCCCGAGCTTGAGTCTCCTCCTGAGGTGATTCACCTTCTCATCCTTCTTCTGCGCTGCCACAATCTCATCTCGCAGGGTCGGAACAAGTGATATATTGGCCAAGGAGCCATAAGCATACACTCTAAGACTGGGCTCTGCCTCTGCATAAGGAGCTGCGATGAGATTATTGCAATGAGCCTTGCGACTCAAAGCATCAGCAACCACATTAGCCTTCCCTGGGTGATAGTGAATCTCCAGATCATAGTCCTTGATCAGCTCTAACCATCTCCTCTGGCGCATGTTCAGATCTGACTGCGTGAATATATACTTGAGACTCTTGTGATCTGTGTAGATATGCACCAGATTTCCCAACAAATAATGCCGCCATACTTTCAAAGCAAGTACGACAGCTGCAAGCTCAAGATCGTGAGTGGGGTAATGCTCTTCATGTCGCTTAAGCTGCCGAGAGACATAAGCAATTACCCTGCCATCCTGCATCAGCACACAACCAAGACCAGTACCGGAAGCATCACAATACACATCAAATGGCTTGGTGATATCAGGCTGAGCTAAAACTGGAGCGGTAGTGAGAAGCTTCTTCAGATTCTGGAAAGCATCACCACACTGCGAGCTCCACACAAATCTCATGTTCTTCTTCAGCAACTCAGTGATGGGCTTGGAGATCTTAGAGAAATTCGGAATAAACCGACGGTAATAACCAGCCAAACCCAAGAAACTGCGAATCTGAGAGACAGTCGTAGGTGCATTCCAATCCAGAACATCCTGCACCTTGCTAGGGTCAACAGCAATACCCTCAGCTGATATGACATGGCCAAGAAAAGGCACCTCGCTAAGCCAGAACTCGCACTTGCTGAACTTAGCGTACAGCTGGTGATCCCTCAAACGCTGCAACACAATCCTGAGGTGCTGCTCATGCTCCTCCTCTGTCTCTGAATAGATCAAGATGTCGTCAATGAAAACCACGACAAACTTGTCCAACTCTGGCATGAACACTGAGTTCATCAGGTACATGAAGTAAGCAGGTGCATTGGTCAAACCGAAAGACATCACCAAGTACTCATAGAGTCCATATCTGGTAGAGAAAGCAGTCTTCGGAATGTCCTCTGCACGGATCTTAATCTGATGATACCCAGAACGGAGATCAATCTTGGAGAACACCTTAGCTCTAGCTAGCTGATCGAACAAGATATCAATGCGAGGCAGCGGATACTTGTTCTTAATCGTCACAGCATTAAGTGGCCTATAATCCACACATAGCCTGAGCGCCTGATCCTTCTTCTTCACAAACAAGGCTGGACAACCCCAAGGTGAAGAGCTAGGACGAATGAAACCCTTGTCCAATAGCTCCTTCAACTGCATCTTCAACTCTGCTAACTCATTAGGGGCCATCTTGTACGGTTTCCTGGAGATAGGTGCTGTGCCTGGCTGCAAGTCAATGCGAAACTCCACATCGCGATCTGGTGGTATGCCTGGCAAATCATCTGGGAATACATCTGGGTACTCACGCACCACAGGAATCACATCCAGACTCTTGCCAACGGCCTGATGCACTGACGGTCTCGATGTGGCCAACAAAGATAGCTGAAGAGTGACCTTGCCATGCATAGGAGAATCTAAGTGAACAGAACGACGAGAGATATCCAGAACAGCCTTATGGTACTTCATCCACCTCATACCAAGAATCACATCTAGTCCTTGCTCCTGTAGGACAATAAGATGTGCAGTGTAGATCTTTCCCGCCAAATTAAGGGGAGCATTAGAGATAAGCTGCCTGGTGAGAATACGACCCCCTGGAGTGCTGATAAGGTACGGGGTCTCCATAGATGAAATCCCGAGGCCCAAACGGCGTGTACAAGCTAGACTGATGAAATCATGAGATGCACCTGAATCGAACAATATATCAATAGGCCGGTGACACATGGAGAACGTACCAGCAAGAACCTGCTCACCCTCTGGAATCTCCTCTGCAGTGGTGTAGTTAACGCGCCCAGTCTTGACTGGCGCGTTCCTGCCCTGCTGGCGCTGCTGTCCTGCTGCCTGAACTGGAGCCCTCTGCGCGTTGTCCTGCCTAGGTGCTGCACGGCAGTCACGCGCAAAGTGCCCCACCTGTCCACAGTTGAAGCACGGAAAACCTCTGCCTGCCTGCTGCTGCTGGCGCTGCTGCTGCTGACGCTGCTGCTGCTGTGGCTGTCTCTGAGCAAACTGCTGCTGCTGCTGGCGCTGGTACTGTGGAGGTGCAAGGTACCTCCGTCCACTGGGAGCGGTGTACACAAGGCGTGGCCTGGCTGAAGTGCTGCCAGACGGTGGTACCACTGCCTTCCTCTTCCTCTTGTCCTCCTGGTGCGCCCTGATGGCATCCTCCATCACTATAGCTGCACTGACAAGCTCGTCAAAGGTACCACCGGCGTTCAGGACAAGCCGGGACTGAAGCTTGGTAGACAAGCCTCTCAAGAAACACGCCTTCCGCTTGGCGGGCGTGTCTACCTGGTCTGGAGCAAACTGGGCCAGGTGGTTGAACACCTGGGCGTAGTCGAACACGTTCCTGCCTCCCTGCCTGAGGTCCAGGAACTCCCTGAGCTTCCGCTGCATAAGGCCAGGCGGAATGTGGAACGAGCGAAAGGCCTCTCTGAACTGTGCCCAAGTCAACTGCTGACCGGCCGGAAGAGTGGCAAGGTGAGCTGCCCACCATCCTCCAGCCGACCCCCGAAGCTGCTGCGCCGCGAACAGTGTCTTCTGCACCTCTGTGCAGGCAGGAAGGAGCCCAAACTTGGACTCCACAGTGCGCAGCCAAGCCTCCGCCTCCATCGGGTCAGTGGCCCCGGAAAAGACAGGCGGGTGAGTGGCCAGGAAGTCTGCGTAGGTGCAGCCTGGCTGTGGGCCCCGACGGTGGCCACCCTGCTGGGTGACGGCCTGAACGAGAGTCCTGATCAGCTCCGTCTGGTTGTGCATCGCCTCCGCCAGATTGTACTGCGGCGGGGGTGGTGGCGGACGACGCGGCGGCATTCTGCCAATTCAAAATCATCACCGTTAGCTCCAAGAAACAAAGATATTCAATATGGCAGAATTGAAATGCAAGAAAGGCCATAAGCATCCATATAGGGAGAGTTTGCAAGAAAAATCCCACAAACTGCTCCAAACAGAACAACCATGCTAAATAAAAATTAGAACATGGTAAAGAAGTTCTGGAAGGTCATAGCAAGTAGCTACATTAAGCCTTTCACGCACAAACACAGGTGCAACGGTCCATCAAGGCAACCGACTGAAATCTGTCTTGACTGCGAGCAGCAGTCATAAAAACAAAAACTGACACTTCTGGAGGATTCAAACAAGAAAAGTCAGAACACGAAACTTGTAGATAACTTCAAGATCTTTCCAACGAGTGCTCAAACGCCCAAAATGGATCAGCAAAACTGGAGATATCGATTTTTGAAGTTGGTGGACAGATTCTGGAAAAACTAGTCGAAGCTGAAATTTGACTTCACTTGGTCGACAGATTTGGGGGTGATACTGACAGAATCGAAAGGTGAACTCTGAAGCAAAGTTTTAGTTCATATTGTAAGCTTTCCAGCAAGTCTTGGTTCATCGAATTTGGCCAAGCGGTTTTGGAGTTATGAATTTTTTAAAATTAGCTTGTCAGTCTGAAATTTTTGGGTGATCTGAAATTCGTGGTAGTGTTTTAATTGATGATGCAATGCATGCACGTCCTGCACGTCCTCACAAAATAAAAATTTGCCCAAATATAGCAGGCCGTAGACAGTGGTGGTGACTACTTCGCACTCACAAACGTTTCTACACGATCTACGCGCGAGTTAGTGTACCTGCAAGCACACAACGTTACCTCAACCAACCTACACAGGTGACGTATCTCATAAAAATGTAATACATGGCCCAATGACATATCCTCACCATCCTCAACTCCTCGTGAACTCGATGGCTCACGGAACATAACAAAACTCCGCCACCAATATCCAAAACCAGCGCCATGTAGTTCCTTACCTTCTTACCTGGGCGTCGGTGCGTCGTTACAGAAAATAACAATCAACTCCTATTACCACCTGATTACTCTAACATCCTTATAATGGCTTTTCGATCCTCACACGTACGTGGTTAGATTTTCGAAAATAGGCCGTTTATATGATGTACTGTCCCAACACGGCTCTGGTACCAGCTGAAGCGTCTCCGCTTTTCGCAGGATCGAGTCGGTCAAGCGCTGATGAACAGACGCAACAGTACAGCATATAAAAAGCACAAATTAAGTCTTTAAGTAGTTACATTAATCCATTTAAAACACAGAGTCGCACAGCGGAAATAAACGATACAAGTCTAGAAATAAAGGTACAAGCGCACGCGCTCACGATACACAGGAACCCGCATCCAAAGCCATGAAGATGCGGACTCGAGAGGAGATCACTCCTCAGTCTCCCAGTGGGCTGTCCAACCATAGGGAAGCTGGCCATCCCACTGTCCACCTCCACCCGTAGAGTCGGGGATAAAGGTGCTACCTGCAACAAAATCATAAAGAGCCAAACCCTGAGCAACTAATACTCAGCAAGTCTTACCCGTCAAAAGGCTAACTACAGCCGACTCCTAACATGCAAGGCTACAAAGGGATGGCTGACTCAACGGCTGACGGCGCGGGACGCCACCCTACCTCTCCCAAATACCATGATAGAAAGAGTAAAGTATCTACCAGACATCCAGGGCGACGCAGGCTACTAGGTTTACTAGGCCCATAAAAACACTAGCATGTGATCAGTACGTTCGAACTTGCTCAACAGGGCCAACAACGGACGGTCCTTAATCGACACAGACGGGGCTACACCACCGTGAAGGCCCAGCCTTCTCCAACCATCCTATACAATCAATTCCCCGTCCGGTCTCAACAAATCCTAAAACCAGCTAGTACAATCCAGGAGTCCCTATCATGCGAGTGGGACCTACCACTCGACTTCTACCGTCCGCTAGCCGCTAAGCCTAGCAAGTTCTAACGTAACCTAGACCACATCTACAAAAATAGGACACAAGGTAGATCAGGAAGGGTAGTCCTAATGCAGTTCTAAGGTTTCACATCAACTCCTAATAAACCTAATGCACAAACATTGACTAGCCCCAATCAAATGCACAAATAAAAATCCTAAATAGGGAGGCATGCACCGGGGCTTGCCTGGCTCAGGAGCGTAGCTAACAGGGTCAGTGGGGTCAGTGTCCTGCTGCGGCTGCTCCTCCTGCACCTCCTGGGTCTGCTCCTCCGGCAGCTGGAAGTCCAGTGGCTCCGGAGTCGTCTCTGTCACTACACGTTATGACAAGGAAAATAAATGCAAAGTTAGATGCAAGAATATGATGCAATTCATGATTTAATTACTTGATAGGACAGTCATTTACACTGTAAGTGCAATTGATTAACTTTGTTAATTAATTTCATCTGGAGTATTTCCTTCATTAACTTTTAATTAAGTTTACCATTAATCAACTTGGGCAAGTTAAAGGAATAATGTGATTTCGAAGGTGAATTTATGTCCAGTGGCATTTTTCTGGTGAAGAGTGCCACTGGAAGTAATTTATGGTGAAGTTTCATGATTTATTGCAAAGCAGATTATTTATAATAATTTATACGGTGCAGAACATTATTTAAATCATAAGAAAATAATTAAACAACATGTGACAGTGAAAAAATGCTCTGTAGTTGTGTTATCAGATTCTTAACAGGCATGCAAGAGTTCAGGATTTATTAGGCAACAGATAATTTATAATGAATTAAACAAGATCTGGACAGATGTATTTCTCAGGAAATACACATTCTGCAAAAGGGTGTTTTGTTATTTTTTCTGATCAGAGCAAGTCACAGGGAGTGCAACAAAATTGGTTTCATATTTTTCTGATGTATATTTCATTTTATATAGATTTTGGAAGTTTATTGGAATTTCTTGAATTTAAACTTATGTGAAAAAGGATTGAAATTGGGCCGGGCCAGTAAGATCTGAGCCACATAAATGGCTACACGGATCGGGCCGCACCAGATCCAAGCTGGCCACACCGGATCTGACCACTCGCGTGTGAAAGCACACGGGGTCACACGGCTTGCCGCACAAGATCCCGTGTGGCCATACGGGATCGTGACCGTGTGGTCCACGGTGTGCTGGCCGGAGCGGCCACCGGAGCGCGGCGGCGCACTCGCCGGAGTAGGCTTCCCGTGGCCCATTTGGTGAATGGTTTACGCAGAAGGGGTATTCGAGGGACGGCGAGCTCACCTCTCTGCACGGTGGCCCGCGGGGATGACCGGAAGATGGCCGGCGTCGAGGTGCAGCGGGTGGCGGAGCTTCGGCGACGACGAGGGCTCGCGGTGGTCGACGGGGAGATGCACACGCTGGTGCGCCGGCTTCACAGAGGTGACGTGCACCTCGGGGATCAACACGGTGGCGACGAGGATGGCCGGAGGACGGAGTCCACCGGGGACGATGTGCGGCGGCTCGACGACGGTGATGGGGAAAAGTTCAAATCCGACGACTCGAGCTGCAGATTCCAGTGAAAGAAGGTGAGGGAGGGCACGCGAGCGTGACGTGCTTCCGCGGGTGCGATGAGATGGGCGAGAGGCTCACCGGAGTAGGAGTATTTCTCGACGAGGCGGCGAGGCTTGCTTGCCGGCCTCGAGGAAGATGACGCCAAATTGGCGCTCCTCACGGCGGTTGAGGGGCAATGGGGAACATGGTGAGCTCCGTGACTTCGCAGCGCACTCCTATTGCCCAGCAACTTGACCCGAGGTGGTCCGCCGGCGCCGGAATCGGGCGGAGCTCGGGCTCAGCGGTGGTGCGGGCGGTGGCTAGGGTTTGGTCGACGGGGAAGCGACGGAGGAGAGCGAGCACGAGTGGAAGTGCTTCGGACAAGGGAGGGGAGCGCCTTGTGACGCCGTCGCCCGGTCGGAAGCGGGCCAGGGCGCCGCGCGGCGAGGCCGTACATCGGCGGCGACGTGGCGACTGACTTCCGCGCGCGCGCAGTGAGAGAGGAGCGACTGACATGCGGGCCCTCGGGCATCTTTTCTTTTTCCCGGAATTATTCAAACTGAAATTTCCCCTAACTTTGGCACTCAATTTGAACTAGCAAACTAACTCCAAAAAATGCAAAACTGGTTGCATTCGAAAGATCATGAAACGTTCTTTCCAGTGACATAACATGCACATCTCAATTCGAAATAGAATTCAAATGGAAGCTAGTCAAAATTGGACATTTTTGGAACTTTGGGGATTTATTTGAGCATCGAAATGAATTTCAAAAATCACCAAAAATTCTCCAAAATTCTTATTTCGCAAGGGCTATCTCCAGAAATTTTGGTTGGGTCAAGTTGTTAAAGGAATTTTCGATTTGCTTCACAGATATGGTTTGAACTTGTTTAAATTTTGAATTTTGAATTTTTGAATTCGGCTTGACTTCATCTTTTCTTCAGTTTGGTTTGCATGATTCTGAATTTCAGTGACACGGGGTGTCACAGATGCTGCTTGCTCCATCTCTCCAACTTGGGCAGAGACGGTGACGACTGTCCTTGGCGCTTACAGGCAGCCCGCAGAGGCGTCGTCCGTCGCCCACGGCCTGTTCCTCTTCCTCTTCTCAATGCGTGGCCTGTGTCTGCGCAGTGCGCACCATGTGTTCGATGCTCTGCCTACAAGGAGCACAGCACTGGTGAGGATTGCCGACTTGCTCCCAAGACAAATGCAGGTCGTCGAGCTTACCTCTGATTCTGGACGACCACCTCCTGTAAGAAGCTACTCCTTCGATGACTGAAGAAGATAAAGCCGGTGCAGTTGTGCGGAGGCGGAGCTGTTGGAGCACCATGCGCGCGTGAACAGGAGCAGGACTAGCTTAGGGCCTCACCGGAGCTCTTCGTTCCCGGTCACGGCGGCGGGAGGGATGACGAGCCAATGCAAAACAAGCCAGGGATCTGTACGTAAAACTTTAGATACAAAATGGGGGTTCAATGAAAAATTACAGGGGTCCGTTGCAAATATTTGGATCGCGACTATTGGTCGCGATCCAAATCAGGGGTCCTTTTGCAAATATTCTTTCTAGCTCGGCGACCCCGCCCGCGTCCGGCGGCGGCGAGGCACTCCTGCCGCCGGTGACCTCTGCGCGTCCCTCCGCCACGCGTTCCGAGCAATCCTCTACTACATTCACCTACCTCCTCGGTGTTTTTCTGCGGCCTCCCAGTGCGCCACAGCCAAGCGCGGCGCGGGCGGGTGCGGCCTGCGATTCCTCTTGCAAGGTACTCGCATCACATCCCTCCACTAACTCAAGCTTGCACACGCGCGTCATCCTCGCGGCCTCGTCTCGACAGGTGCTTCGCCTTTGCAGCATGTGTGCTTTCCTATTGCTAGTGTTGGCCGGTGCACGCACCACGTGCTCGACGCTTTGCCTTCAAGGACGTAGTGACCAGATATTTGTTAGTGGACTTCCCTAAAACACAAGCTCTGGCGTTCTAGAGTCGCTCGGAATTCGATCGAATGGAGCCGTCCTCATTGTCATAAGCCTGTTCGTTGTTAGCTGTAGTTTCGTTTGTGCTCCTCACATTGTTCAAGTGCTTGCCCGAAAATGACTTCCCAGTTGGCTGGAAATGACCTCAAAATATTTTGAAAATGTGCTATAGCGCATGTCTGCCTGCCACCTAATTTTATTCCTTCCTATATGCTAAGCAAAAAACAGGTTTGAATTCCACGACATATCCGAACAATTTGTTCAACAAGCTTCTACTCATCTCTGTACATTGGCAACAGCACCCTGTCAAGATCTACTAGTCTGCAACAGATTCCATGGGCGTCATGCCAATGTTTTAATTCTGTAACCTGTAAGCCAATCATCTAGCTGCCCTGTTCCTGCTCCTGCATTCATCTTCAACGTTACTAAACTATGTGTTACTGTTCTTGGTTTGATTTGTATATCTGGACAAATCTGAGGCACCAAAAGTTTCAGTCTTCCCGGTGATGCAAATGATCTCTACAGGAACGATCATTTTCACTAGTCATAATTCTACCATAGTTATCAGTTTGTCTGTACCTCAAAGTTCTTGACCTGTCTAAAATTTGGATGTCGTGGAAATAACTTATTTAGTCCCATCTCACTGTAGAACAAAATTGTGATGCTAAAAGATGTGTAGAATATTTCTTCTGGACAGTGAATTGTATGGCTCCATGCTTAAGCACCGCTCATCTCATTGAGTTAGAATATGGTAATATGTGATAAACAGTAAGCATTGACTGTGCCAATGAGCTTTGACTCTCATGATGGCTTTCCCCGTGAACTGCTTTTTTGGTATCCTACCAGGTTCATTTGGAAGGTGTGTGCCGTAGCTAGTACCGTTGTTGCAGCACATGGACTGCACCCTTACTATGGGACGAGCGGATGAGCCTGAGCTTGTAGCGCGCGACTAGCTAGTGCCTGCTCGTAATTTGTTCAACACAAGCTTCTACTCATATGTAGATTGGCAACAGCAGCCTGTCAAGATGTAGTAGTCTATAACAGATTCCCTGCCAATCCATGAATTCTGTAACCTGCAACAAGTCATGTTACTGTTCGTGGTCTGATTGTATATTTGGACCAATCTGAGGTACCGAAACTTTTAGTCTTCCCTGTGTTGCACATGATGTCTGCAGGAACAATCATTTTCACTAGTCAAAATTCCACCAGAGTTATCAACTTCTTTTGTACCTCGAAGTTCATGACCTGTCTAAAATTTGGATTTGGCGGAAAATAACTTGTTTCGTCCCATCGCACAATATAATACAATTGTGACCCTAAAAGATCTATAATAGAATATTTTTTCTGAATTGCGAATTGTATGGCTCCATGCGTAGGCCTTGTTTGAATTCAGCTTCTAGACTTTTAAGAGACTAATTTTAGTCAATTTGGATCTAAACATGACCTCCTAAAAATGACTAAACTTTTAGCCAATCTATCTCTTAAACTTTTAGCCTCTAATCACCTCAACCCTTCTTAAAGTGATTAAACATTGAAGAAAAAAGAGAATTGATAAAATTAGTTTCATTAGCCAAGAGAGATTAGTCAGGATCCAAACAAGATCAATCCTCTTTAAATTAGATGGCTAAAAAATTAGCCGGCTATTTAATATTTTAAAGCCTGGTTGAATCCATTTAGATTTTAAGAATATAGATTTTAAAAGTCATTAGGGGATGAAAACATGGCAGATTATGCACCAGAATTTTGAATCCAAATTATAGAATTCTTAAAATCTTATAATCTGGCCTAACCTGGTTTTTAGTTGATGAGGACATCACTTCTTCGGATACACATGACACGCCTTGCTGGTTATACAAGGCTAGTTTTAAGGTACCTCGAAATAATTGAGGACCATCTATTTTAATTTGATCGATGACATTTTTTCTCTTAGAGCATCTTCAAGAAAACCTTATAAAATTAGCCCCATAAACTTATTTTTGAGAGCAACTAAAAAATGATGAGAGGCAATTTTCCATCCCTCGTCCAACGGTTCCTCCTTAAAAGTGGATAAAAACAATTTAATTAGGCCACATCAGCATTTGGAGCCACAAAAGCATTAATTCTAGTGAAAAAAAGAATGGGGGCTCGATTCTTCCCCTATTTGTAGCTACAAATGAGGGGATTTTTGGAGCTATTAAAAATTAGGGGTTGTTTGGGGCTCTCTTGGAGATAGTTTTTTGACCAAAACCTTAATAATTTAATTTAAGGGAGGTTTGTGGGGCTCTTTTGGAGATGTTCTTAGGAGGGAAAGAGGGAAAAGTTGTTAGGATTTTATGACGGAAAGAATATCCATAGCAGATGGTGGAAGTTTTTTTTACCTTACGTGAAACAAGTTCAGCGTGAATGTATGTTTCGCCATTTTCTGTCATTTCACGTAGAACACGTTTAGACGTGTCAGGCATCTTGTGGAATGTGCCAATTGTTTTCTATGACGTGTCAAAACACTTATAAATGTGTCAAGGTGCATTGTTTTTCCTCTTGGGACAGTAAAAAAATTCAGAAACATGGCGGGGTAAAAAAAAACTCTAAAACGTATGCAACGATGATGTTTAGTGACTAGTGTGGCATGAAATGTAACCTTTTTTATGTTACGATAGGATTGAGGTCGAACAGGAGCTAGCGGGACCGGCCACGTTTCATGATTTACGAAGTCAAGTTTTTCTTTGGCAAATTACGAAGTCAAGTTACTTGTGTTGGTGCAGCTGTCTTCCACCACGAGGCCAATGATTAGTCATATACTCGTATCCCATGATTTTAGGAAATAAAGACGGGATCAAGCGGAAGAATCGGAGGAGGATCTCCGGCCGGATTAAGCGGGAGGTGGAGCGATATTTGCCTGTGTGAAAATTGCGCTGGTTTCTTTCCTCCAAACTTTTATTATCTTTCTTCTATTTCCTTAAATCAATGCTTCATATTTTCTTTGACCTTTTACCTCTCGGGTAACATTGCCCTTATACAAGGTCCAATGACTAGGGGTCGCGCGCAATAATTAAATTTAGTGTTGAGCTCGTTTCTAAACATGTTTTTATATATAAATTTTGAGAATAGATTGTTACGTAATAATTATATTGTGATTATAAACCAATCAGAAGATGACTGGAGAGGAGTTTGGAGGCGGAGAATATCACCAAGAGCGTCCAAATCAAGTTGAAGGCCCAAGTCAAGTCGACTTCGTTTCCTTTAATGTTTTTGGATGATTACAGCTTGTGCCACCGCTCACCAAAAATATAGGAAAAGGCAAGTTGGTCGTTAAGGACAGGTACAAAGGTGTTGTCTTATAGACGGTCTCATAAATGACGCGTAATCATGAGACGATATATGAGACCACGAATACAATAGATGGTTGTTTTAATTGTCTCGTAATAATTGTATCTTTACTTAATTTATGGATGATAAAAGGAATGTTTATGAGTTGCATGACAACTACAACTCGTATAATGGTATGTAAGTCTTCTCATACTCCTAAATTTTAGCGCTTGAGGTGGCCGCCTCGCGAAACAACTATCTCTTTCTTTTACTTCCCTCTATCTCACTTCCATCTCATCAAAAATTCTAGATGGTGTTACATGAGACAGCCTATGAGATTGCCTACGTGTGGTGTTATATCTGCCCTAACTACCCCAGAAACTGATTTCTAGATTTTAAAAATCCAGAATCCAAACTTCCCCATCCAGATTTTTTTAAAAGCCAGATTATAAAACTACACAAATAATCCAGATTTTAAGAAATTGATGGGGATCTAAACACCACCTAAGGACCTTAAGCACTTTCTGATCTCATCATGTTAGAACAGATATGGTAATATGTGATAAACAGTAAACATGGCAGTCCAATAAGCTTTGGCTATTTTTGATGGCTTTCTCTGTGAACTGCTTTTGTGGTAGCCTACGCGGTAGTCGAGCATGCAGTTCGTGGCTCCGTAAGTGTGCGTCCGCTGAAAAAAGGCCCTTGTACTCGACTATTTCAGTTGCCAATCCAAAGAACAAACAACGCAAGATACGGGGCCAGTTGACGGCCGCGGTGTTCGTCACCATGCATTGTTGTACGTGTGTGTGTGTTTTGAGGGCTGCGTCAACAAGTCTCGGGAGTGAAACCAACAAATGATGAATGATTTAACTACTAGCAGCAGATATCTGTGGAACAGAGATTTGGTGGATTTTGATCACAAAGCAGTTTGGTAAGTGAAGGCATATAGTTGTATATTTCACGCTTATGTGTAGCAGAATTATATTATATACATACATATCAATCTGAAACTGGTTCCAGTTCCCCTTCAATTTTTTGTGGTGGCGGGTCGACCTGGCAGCCATTTTCTTTTCCGTGCACAGAGAGAGAGACAGAGAAAGAGAGAGAGAGATGCAAGACTGGAGAGAGCAACGGTAACAGCGAGCTCAGAATCGATTGAGGTGATTTGGTCGCCATGCATCGACATGGCGGCCAGCCCCCTGCGCATAGTGTACAGCTAAGGGCAGGTACAACGCTACACGTAGGTAGTCTCGTAGCCCGTCTCATGCAACGTCACATAGGATTTTTAATGAGGTGGAAGAGAGAGAGGGAGAAAAAAGAAATAGGCGGTTGTTTCGCGAGGCAACCACCTCAAACGCTAAAATTTAGATGTATGAGACGGCTTACACACAATTGTATGAGTTGTAGTTGACATGTAACTCATAAATATTCCTTTTCTCATCCATAAATTAAGGGAAGATGCAATTACTACGAGACAACTATAACAATCATCCATTGTATGTGTTGTCTCGTAAATCGTCTTATGATTACGTGTCATGTATAAGACGACCTGTAAGACAACATCATTGTACCTGCCTTAAGTCGTCTAGAGGGCCGGCGACCTGGCTGGTTCTTTGCCCGGAAAAAGCGTCATAATGGAGATGATTTCTGTTTGGAAATTTTTTCCGTGAAGGACGGAGCTGATTTTTCCGTGAAGAGATTTTGCCTATTGTTAGCTGTCAGTTGATCGACAGTTGTGACGAGGAAACTTTTGTTCACTTGTGAATCGATATCCAAGAGTGCCACTAGAATAATTTGAAGAGAAAATTACTTGTGTACCATTGAAAAAACTTTCAATTCCTTCTCTACCATCAGAAAACTTGTGATCCCTGTTTGGATCCAAACAGGGCCTAACTAAGCAAAGGTGCTAAAGAGAGAGATGCCTTAATATGTGCTAAAAACATTTTTTTTGGCGATTATGTGCTAAAAACATTTTGGGAATACAGATATGACCAGATTTAACTTTCGTTATCAATCGTGAGCTGGTGTTGGTCGCAGCACTCGGTTCGTGTGGCACCAAGCTAAACTGTGCTACGTCAAAAACTCTAACGCCGGCCGGACAAGCTACGGCAGCGCATGCATCTTGTTTTCCCCCCGATTCCTGTCAGTATTATAGTCAGTCAACCATCATATAGCAACTAATTTCTCCTTCCTTCCAGATGAATTGTCGTCCGGGTCCGGACAGGGCAAATGGCGACCAAAGCAAACGGTCATCTCAAGTTAGGAACTTAAGTCTAACATTAATTGAGGAAAATTTACATCGACAGCTACCTCTCTCTTTTCTACACAATCATGCTAGCTAGTTGTATGCCCATGGATTTATAGCAACGAGGCATTCGTGTTTCTCCATCCAACTTTCGGGATAAGCATGCGCGCTCTAATGGCCGCTGCAGGCAACCCTGTTGCGGTAATACTCTCCGCAATCTTGCTGTCAGCCCAATTCCCAGGTGTCCCTTCTTCCTCTTCAAGCCCGAGTCCAAGCAACGGTAATGGCAGCCACACCGACCTTGCTGCTCTGCTGGCTTTCAAAAGCAAGCTCTCCGATCCTCTCCGAGTGCTTGCTAGCAACTGGACGACCAATGTGTCTTTTTGCCACTGGGTCGGCGTCTCATGCAGCCGCGGCCGGCAGCGTGTCACGGCTTTGTATTTACCGGACGTGCCCCTCCAAGGAGAGCTCAGCCCACACCTCGGTAACCTCTCTTTCCTCTCCATGCTCAACCTCACAAATACCGGACTTACTGGCTCCATCCCTGCTGATCTTGGTAGGGCACATCGTCTTAAGTATCTAAGTCTCTTTGAAAATGGCCTAACAGGTGCCATTCCTGGCACGTTAGGAAATCTCTCACGGATCGAGTTTTTGATCCTAGGTAACAATAGCCTCTCGAACCAGATTCCACCGGAGCTGCTTCAGAATCTAGGCAACTTACAAAAATTTACTCTCGGAAATAACGATTTGAGTGGCCATATACCACCGTATCTGTTTAATAACACGCCTTTATTGAGAACCATATACCTTGGAAACAACAGCCTATCTGGCCCGATACCACATTGTGTGGGCTCCCTGCCTCTCCTACAGAACTTGTACCTGCAATACAATCAGTTTTCTGGCAACGTACCCACGACCATCTACAACATGTCTCGGTTGCAATATGTTTCCCTCGCAGATAACAATTTAACTGGGTCGATTCCAAGCAATCAAACTTTTAGTCTTCCAATGCTAGAATCGATTTCTCTTAGTTCGAACAACTTTGTTGGTCGAATTCCCTATGGGCTTGCGGAATGCCGATACCTGCAAACTCTCTCTTTGTCTACTAATTCATTTGCTGATGTTGTGCCAACATGGTTAGCCCAGCTGCCACAGCTCACTTATCTTTACCTGGGCGGTAATCACCTTGTTGGATCTATCCCCACTGTTCTGAGCAACCTTACCCGTCTGACTCTACTAGACCTCTCTTTCTGTAACCTTACAGGACACATTCCGACAGAACTAGGAGTGATGGGTGAACTCTCCAATCTGCATCTAGGAACCAATCAGCTCACAGGTCCAATACCGAGTTCTATTGGAAATTTATCTAAGTTGTATTTTCTTGTTCTGGAAGAAAATCAATTGTCTGGCTCTGTTCCAGCAACACTTGGCAATATCCAACCTCTAAAATTGCTTAAGATGCATAATAATAATTTGAATGGGAGTCTACACTTCTTATCATCCCTTTCCAACTGTAGACAACTCCAATTTCTTACCATATCTTATAATTCTTTCACTGGAGAGCTCCCTGACCATGTGGAAAACCTCTCCGCACAATTAATTTTGCTATACGCAGGTTACAACAAGCTTACGGGTGGGCTTCCAAAAACATTATCAAACTTAAGCAGTCTTCGCTCGATTTCTCTTTTCAACAACCTACTCACAGGGCCAATCCCAGAATCAGTCGCACAGATGCAAAATCTGACATTTCTTGATGTCTCCAACAATGACATGTCAGGCCCTATCCCAACACAAATTGGTACGGCCAAGAGCCTACTAACATTGTATCTTTACCAAAACAGATTCTTTGGCCCTATACCCGACAGCATTGGCAATCTGAGCAGCATAGAGTACTTATGGTTTTTCAATAATAAGTTAAGTTCCATGATACCAGCAAGCATATTCCACCTTGATAAACTTATCAATCTAGATCTTTCTCACAATTCTCTCACTGGTCCTCTTCCGGCTGATGTTAGTGGGCTAAAGCAATTGAATTATATTGACTTCTCTGCAAATTTTTTACGTGGAAGCATCCCAGATTCATTTGGAGAAATTGTGATGCTAACAACTCTAAATCTGTCGTACAACTCATTTGAGGACTCGATACCATATTCCTTTCAAGATCTTAAGAGCTTAGAATATCTGGACCTCTCCTCCAACAATATCTCTGGTACCATTCCCAAGTTCCTTGCCAGTTTCACTGGCTTGACAACCCTGAATCTCTCCTTCAACAGGCTAGAAGGCAAGATACCAGAGGGAGGTGTGTTTTCAAACATCACATTAAAATCATTGATCGGTAATGCCGGTCTATGTGGTGCTCCGTGCATAGGATTTCCACCATGCATTCAGAATTCTGACTCCTCAAATAATAGGCACTTTCTAAAAATTATTCTTCCTGCTGCCACTATAGCAATCGGTTCCATTGTTCTTTGCATTTATCTAACTATCAGAAGGAAACAAAAGAACAAGGGAGAGGTTGAAGCTTCTGCTATTGATACAGGTGATGCCATGAGTCATACATCATTAGTCCCTTATCATGAGCTTGTTCGTGCCACTGATAATTTTAGCAAAAACAACCTTTTGGGAACTGGGAGCTTCGGAAAAGTTTTTAAGGGCCAACTGAGCAAAGGTTTAGTTGTCGCAATAAAAGTCCTAGATATGCAGAAAGAACAGGTCATTAGAACATTTCATGCTGAGTGTCATGTGCTCCACATAGCTCGGCACCGGAACCTGATAAGGATCCTAAACACATGCTGCAACCCGGACTTCAGAGCATTGGTGCTGCCGTACATGCCCAATGGCAGTTTAGAAATGCTCCTACATTCTGAAGGCAGAAGACACTTGGGGTTGCTCAAGAGGCTGGATATAATGCTGGATGTGTCAATGGCAATGGAGTATCTGCATCATGAGCATCACGAGGTGGTCCTGCACTGTGACTTGAATCCCAGCAATGTACTCTTTGACGAGGACATGACGGCACATGTGTCTGACTTTGGCATTGCAAAGTTGCTATTGGGTGATGACAGCTCCATGATCACTTCAAGCATGCCGGGAACACTTGGGTACATGGCACCAGGTACTAGCACTTTGCACTCATGCTTAATCATGCACATGCTAAACAATCTAATGGTATATATACTCCAATAATTGTGGTCAATTTCTTCTTTTGAATTTTCGTAATCAGAGTACGGATCTTTTGGAAAGGCATCACGCAAGAGTGATGTGTTCAGCTATGGAATTATGCTCCTTGAAGTCTTCACTGGAAAGCGACCCACAGATCCAATGTTTGTGGGTGAAATGAGTATTAGGCAATGGGTTTATCAAGCATTTCTGACCGAGCTTACCTCTGTTCTTGATGAGAAGCTACTGCAAGATTCTTCTTCTTCTATCTTCAAACTGAATAACATCCTTGCGCCAGTAGTTGAGCTGGGTTTGCTCTGCTCGAGTGACTCACCTGACCATAGGTTGTCAATGAGAGACGTTGTGGTGGCACTGAAGAAAATAAAAAAGAACTACGCCCAATAAACAACACAGCGTTCTGCCCGGTGATTCACTCGTACCTGTATATTCTGTTTTGTTTAATTCTGCAGTTAAAGAACAGAACATCAGTCATCAGCTGTATAAACTTTTAGTACGTTCTACTTAATGGTTTCACCGTTTGTGTAATGTGATGATTTTCAGATGCATACTGTAATGTTTGAAATGAGTTGGTGCACTTTTGACATGGCAAGAGAGCTGGTTCTTCTGCTAGCAGCTGTAGCTAATGGCTTCATCATGTATGCCTGTGCTACCATAATGCTCTGCTAGATTGTCAGTGTCCTCTGTGGACAAACAATTCACTACATCGTGTGCAATTAACTTGAGAGGAGCGATAAAAAGCAGAGTGATTTCGTTGGACAGTTTACTGAGTCATGTGCTGCACAAGCCAGGGCTTCATCAGGCGGTGGGTTCATCAAGCAGTTCCGACAGAGCTTCCCTCCGTCCTGCAAGATGCTTCTTCCACCAGCAACTTGAACTATTTTCTTCCTTCGATATTTGAGCTGCTCAAGCGATTCGCCTGACCAAAGGATGCCAATGCATGATGTGACTGGCACTGAAAAATATCAAAAACGGGTCTCTATACCAAATCGGCATCGGAAACAGCGCAGAGGGAGCTGCAGGGTGATCAAGCAAGAATTACTCTTTTGTATTTGAGGACCTGTACTCTGTTGGCCTGTGGTTCCTACGATTTTGGTCTGAACATATATATACCGTCATGTGTGTGGAATAAGTTGGTCTGCTGTGAAAGGAATGATTCAGTGTTCGTTTCAGAAAAATCCACACAGTGATCGCCTATCGGCGTGTTAACAATGTCGCATGTAAGTACAAACCCAGAAACCAGACAATCAGTCTCTGCTGGATGAGATTTTACCCTTCACTAAGCAGAGAAGCGTCACTGAAGAACAAAATGCAGAGAGACCAGGTAGCCCAGAGACGGATGCCGCTTGCTCCTTGTCTGGAATATGGGCAGAGACGGTGACTGCCCTTGGCGCGCGCTTACAGCCCGCCGAGGTCTGTTCCCCTTCCTCTGCCTCTTCTCAATGCGTGGCTCGCACCAGGTGTTCGATGTTTTGCCTCCGAGGAGCACTGCGCTGGTGAGGATTGCCGACTTGCTCTTAACACCAATGCGGGTCGCCTTTGTCAGCGGGTGCATCTGTTGGAAACACAGGCACTCTCTCTCTCACTCTCACACTTGCGACACAGAGTCACAGACCCAAGGAAGACGAAGAACACAGGAGCACGAGTTTTGCCGGGAACGGCGACACAACGCCAAGTTTTCTTTTAACTCGGCTCAACTACCAACGTAAGATTACAACGCCCTTTATACGCGCAAAGCACACCTGCACGTAACTAACAGCCTAACTAATCTATCCCTGAAATCATGTGATGGCACGGACTCTAGCTGGACGCATCAGGATGCAACACGATGCAATCCTGCACCTTAACCTGGTGCTGCAGCTAGCCTGCAAGCACACGAACACGCGCACGCCGCGACTGACTCGATCTTGAACACAACACACACGACGACGCACACGCCATGGACAGACCCATGGTCGTGGTTTATTCAACAGCAAGCATCAAGCATATCCGCGGATGCTACTCCTTGGATGGTCGTGGTTACGTCTACTCTCAAATCTCGACAATCACATCCAGCAAGATGCTACTCCTTGGATGATTCAAGAAGATAAAGCCGAGGCAGTTGTGCAGAGGCGGAGCTGCTGGAGCACATGCCGCGCGTAAACTGGAGCAGGACTAGCTTAGGTCCTGACCGGAGTTCTTCGTTCCCGGTCACGGCAGAAGCCGACAGCGGCGGGCGGGACTACGAGCCAATGTAAACCAAGCCAGGGATCTGTAAATAAAACGTTAGACACAAAATGGGGCTCTATGCAAAACTAAAGGGGTCGGATTGTAAATATTGGGGGGTCCTTTTGCAAATATTCTTTCTACCTCGGTGATCCCGCGTCCAGCGGCGGCGACCGGCGAGGCCCTCCTGCCGCCGGTTACCTCCGCCACGCGTTCTGAGCAATCCTCCGCCAGAACCACCTACCTAATCGGCATTTTCTGCGGCCTCCCAGTGCGCCACCGCCAAGCGTGGGTGCGGCCGGCTCCGCTCCTCGTCGTCTCGCACGCAAGCCCGGCGATTCCTCTTGCAAGGTACTCACATCACACCCCGCTGCACTAACTCAAGCTTGCACGCGCGCGTCATCCTCGCGACCTCGTATCGGGCCTATCGGCAGGTGCTTCGCAGTATGTGTGCTTTACTTACTAGCAGCGGCCGGCGGGTTGCGCCCGTGGCCGCTCACCAAGTGCTCGACGCTTTGCCTTAATGGACGTATTCACCAGAGATTTGTCAGCGGATTTCCCTAAAAAAAAAAAAAAAAAATCTCAGGCATTCTTGAGTGGCACTGAATTCGATCTAAAATTGAGCCGTCCCTTTTCATACTCCTGTTTGTTGTCAACCAGTTGCGTTTGTGTTCACATTGTTCAAGTGCATGCCTGAAAATGACTTCCCACTTGGCTGGAAATGACTTCAATATATATATTTTGCAAATGTGCTGGTGCATTTCTCTCTTCCACCTAATTTTATTCGTTCCTATATGCATAGCCAAAAGTGGGTTTTAGTTTACTAATATATCCGGACAATTTGTTCAACAAGCTTCTACTCATATGTACATTGGCAACAGCAGCCTGTCAAGATCTAGTGTTCTATAACAGATTACATGGGCGCCATGGCAATGCTTTAATTCTGTACATGCAAGCCAATCATCTCGCTGCCCTGTTCCCGCATCCATCTTCAACATTCATAAATTGCGTGTTACTGCTCTTGGTATGATTATATCTGGACAAATCTGTACAGGAACAATCATTTTCACTAGCAAAGTTCCACCAGAGTCATCAATTTCTCTGTACCTCAAAGTTCTTGACCTTTCTAAAATTTGGATGTGGTGGGAATAACTTATTTCGTCCCGTCTCACTATAGAATAAATTGTGAATCTAAAAGATCTATAAAATAATTCTTCTGGATAGTGAATTGTATGGCTCCATGCTTCAGCACTGCCGATCTCACCAAGTTAGAATATATGGTAATATGTGATAAACAGTAAACATTTACGGTGCCAATGAGCTTCGGCTATCTTGATGGCCTTCCCTATGAACTGTTTTTTTTTTTTTTTTTTTGGTAGCCTACCAGGTTCATTTGGATGGTGCGCGCCGTAGCTGGTACCGCTGTTGCAGCACATGTGGACTGGACCCTTACTATGGGACGAGCCTGAGATTGAGGCGCTCGAGTAGCTAGTACTGCTGTTGCCAGACATGAATTGCTTTTTTCATAAAGACCAGCCAGAGTATCAAAATTCCAATGTGCACATATATCATCGTGGAACTACATCAACTGGTACTCGATTTCTAGTTTCAGTCCCCTTCAATCGATGTTTACTGGATGTATTACAGGGGATAGACTGCAGCTGAGTGTTTCCTGGATGAAACATACATATGAATGAATGATAGATGTACAAGAAGCAGAGGAATTTGGCAACTGAAATATGGTCGGTTATACAATCTCAGCATATCTAACATTGGCTTATGTATATGGTTGGTTGTAACAATCTGACAGCGGCTGGTGTATTGGAAGGTGGATGGGATCATGGGAGAGAATTCTGACTCGTACGGCGTAGATGAGAATCTGCAGGCGTTGGAATATCTGCAACATGGTGTTATGCAGCGTTTTCTCTCCTTGAGGATGATGATAAGCGTTTTAATGAACAAGAATAGAGTTAATCTAGTTGCTCATTAAAGACTGGTCGATGTACACTAAGGACCATGCAATAGTTCTATTTGTGGCATGATACAGGTATGTACTTGTTGGATGGGTATTTCGTAGCCCCTTACCACTAGTCATGCATAACCTGTTGCCTCTGGTAGCCGACTCCACCACCACCAATCATTTTTTCGGTTGTTGTACATACATTACTTACACTACACAAGCTCATCACTTTCGATATGGGGGTAAAAGGTGAGCTTTTGTTATTGCAAAAAAAAAAAAAAGTGTAAAAGGTGAGCACTATTGGTGTGCTGTGAGAACCCTCGGCCCGTCCCAGTAGAGCTGCAGAATCTGCACAGCATATGCTGTACATCATAATCAATGACTTTTGTGGATTGATAGCAAATAATATGTTCAACAAATATGCACTTTTAAATCGTCTGAACATTGGCTCAATACCTTCCCTTAGATTCTATGCCTAATTGGTCTATTCGTGCCGTGGTTTCTTTACATGTACTGTCAGAGAATGAAATATTTTGCTGTACAATTAAGAGTTATTTGATGTGCTTCTGCAGCTGATGGATTCATGTTCCCGAATACTAGCCAAAGAAGCAAACCAGATACTGGATCTCAGGTCGTGGAATATATATAGCAAAATTCCTACATACAAACATATCATGGTGGAACCACATCAACTGGTACACAATTTCCGGTTTCAGTCCTCTTCAATCTATTTTTCTGGATGCATTATCAGGACCTGACTTCAATTGACTGTTTTCTGGGTGAAACAAAAACATATTTATGAACGATAGAAGAAGCATAGGACTTTGGTACATAAATATGGTTGGTTGTACAGTGTCACCGGAGCTAACAAGGGCTAATGGATAGACTTAGATGAGAATCTGCTGGTGTTGGAATATCTGCAACATGGTGCTTTTTCAAACAATATATCTGCAACGTGGTTATGCAACGAATGCTCTCATTGAAGATGATGACAGAGTTAGTCTGGTTGCTCATTAAGGACCGGTGACACGATACAGGTATGTACTTGTTGAACGGGTTGTTTTTAATCCCTTACCACTGGGCATGCATTGCCTGTTGCCTCTGGTAGCCGGTTCCACCACCACCATTTGGTTTCCACTCGTTGTACATGCATATCACAACACAAGCACATCACGTTCATTATGTTGGGAGTGCACTGCCTCTCTATTACTCATCCAATGGCATGCCGTGAAGACCTTCGGTCTGCCACCCAACTCAACTCATACACTCTCTGTCTTTTTTTGCAAGAGTGCCATGCAGTCAAGGCAAGTGTGTAAGTGTATGATTATAGAAAATGCAAAAAATAATTAAGCAAAATTATTATAATAGCAACCTCTTCCTATGGAACGTTGCTATCTAGCTATCTGCCTATATATATGTATATATATGCACTCTTTACATTTGTGTATCTCACACTAGCGAGATCAACAGGCTCCAATGGCTGCATTTGCAATGAGATTGCTGGCCATCTCGTTGTCAGTCTTGTTACCTGGGGTCACTTCTTCTTCTCTGACCTTGAGTACCACCAATATCGTTAACGGCAGCCACACCGACCTTGCTGCGCTGCTAGCTTTCAAAAGCCAGCTCGCAGATCCCCTCGACATCCTTACGGGAAACTGGACAACCAATGTGTCCTTTTGTCACTGGGTTGGTGTCTCATGCAGCCGTGATCGACAGCGTGTCACGGCTTTGTATCTGCCAGACATGCCCCTCCAAGGAGAGCTCTGCGCACATCTGGGTAACCTCTCCTTCCTCTCCCTGCTCAACCTCACAAACACCAGCCTTACTGGTTCCATCCCTTCTGATCTTGGTAGGATACGTCGGCTGAGGTATATTAGTCTGTTTGGAAATAGCCTCTCAGGTTCTATTCCTGGCACGTTAGGAAATCTCTCACAGCTCGAATTTCTTTACCTAGGTAACAATAGCCTCTCGAAGCAGATTCCACCAGAGCTGCTCCGTAATCTACATAACCTTAAGAAAATTTCTCTTAAAAACAATGACTTGAGCGGCCCCATACCCCCTAATCTATTCAACAACACACCTTACCTGAGCCTCATCAACCTTGCAAACAACAGCCTCTCTGGCCCGATACCACAAGGTGTGGGTTCCCTACCTCTGCTAGAGTACTTGTACCTGCAGTACAATCAACTCTCCGGCACAGTACCTATGACCATCTACAACATGTCTCTGCTGCAGGTCATAACGCTATCATATAACAATCTTACCGGGCAATTTCCTAGCAATCAAAATTTTAGCCTGCCGGTGCTGGAGGAGTTGTACTTGTATCATAACAACTTTGCTGGTCGGATTCCGCAAGAGCTTTCTGCATGCCAGTACCTGCACACTCTCTCGTTGGCCGCCAACTATTTTGTCGATGTTGTACCGGCATGGTTAGCCCAACTGCCACACCTCACAGAGATATACTTAGAACAAAATCACCTAGGTGGATCTATTCCCGCTGTTCTCAGCAACCTTACCCAACTTACTACACTAGACCTATCTTACTGTAGTCTGACAGGGCACATTCCGACAGGACTAGGACAGATGCGAGAACTGTCATATCTATATCTTGGAACAAATCTGCTAACTGGTCCAATACCGAGTTCCATCGGAAATTTATCTAAGCTATCTGTTCTATCTCTGGAATACAATCAATTGTCTGGATCTATACCAGCATGGTTAGCCCAACTTCCATTCCTCACTGAACTTTACCTGGACACAAATCCTCTCACTGGATCTATCCCCACTGTTATCGGCAATCTCACCCGTCTTACTCTAGTAGACCTCTCTTTCTGTAACCTGACAGGACACATTCCGACAGAACTAGGGCTTTTGCGAGAACTCTCTTACCTGCATCTAGGAACCAATCGGCTAACAAGTGTAATTCCAAGTTCTATCGGGAATGCTTCTAAACTGTTTTTCCTAGATATGGCAGTGAATCAATTGTCTGGATCTGTACCATCAACACTTGGCAACATCCAAACTCTAAACCTTCTTAAGCTAGATAACAATAATCTCAAGGGGAATATGGACTTCTTGTCCTCCCTTTCCAACTGTGGACAACTCCAGTTTCTTACCGTATCTTATAATTCTTTTACTGGGGGGCTCCCTGACTATGTGGGAAACCTCTCTGCACAATTACTTTGGTTTCATGCAGATCACAATGCTCTAACAGGTGACCTTCCATCGTCACTCTCAAACTTAAGTAATCTTAACTCGATTTATCTTTTCAACAATCTACTCACAAGGGCAATCCCAGAGTCAGTCACACAGATGCATAATCTTGTGTATCTTGCTGTCGCCAACAATGCAATGTCAGGACCTCTCCCTACACAAATTGGCATGGTCAATAGCCTACAAAGGTTGCTTCTCTATGGAAACAAATTTTCTGGCCCGATTCCAGATAGCATTGGCAATTTGAGCAACCTAGAGTACATCTTGTTTTATGATAACATGTTAAATTCAACGATACCAGCAAGCTTGTTCCGCCTTGATAAACTAATCGGATTATACATTTCTAACAATTCCTTCACTGGTCCTCTACCGGCTGATGTTAGTGGGCTCAAGCAAGCAAGTTATGTTGACTTCTCTGCTAATTGTTTTCTTGGAAACATCCCAGAAACATTTGGAGAAATTGGGATGCTAACAACCCTAAATCTGTCGTACAACTCATTTGAGGGCTCAATCCCAGATTCATTTCAAGCTCTTACTAGCTTAGAATATTTGGACCTCTCCTCCAACAATCTCTCTGGTACTATTCCAAAGTTCCTTGCCAATTTCACTGACATGAGAACCCTGAATCTCTCCTTCAATAGACTAGAAGGCAAGATACCTGAGGGAGGTATTTCCACCAACGTCTCCTTGGTATCAATGATTGGTAATGCTGATCTATGTGGTGATCCACGTCTAGGATTTCCGCCATGCATTCAGAAGTCCGATTCCTCAGACAATAGGCACTTTCTAAAGTTTATTCTTCTTCCTGCTGCCATTCTAGCAATTGGTTCTATTATTCTTTGCATTTATCTAACAATCAGAAGAAAACATAAGAACAAGGGAGAGGTTGAAGCTTCTTTCACTGATCAAAGTGATGCCATGAGCCATACATTAGTCCCTTATCATGAGCTTGTTGGTGCCACTGATAATTTCAGTGAAAACAACATGTTGGGGGCTGGGAGCATTGGGAAAGTTTTTAAGGCCAAACTGAGCACTGGCTTAATGGTCGCGATAAAAGTCCTAGATATGCAGACAGAACAGGGCATTAGAACATTTGATGCCGAGTGCCGTGTGCTCCACATGGCTCGGCACCGAAACCTGATAAGGATACTAAACTACTGCTCCAACACAAACTTCAGAGCACTGGTGCTCCCATACATGCCCAATGGAAGCTTGGATATGTTACTGCACTCTCAAGGTAAAACCCAATTGGGCTTCCTCAAGAGGCTGGACATCATGCTAGAAGTGTCATTGGCAATGGAATATCTGCATCATGAGCATTACGAGGTGGTTTTACACTGTGACCTGAAGCCCAGTAATGTACTCTTTGATGACGACATGACGGTACATGTATCTGACTTTGGCATTGCAAAGTTACTATTGGGGGATAACAACTCAATTACCACTGCAAGCATGTCTGGAACACTTGGATACATGGTACCAGGTACTAGCACTTTGTACTGTTACTGAATTTTGTACATGCTAAACAACTGTTTATTATCGCCAATTAGTGGTTGACGATGAATCATGCTCATTTTTCTTCTTCTGAATTTTCATAAGCAGAGTACGGATGTTTTGGAAAGGCATCGCGCAAGAGTGACGTGTTCAGCTATGGAATCATGCTCCTTGAAGTCTTCACTGGAAAGCGACCTACGGATCCAATGTTTGTGGGTGAAATGAGCATTAGGCAGTGGGTTTATCAAGCCTTTCCGACCGAGCTTACCTCTGTTATAGATGAGCAGCTACAGCAAGATACCACTTCTTCAATCAACCTGAATGACTTCCTTCCACCAGTATTTGAGCTGGGTTTGCTCTGCTCTAGCGACTCGCCTGACCAAAGGATGTCAACGAGAGACGTGGTGGTGGCACTGAAGAAGATAAAAAAGAATTACACAAAATCGACAATGCAGCAGCATGCTGCCCAGTGATTCATTTGTAGCTGTATATCGTGCTCTGCTAGCTTGTGCAGTCGTCAAAGCAGAGCATCAGCCATCAGTTGTACAAACTATGTGTGTACTGTGATGATTTTCAAATGCGAAAGGTTTGAAAATAAAAAATCCGGGTACATTTGACATTGCCAGCGAGTTTATTGTTCTGCTAAGCTGACGTCGCTAATGCACTGATCATGTGTGTCTGTTCTACCAGAATGCTCTGCTAGTTTGTCAGTCGCCTATGTTCAGTTTGCACGGAACAACGAATCACTGTGTCGTGTGGAAATAACATCAGTGGCGAAAAAAAAAAACCGAAGAGATTCCATCCAAAAGTTCATTGTATCGTGAGCTCTAAGGCACGGCAGCTCTCTCCGGTGAGTGGGGAGGTTGATGACGGTGACGGCGGCTTGTCAGGACTGCCGCTGAGAGAGGAGCAGGCTAACTAGGAGGCGGATAAGTTGCAGTAGGAAGGCCACGTGAGCTCGAGAAGGCGCCTAACGGCGGGGCTCCGGGGAGAGGACGGAGGCGGACGGGCGGCCGGAGGACGGGCGGCCGGAGGCAAACCAAGCCAGGGACCCCTTGGTAATTACTTAGATATGTTTTTACAAATGGCACCCTAAGTTGGATCGCGATCAATAATCGCGATCCAAAATGAGGGGCTATATGAAACATTACAGGGTTCGATTTGTAAATATTCGAACCGCGATCCAAAACAGGGTTCATATTGCAAACACCCTTCGCCGGCGACCTCGGCGAGAAACTCCCGTCGGCTGTCGCCACCGGCGTTTGTGAGCCCCTCCACCATGCGTTCCAAGCAATACTCTGTCAAATCCACGCGCGGCCCTGTCTCTTCCCCCGGCCTCGCAATGTGCCTCCCCGCTCTGGCTGCGCGTGAACGCAAGCAAGCAAGGCCGGCGCGGCTGTGCGGCCGGCTCCAGTCCTCGTCGTCTCGCAAGCCGGGCGGTTCGTCCTGTTAGGTACTCATTCATCCTTGAAATCTCCGTATTGTTTGCTGTTATTCGCCGTTGATGCTCTGCACAAAATTCCATGAGTGCTGGCTGGAGGCCGGTTGCCGGCGGCTGCGCGCCACGTGCTCGACGCTTTGCCTACTAGGAACACCAATTTGCACAAGCAGTTTGTTAGTGGACCTTCCCTCAAATAAGCGCTCTGGAATTCTTGCATTGGTCGCATAGATATTTTGTCATATCGAGCCATTTGTATTATACTTGGGTTCGGGGCGGCTATAACGCCTGCCATAGTGTTCTGCTCTAAAAAAATACACTGGCAATTGGATCACACATGCAACTAGAAATTAAAAGCGCATGTAGAAACTTGCATAGAAGGCATGGTGCCTTCATCAATGTTGAAAATGGTCTGGTAGGTCCCTGGAGCTATCCAGCAGCCACATCAATGCCCCATTCATTGGACACAAGTGACCAATTGAACAACTTGCATAATGAAGAAGAGCTAACAAGTGGTCAAGTGCATCCTATAAATCAATGCTCGGTTCCACTTATTTTCAATTCCTTCAGAACACTTTTCGTCCTCACTCTCTCCCCTCATTTCGTCCTCAATGCTCTGAGTTTCCCACTCAAAATTATGTTGAAACTCAGATTTACATTTTCACCTTATGAAAACTTTGGATTCCTAATAGTGGGGAAAAAAATAGTCGTGAACAGGGTAGCTGCTGGTATGGCTTTATTCGGACCTTGCATGACTTAGATTTCTGACATGGCATTCATGACTATCCTGACTGTTGCCTCTGGTCACGGGCTCCCCCACCTTCAACATCATTCATGTGGACCGACAGCTTGGTCTGGCACCAAACTAAGACAAGTGATGAAGTGTATGTTGATCCAGTGTCTGAAAAATAAGTATGCAAAGATATTATAGATGGATAACCATCCTACAGAACGTTTCCACCTAGCTGCCTATAAATTTGCACATCATACACTCATCGTATTTGTATTTACATGATCGCTGATAGTCGCGCCCCAATGGATATGGCAAGAAACTTGTCCACACTGGTATGGTTGGCCATCTCTCTGTCATTCCTAGTAACTGGTGCTGCTCCTTCTTCGTCTCCGAGCCCAAGCCTGACCCGTGTCAACGGCAGCAACACCGACCTGGACGCGTTGTTGGCTTTCAAAGGTCAGCTCTCCGATCCCCTCGGCATTTTTGCCAGCAGCTGGAGAACCAATGTGTCCTTCTGTCGCTGGGTTGGCATCTCATGCAGTCGCCGCCGGCAGCGCGTCACCGCGCTGTCATTGTCGGATGTGCCTCTTCAAGGAGAACCCAGCCCCCATCTCGGTAACCTTTCTTTCCTTAACAAGCTCAATCTCACAAACACAGGCCTCACCGGCACCATCCCTGCCGAGCTTGGTAGGATGCGTCGGCTTATGTATCTGAATCTCTTTGGAAATGGACTATCTGGGTCCATTCCTAGTGCCATAAGAAATCTCTCACAGCTCGAGGTTCTTAACCTAGGTAGAAACAGCCTCACGCATGAGATCCCACCAGGGCTGCTCCAGTATATGGACAGCCTTCAGATATTTTCTCTTGAAAACAATGGTTTGAGCGGCCACATACCACCGTTTCTGTTCAATAACACAAATTCTTTGACGCAACTTAGCCTTGCAAACAACAGCCTATCTGGTCCAATACCGCACGGTGTGGCATCTCTTCCCATGCTGGAGGCCTTGTACCTGCATAATAATCAGCTATCTGGCACAGTACCCCCCAACAATCTACAACATGTCTCGGTTGCAGGTCATGGCACTCGGAAACAACAATCTAGATGGGACAATTCCAAACAATCAAAGTTTCAATCTTCCAGCACTGCAGAAGTTGTACCTCTATCAGAACAACTTTATGGGTTCCATTCCACTAGGGCTTGCTGCGTGCCAACACCTGCAAATTATCTCTCTTTTTAAGAATTCCTTTGCCAGTTTCGTGCCAACATGGCTAGCTCAGCTACCATACCTCACCATACTTTCCTTAGGGGCTAATTCCCTTGTTGGTTCTATACCACCTGTTCTGAGCAATCTCACTAGCCTTACTGTGTTAAGCCTCGGTTTTGGCAACCTGACAGGCAGAATACCAATAGAAATAGGCTTGATACAGAAATTGTCGGTTCTGCATCTTGGCGTCAATTTGTTAACAGGTTCAATACCAGCTTCTCTTGGAAATTTATCTAACTTATCTTTCCTAGATCTAAGAGTTAATCCATTGTCTGGCTCCATACCAGCCGAACTTGGGAACCTCCAAGCTTTGAACTGGCTTGATTTGTCAGGGGATAATTTAGAGGGTGGTCTTGACTTCTTCTCCTCCCTTTCTAATTGTAAAAACCTGCAGATCCTTCGCATACAAGGTAATTCTTTATCCGGAGAGGTCCCTAACTACGTGGGAAACCTGTCAACACAATTACTTGAGCTGGTAGCAAATCACAACAATTTAACATGTGGGCTTCCATCCACATTGTCAAACTTGAGTAGCTTAAACTGGATAGGTTTTTCTAACAACCTGCTCACAGGGACAATCCCCGAATCTATCACAGCTATGAATAATCTTGTGTCGCTTGATTTCTCCAGCAATGCCATTTCAGGTCTTATCCCAACACAAATTAGTAATCTGAGGAGCTTACAAAGATTGTATCTCTTCAGAAACAAATTATCTGGCTCTATACCCAACAGCGTTGGCAACCTTACCAGTTTAGAATACATCTTGTTGTTCAATAATCAGTTGAATTCAACAATACCTTCTACCTTGTTCCACCTTGACAAACTTATTGGCCTAGATCTTTCTCAGAATTCCCTTAGTGGTGCTCTACCATCGGATGTCAGTGCGTTAAAACAAGCGAATTATATTGACTTATGTTCCAATTTTTTGGTTGGAAGCATTCCAGAATCGTTTGGACAAACTATGATGCTCACATTCCTAAATCTGTCACATAACTCATTTGAAGATTCAATCCCTGACTCGTTTCAAGAGCTGACAAGCTTAGAGTCATTAGATCTCTCCTATAACAATCTTTCTGGTAGGGATGAAAACGGGACGGGAAAATCCCGTCCCGTCCGGCTCCCGTTCCTGCATTTGGCCTGTCCGTTTTCGGATTTCCGGGATGAAAACAGGAACGGACGGGAACGGGAAAAATCGAAACGGGAACGGCAGCGAAAACGGTTAGCCGTTTGTCCGTCCGTTTTACCGGGATCCCGTATTGGGCCGGGATTTTCCCGTTTTCTTCCTGTTTTCAATCAAACCGGGACTCCACTACTCAGCCCAATATGTATCCCCCCAGCCCAACTCCGAGCCCAACTCAAATCAGTCCTGGTATAAAAATCAAGAGCCAAACCCTAGCAAGTCCATCTCACTCCATTCCCTCTCCCACCAGACTCGTGCACGCCTCCGCCGCCGCACGCGCGCCGCGCCGCGCCGCGTCGCGCTGCGCTCGGACACGATGTCGCCGCCCACCGGACATCAGAAGACGTCGTCCCTGGCGCGCATCATGTTCGGGGACAACGCACCTCCACTTCCTCCTTCCTCCAGCACCAGATCCCAGGCATCTGCTAAAGGTAATCTCAAAATACGTTCAATTAGTTGGTTACTTGGTGCACTAGCGTTCGATTTGTATGTTGCTTGCTTCCTTGCCGTGCATCCTGCAGATCTCAGGCATATGTTAAGAAATTGATGCATGTCTTTTGTGTGCAAATGTGTGGCAGTGGCTGTGACCATGTAGTGCTAGTTGCATGCATATTTTTTCATGAGTTCAGATTATTTGCGTGCATATGTTGAACTGCTGGTCCAGTTCTGAAACTGAAACAGATTGAAGCTTGCATGACCATATTTTGAACTGCTGGTCGAGTTCATGTATTTTTTTTTTCTGAAACTGAAGCTTGCATGACCATAGTTCTGAAACTGAAGCTTGCATGTATTTTTTCTTTTTTGTTGTAAGGTTCCAAGAACAAGAGGAAGGTGGGTAGTCCAGCTGGTGTGTCAGCATCCTCAACAACACCAACAGCTGAAGAAGAGATTGAGAATATTCCACTCTCCAAAACAACAGTGGTCTTTGTTCAGGTGCCAAGAAATGAAACAGATGGCAGCGGCAGTGGAAGTGGAAGTGGAAGTGGTGCAGACACCAACACTGATGGCACTGGTGATGTAGCTGCAGATCCAAGCCAAGATGTTAGCGATCTTGATGCGAATGAAGAAGAGAATGGAGCAGGAAAGAGGGCTAAGAAGTGCACATCTGATGTGTGGCAGTATTTTACCAAGAAGACTACGATCCAAGAGATTGATGGCAGGAAGTACTATCAGCTGTGGGGGCATTGTAACTTCCCCAACTGCAAGGCGATGCCTGGTATTTATCCAGTCCTTGTGCTGGTTGATTGTTTATGTCAAAATTGCTATTGTCCTAGTGCTTATCTAGTCCTAGCGTTGGCTGGTTTTTGTCGCGAGAATGTGTCGGCATTCCCGCTTAAACTCCCGGTTCCCGACCGTTACCGGTGTGCTTCCGTACGTTTTTGTTCGTTTTCGTATTACCGGCGTTCCCATGACCGTTCCCGTTCCCGGCTGTCCCGTTTCCGTTTCCGTCCGGTGTATGAAATACGGAAACGGTAACGGTTAGGGTGTTTTCCCGCCCGTTCCCGTCCGTTTTCATCCCTACTTTCTGGTACCATTCCCAAGTTCCTTGCCAGTTTCGCTGACTTGACAACCTTGAACCTCTCTTTCAATAGGCTGGAAGGCAAGATACCAGAGGGAGGGGTTTTCTCAAACATCACATTGCCATTATTGTTTGGTAATGCTGGTCTGTGTGGTGCTCCACAACTAGGATTTCCGCCATGCATGAATTCTCACTCTTCAAGTAGTAGACATTTTCTAAAAATTTTATTTCCTTCTGTTGTCATGGCATTTGGTTCCATTGTTCTTTGCATTTACCTAACAATAAAAAGGAAATTTAAGAACAAGAGAGACGTCCAAGCATCTTTTGTTGATCCAGATGATGTCTTGAGACATCGGTTAATCTCCTACCATGACCTTGTTCTTGCCACCGATCATTTTAACGAAAATAACCTGTTGGGGTCTGGAGGTTTTGGGAAAGTTTTTAAGGGCAAACTGAGCACCGGTCTAGTGGTGGCAATAAAAGTTCTAGATATGCAGCTAGAACAGGCCACTAGAAGCTTTGATGCCGAATGTCATGTGCTTCATATGGCTCGGCACCGGAACCTGATAAAGATACTAAACACCTGCTCCAACCCGGACTTCAGAGCACTGGTTCTCCCATACATGCCTAATGGCAGCTTAGAGATGCTCCTGCACTCTGGTGGAGGTAGAAGCCAATTGGGGTTCCTCAAGAGGCTGGACATCATGCTAGACGTTTCGATGGCAATGGAATATCTGCACCATGAGCATTATGAGGTTGTCTTACACTGTGACCTGAAGCCTAGCAATGTACTCTTTGATAAGGACATGACGGCGCATGTGGCTGACTTCGGCATCGCAAAGTTGCTATTAGGCGATGACAACTCCTTGATTACAGCAAGCATGCCTGGAACACTTGGGTATATGGCACCAGGTACTTGAACATGTGCTCTTGCTAAATCTAGTTGTAGTCGAATCATAATTGATATAATAGATTAATTACGTTTGATCAAAAAAAAAATTCTGAATTTCTTTTGCAGAGTATGGATCTCTTGGTAAAGCTTCGCGGAAGAGTGACGTGTTCAGCTATGGAATCATGCTCCTTGAAGTTTTCACTGGAAAGCGACCCACTGACCCTATGTTCATCACAGATCTGAGCCTGAGGCAGTGGGTTCATCGATCATTTCCATCGGAGCTCAACCATATTATGGACGATCAGCTTGTGCAAGATGCTTGGTCTTCCTGCAACATGAATGAATTTATTCCTCCAATATTTGAGCTGGGTTTGATCTGCTCTAGACACTTACCAGACCAAAGGATGTCAATGAGCGATGTGGTGGTAAGGCTGAAGAAGATGAAAGAAGAGTATGCTAAATCGACATCAGTAGCAAGGTAGAGTGCTGCCCAGTGATTTCCTTGTACTGTTCTACTCGTTCAGTAATCAGTACCTAGAGCAGCAACATATTTTCAGCTTTTGCATTACTTCTGCCTCGTTGGCCTGTGCCTGGCATGATTCTCGGCATATATAAACTTTCAAGCGCAGGATAAGTTTGTGCCCTGCAAAATGGAGAGCTGATTTCTCTGAAGCTGGTCTGATTGATTAATGTAAACCAACGACAAATGCAAAGAAAATGCTTTTTTTTTTTTAGAATCAAATGCAAAGAAAATGCTAAGACTGGGCTTTTTTTTTTGGACCACAGCTAAGACTGGGCTGCGCGTTACCTTTTCCTAGCGCCAGCTATAGTGGCCCAATAGGTCCTAAGTGGCGGCCCAGTGAAGCCCGTTATACGAAATTTGTCCGCGCTCCACAAAAGGATAATGGCATTTTATTTGTTGTCATCGTCAACTATAACAAAGAAATTTCCCTCAAAAGAAAAATATAACAAAGCAGTCGCAGAGACTAAAAAATCTGGGCATGATTGAACCTCGAATTTCAAGTATAGTTCTTTTTCTCAAACCACGCGCATACAACCAATTGAACTATGAAGGCGTTTGCAATTAATTAGTGCAGCAAAAAATTGTTCAGGTTGAATCCATTTCACTTTTTTTTTTCAGAAAAAATAATTTATGTACATTATTTTAGAGAATCCAGCTATTTTCTTAACAAATGGAAATAAAATTTCGAAATTTGTCTGGAAGTTATTGATTAGGTTTTGCAGATTGTTGGGGAAAATATATAATGAATTACTAGTAAAAGGAGGAAATAAATTACTAGCAAAATTGACTTATTCTGCACCTACATTGATTCATGGAAATCTGGATATATCTGATTGAGTCATCTAAAGGTACCTTAATTTATTAGTGGCCAAAATTGGCTCCAAAAAAAGTAGCAGGTAGCAAAAGACAACCAAAGATATATACGGGGTAGGGTAAGGTATCAAAATATTTGGATGGAAGGTTAAGGTATCAAGTTAAACGACTTTCTATATAAAGCAGGAGCATCGTACACCAACAGCACATCAATACAAGAGCTTGCTATGGCACTTGATGGCAAGAAGGGCACTGCTACCGGTGCTCTGCTCTTGACGGCTCTCCTGGCCATGGCCATGGTCTCGTCTTGTCATGCAGCAGGGGACGCTATGTCTTACTATATATGATACTAACATACATGCATTATGCCTTCTATTTACGCAACGATTTTTACTCGTATTGTATAGTATTAGGGGGTGTTCGTTTCCAGAGGTCTAAATTTTAGAGGGGTCACATCAAAGAGAATTTGTTATTTAGAAGTATTAAATAAAGTTTAATTACAAAACTAACTGCAGAACCCCGGGTCTAATTCGCGAGACGAATCTAATAAGGGTAATTAATCCGTGATTAGATGACGGTTACTGTAGCATTACTGTATCAAAACATAGATTAATTAGACTTACTAGATTCGTCTCGAAATGAGCATTCATCTGTCAAAAAGATTTTGTCATTAAATTTTATTTAATGCTTTTAAATGACAAGATTCTCTTTCATTTTAGAGGTCTAAAATTTAGAGGGGTGGAAACGAACGGGGCCTTAATCTTGTCCGTCAACAGTGAGATATACATACTATTTATTATACACATGTAAAAAATGACGCTAACCGTGGTGGGTGTATATATGTATGCTTGGATGACAGACTACTGCCAAGCTATCGTCCCGTGCAACGCCGAGACGTGCTCCAACTACTGCATGAAGAATAACTACAAGAACTTCCAGACGTTGTGCAAACCGGGTCGATACTACCAGAGCTGCTGCTGCCGAGTGCCGGGTGCATGATGAACGCCGCCGCTGACGTCGCGGCTGCCGCCTGCCGGAGATAGATAGGTAGCCTGTGTAGTAACGTGATGATCGATACATGATACACATAGGATTAGTTATCTATGGAGCTAGGTGCTGCCGTGAGGTGAGGGTCTGGAACGTACGTACGTTGTGGTCGGCAGAAATATGAATGCACATCTCACCCCCCCAAAAAAAAAAAATGATGTTTCTGTGGAATTTGTATAGCAGGATCGATCGTCATCGAAGGAAAGCGGTATAGAACATACATAGCTGGGTTCCGCCGTTCTCTTTCACCCCTGTCGATGATGGCCATCTCGGCCAAGATCCTACCGTTAAGTCGTGCATCGCCCGGGTATTCCATCGATTCGAGGCGTTTCTTGGGCAGCAATATTGCTCCTACCATCATAGCCTGGCATGGGCGTAATCCGAGTTTTTCTCCGATGAGCGTGTACATATCGATCGCAGGTCCAAGCCGGTGCCCGATCGACTTGACGGAGCTTCCTCTCCTCGTCCAGGCGCCGAACGTTACGATGCGCTTAATTGCCGTCATGGAACATGGTCGTCTTGACCAGGCCCGGATTGTTCCTTCAGCTGAGAAAACTCGAATTACGTTACGCTGACGGGGAAGAACCCAAAAAACCACGGCGCGAAGGCGACAACGGGTGCGTACAGGCGCAGCCGGGCCTCCGTTACTTACGTAGGATTATACCTTAAAAAAAAAAAACTCGTAGCACCACAGCCATTACAGGCCACAACAACACGGCCATTTCAAGAAAACGAAAAATTCGTTTCCATTGCTTCACTAAATAAGATCTTCTTTATTCATTATCTAAAAAAAAGATCTTCTTTATTGGCAGCCAAAATTGACTCTCAAAAAAGTAGCAGGTGGTAAATGGCATCCATAAATACGGGGTAAGGTATCAAAATATATGGATGCAAGGTTAAGTATCAAATCAAACGACCTCCTATATAATAACCCGGGCCGGAGGAGGAACAACACAAACAACAACACATCATTTTGCTCCAAAGACAAGAACACGAGCTTCTTCCCCGCATCACTTGGTCGCCATGGCACTTGGCAAGCAGGGCGGCACTGCTACTTGTGTTCTGCTCTTGGCAGCTCTCCTGGCCATGGCCATGGTCTTTACATCTTGTCATGCAGCAGGTAACCCTATGGTACATGCATGCTTTCTATTTACGATTTGTACGTACTACCGTATTATCCTTTTTCCACCAACATCTGTGAAGTATACATGCATGATGTGACAATGACGCTTACAACATTGATGGATGCATTTTGATCTGGTTGGATGACAGCCCAATGCCAAAAGGTCGTCCCGTGCGACGCCGCGACCTGCTTCAATTACTGCCAGAAGAACAACTTCAAGAACTTCCAGCCTATCTGCTATCCGATTGGCCAGGGCAATCCGTACTACCCCACATGCTGCTGCAGTCCGCGGGTTGCATGATCGCCGTCGCCGCCAGAGACATAGAGCTAGGTAAATAGATAGCTTTCTGTCCGGTTAGGTTTTTTCGGAACTAATAATAATCTGTGTAATGTGATGATACAAAGGATTAGTTATCCATGGAGGCCCTGACGTGAAGGGTCTCTCTTGCAGTCTCTGTCTAGATTTTGTACGTTGTGGTACGCAGTCTAACATATATACTGCATGCAGACTGGGCACAATAGACTGGAGTTTCCTAATTCCAATATATTAGTCAGAAATCTGATTGCACATCTCAAATTTAGCTGCCGTAACCTTTTTTGTCGAATTTAGCAGAGTTTCGCCGAACTAAGCGGCTCTATAGAATATGCCTCGGGGGGCAACCGGCTCAGAGTGCCGTCCTCCGTGCACCCCGTCGCATGCCCGCGTGGGCATGCCTCACCCCCTGTGTTTGGCGGAACGAAATCGTCTGCTGCCGCTACTATTACGGCACAGCCGTGCCGTTTGAACTGTGACGCGGCTGGACTCTTCTTCAAGTCGTTAATAAGCCCAAAGTCTCTCAATTAGGCCCATTTAAAATGGTAATTCGGTGAGTCTCCGATTTATTTCTACGAGAAAAACTCCACAACATTGCTTGTTTGTTCGCCATACCTCAATTCGCCGCCGGTGCTCGTCTGTACCGGTTCTTTGCGCTCTCCTACAGTCCTCGGCACCCGCCATGACGCATGCTTCCAGGTGCCTGGAGGAAGAAATCAACAAAAGCTGAACCAGATTGAGCTTTAGATGCCTGAGCACAAAGGATGGATCGCTGTGGTTCTGTTGATTTAGGAGTTGAATCCAGGTGCCGATGGATTTAGGAGTTGAATCGATTGCTCACTACAGGCGAAGGACGACCAAAGCAGGCGCCTAAAAAATTTCATGTTCTTGTGGAAAGATAGTTACTGAATCCCGTTGACATGTGCTTGTTTGGCTTCTCACGTAATCCAAGCTTTGGTTTCCCTCTTGAAGTCTTGATCCAAGTCGGTCGGGTGAATTCTCCATTGAACCTTTGTGTCAAGAAATGGAGTGCAGAAATGGTGAACCTTGGACATGATCTGGTTCGTTGCGCTTCTTCACAGCACCGCAACAAGGACGAGATAAGCAACACACGTAGACGCAGCCAGCGACAAATGGAACATGAACGTTGCAGTCAGAATTGATCTGCTTGATGTTAGGCGGCCGATTTCCCCATCACAAGCCATTGATTAAGATGAGGATTAACTTTTTTTTTTTTTGAGGGAAAGATGAGGATTGACTGTTTTGGAGGAAATTAGGGCCCATCACAACTGGGAGGAGAAGCAGGCCCATGCGGCCATGCCAGGTTGGAGCAAGGCACGTGCAGTGGAGGAACATTTCAGCCCATATAAACTTAACACTCAATAGAAAGAAAGGTGCACTAGCAACGAGTAGCTAGCCCATTGCAGGACCTGCCCTACCATGGGCCCAACTCGAGTTTGGTTGGCATGCTCCATTTTTCCTAAAAGGAAAGAGTATGTCATCGTATAACATATTTGAGTTTGGTTGTCATGCTCCCATAAAAAGGAGGAATTTTTCAAGGAACAAATTTGATTTTTTTTTTATTTGTTGTGCTTCACTTCATCAATTCTCCTCTATTGGCAGCGAAAATTGACTCCCAAAATAGTACTAGCAGGTAGTAAATGACATCCATATATAAGGGGTAACGTATCTAAATATTTGGATGGAAGTTAAGGTATCAGATCAAAGGATCTCTATATAATAACCGGACGAGCCAGAGGAGGAACAACAAACAACAACACATCCTCCTCCTCCAAAGACTGAGAACACGAGAGCTTTCTTCCCCACATCCTTTGGTCGCCATGGCACTTGGCAAGCATGGCACTTCTACCAGAGTTCTGCTCTTGGCGGCTCTCGTGGCCATGGCCATGGACTTCGCATCTTGCGATGATGTCTATTTAGGTAACCCTACCATACACATGCATGCTTTCTATTTACCGTATTAGCTTGTCCATCAACAGTGAGATACACATGACGTAACAATTAGCAATACGCTAACAAGAGTGATGGATGCATGTGATAGGGAAATGCCATGGCCGCAGCACTGTACTCCCCGGCTGCACCCCACAGCTCTGCTTCTACGAATTCTGCCAGAAGCTCCACTTGAAGAACGTCGAGCCGGTCTGCCATTATCGGGAGCAGAGCAATCCGTACAGCATATGCTGCTGCGAACCCAAGGCCAAGGGTGCCGCCGCCGCCGCCGCGCCGGAGATATAGAGATAGCTTTCTGTCCGTTTCGATTTGTTTGGAACTAATTAATAATCTGTATCACGTGATTGATACAAAAGATGGAGGTGCTGGCGTGAATGTCTCTCTTGCGGTCTCTGTCTGGATTGTGTACGTACGCATACGCAGTCAACATATGCTGCATGCAGACTGGGTTCAACAGACCAGATTTTCCTACTTCGAATTATTCAGAAGCATGGATGCACATCTCACAAAAATAGTAGTAGTATATATGCCATAACTTTTTCTCTGTCGAATTTAGCAGAGTTTCTGAACCGGAAGGAGTACAAACGATGGAGGGGCTGACATGAACGTCTCTCTTGCATCTCTATCTGGATTGTGTACGTACGCATACGCAGTCTTCCCAACAGGAAGAAAATTCTATGCATACATACGTGATGCATATGACTCCCGTGCAGCACCGTTTAGATGCCACGTGTCCCCTACAACCGATCTGGGACTGGGAGAACAACAGAAAAAACAGAACGATGTCGAGCTTGCGGCTCCAGCGGAAGCATCGGCTCTGGCTATTCTTCCCTCAACATATGCTGCTTGCAGACTGGATTCATCCAACGAAAAGGCATTATACGGAAAATGTATAAAATAGAAAATACGCAGCTGGGCTCGGCCCATTAAAAAGCAAGGCCTGTGTTTTTTTTCTTAGCTTAATACAGTCCGTCCGATTACCAATAACTAAGAATATTTCAGTCTAAAGTAAGTAAAGTTAACACTCATTGAAAGATAAGCACTAGCACCGATTAGCCCATTGCAGGGCCTGGCTTACCGTGGGCCCCACTTGAGTTTGGTTTGCGTGCTTCATTTTCGAGAGTACGTTTTGCTGCATGCAGACTGGGTTCAATAGACCAGATTTTCCTACTTCGAATTATTCAGAAGCATGAATGCATATCTCACAAAATAGTATATATGCCATAACTTTTTTCCCTGTCGAATTTAGCAGATTTTCATACAGCGAAGCAGCATTATGCAGAATATAAAATAGAAAAAACGCAGCTGGGCTCGGCCCATTAAAAAGCAAGCCGTGTGTGTTTTCTTTGCTTAATATGGCCAGTTCGATTACCAATAACTAAGAATATTTCAGTCCAAAGTAAGTAACCTTATTAACACTCAACTGAAAGATAAGCACTAGCGACGAGTAGCCCACTGCGGGACCTGGCCTACCATGGGCCCAACTCGAGTTTGGTTTCCATGCTTCATTTTCCTAAAAAAGGAAATTAGTACTACATCATATATATATAAGAGTTTATTACTTTTAGTTGCCCCTAAAAAATATTGATTTGATTTATGTTTGTTTTACGAAGTTTTGAGTGATGTTCCGGTGAACCAAAATCAATTAGTACCATCACTACAATATATACTGCTTAATCTCAAGAGTTTCAACTTCTAATTAATGGCGGACGATTTAGTTCATTTCCAATACACTTATCTGGATACCAAAATATTTGTTGGAAAATTTGGTTGGTGATTTTTAATTAGTATTTTTCCCTCTTGAGAAATGTCCAAATTAGACTAAAATACACTTGGCCACTTGAATAAAATACTGAATATAAAGCAAAAAAATCTTGGGTCATTCATAGATAACACTAGAAAATATGAGAGATCTTTATGTAGTGCATGCTGATGGGTCCATGGTAATAAAGAGCACAAAAGGTGGATATAGTCCTATTTTCTTGAACGGAATAATAGTGTCGTGTGGAGCTTCAATCCATGAGAGTAGGCCTTCGTTGATTCAAGGGTATTCAATATTCTTTTGACAAACATTTTTGTTTATATAGTGTATATTACCTATATCCTTGCAAGAAATAATTAAAAACAACTCGTACCCCAAAAAACAATCAGCCCGCTCATTGAATGGGAATTCTTCTTGCAAGTTAATGATGAGGACATCATTACTCATTTTGAAAGCATGATAAATCGAAAAGTTGTCATGTAGTTCGTAAGTTTTCTTGTCATTTCGTTGTATTATATCCTCTACATTCAGATATTGGCACTTTAATATGTTGAGCAATTAGTGTTTTACTGCTTCTATGTGCTAAATTTCAAGTTTGGATGGATCATGCGCTCGTCTTCAATATATTTTTTTATGCAACTTGCCGTATTTTTTTTTTTGAAAGTTGGATATAGTCGTATTTGTTTGAATGGAATAATAGTGGTCCAAGATTTGTTTGAATGGAATAATAGTGGTGCAAAGAAACAAATATGGATGTGGTCTTATTTATTCGAGAACAGCGTAAGATATTAAAACTTGTATGAAAGGTACCTCAACATTAATTTAGGAGGGCACACAAATTAGGATACTAAATAGTTAATTTATGCTTAAGATTTGATTCTATCTCTATATAACCGTGAGCAAGAAACATAGTAAGCTCACCGGAGCAGAATAGTCTCTACACACACAGATTGTTCTTCTCCTAATGGCACTCATGGAGCGCAACGGAAAGAGGATCATGGCCTCTGCTCTTTGCATGGTTCTCATGGTACTATTGTGTTGTACCATCTCGTGTTGTGATGAAATAGGTACATACCTAACCGCCTTTTTGTAACTACTACATGGTTGAATTCATGCATGATTTACTGAATGAATAAGGTGTTGTTTTTTATTTCTAGGTATGGATGAAGAGGAATCGGTGTGCGAGCCTTTTGTTAACTGCACTTATAGGAAGTGCACAATACACTGCCTGGCAAAACACGGCAGTCATAGGCATGTATCAAGGAGCAGGTGCGACACACCCAAGGAATGCTGCTGCACATTTGGTCAGCAGAATCCAGTCCTCGTCCCGGGGATGCAGAGTGGTTGCGCTTGGCGGTGGATGGTGACTGACGGGTTTCTTCTTGGTTTAGCATGTTGAAATGTGACAGCTGAGGTATTGGTTTTAAGTTGCCATCCGCTAGAATTATAATGTGTTCCTCTGTCATACTATATTCAATAATAATAAAATAATAATATATATGCTTTTGAGCATCATGAAGTTGGTAAGTCCGAATGTATGGAACTAGCCTTGTTTTAGTGTGAGTGTATGTGTGTGCGTGTGAGTGTATGTGTGTGAGTGTATGTGTGTGCGTGTGAGTGTATGTGTGTGAGTGTATGTGTGTTAGTGTATGTGTGTGCGTGTGCACGTACGGGTGTGTGTTTGTGTTCATGTTTGTGTGCGTATGCACGTACGGGTGTGTGTTTGTCTTCAGAGGAGCTAGCTCTCAAGTACTTAAATGCATAAGCATATATAACTAAGCATCCCCATAGTTAAAGAGAGCCCAGAAACACAAAATATGGACTAACGGTAATTAGCTGAAAAAATTGTTGGTAACATAGGCGGGCCACTACAATAACCGAAAAATCAACAGTTTGCATTAGCAAAAAAATTAATAAATTTCGATATATATGGAGTCAAGTTTGCAATTTTTTATCGTGCAGGTGTATATCATAGAAATCACAGAAACATATATAGTAGGCACACGAAATGGTACCTTCTTCTATAATGAGTTCACAATTGTATGTGTACAAGGGCACCCCCTCCCCTCCCCTCTCTCTCTGAACTTGAATTTTAATTACGACCAAATGTGCAAATTAATTAATACCATATGTTGTTGGACCCACAGAAGAAAGAGTATGAAAATTGGATGTAGTCGTATTTATTTGAATGGAATAATAGTGGTGCAAGAAAAGAAAAAAAAGGATGTGTTCATATTTATTCGAGAACAATGTAAGATATGAAAACTTATATGAAAGGTACCTCAACATTAACGTAGGAGGGCACACAGATTAGCGTACTGAATAGTTAATTCATGCCTAAGAATATTTGACTTAGTCTCTATATAACTGTGAGCAAAAACATGATAAACATACACTGGAGCAGAAGAGTCTATACACAAAGAATGTTCTCCTTATGGCACTCACAGAGGGCAGCACAAAGAGGGTCATGGCCTCTGCTCTTTGCATGGTTCTCATGATTCAATTGTGTTTTACCCTCTTGTACCGTGATGAGATAGGTACATACCTAACCGCCTTTTTGTAACTACTACACGGCTGTATTCATGCAGGATTTATTGAATGAATAAGGTGTTGATCGATTTCTAGGTATGGATGCAGAGGAATCGGTGTGCGAGCCTTTCGATAACTGCACTTATAGGAAGTGCACAATACACTGCCTGGCAAAACACGGCAGTCACAGGCATATATCAAGAAGCAGGTGTGGCACGCCCAAGGAATGCTGCTGCACATTTGGTCACCAGAATCCAGTCCTTATCCTGGGGATGCTGAAGTAGTTGCGCATGACAGTGGATGGTGACGGGTTTCTCCTTGGTTTAGCATGTTGAAATGTGACAGCGAAGGTTATTCATTTTAAGTTGCCGATCCGCTAGAACTATCACTACCAAGAACTATCACTACTGGAAACCCGAATACCCCTGTGTGTTTTGTAAAACGCGCATGGAAATTAGACTTACTCTGTCGGTGCATCTTGTTTTCTTGACAGGCAGCCCACAAGCTTACCCGGTCCAGCCCACATAAATCGTATTACCCTGTCGCCATATTCCTGTGTGCTATTGCCTGTGGGTTGGCCATCAGGGAAATGATCCCTGACGGGTTTTTGTATTTTCCTGTGTGTTTTCGACGCACAGGAATATTCGGTTTTCTAGTAGTGTATAATGTATTCCTCTATCAAACTACATCCCATTTCCAATAATAAAAAAAATAATCATATATGTAGTTTTCAAACATCACAAAGTTGGTAATTCCAAATTTATGGAACAACTAGCCTGGTTTTAAAGTATACTCTCTCCGTTCTGATAGCGTCGTCATGTAAATCATAATAAAGGGTGTACTGACCCCTGTTCATGCATGGTACTGAGGTCACTTACTTTGGTTGCCTGCAAAAAGCGTGGATGTTCCATTTGTTTGTGGATTCATGCGTGCATTCAAAACCACGGGGCGTGCTTCTGAACAAGTAGACGCACCACGTTCTGCGATTTTGCAATGTGAGAGGGAGAACGGCGCAGAACAGAAGCACGAACATGATGGCCGGCGTCACGTTCGTTCGCGAGTGCGCGCTCGCAGCTGGTTGAGATGCGTGCATTCTCACCGTCGATCAGGCGTACTTCATCAAGGACAACGCCGATCAACCTCGTAGGTAGCTATTGTTCTTTCTATAAAAAATGAAAGCAAATATGGATGTGGTCATATTTATTTGATAACAGGGTAAGATATCTAAGATTATAAGGTATCTCAACATTAATGCTGGGGGCACACAGATTCAGGTGCTAAATAGTTAATTTGCGCCTAAAAATTGAATCTGCCTCTATATAACCGTGAGCAAGAAACATGAAAAGCATACACTGGAGCAGAATAGTCTCTACACACAAATATTGTTCTTCTCCTTGTGGCACTCATGGTGGGCAAAGCAAAGAGGGTCATGCCCTCTGCTCTTTGCATTGTGCTTGTTTTTACCCTATGTACCGTGACGAAACAGGTAGTGGACACCGAACTGTGCGTTGCTTACAAAAAGCATTGATGTTCCGTTGATAAATTTGTGGATTCATGCCTGCGTGCATTCAAAACTACGGCAGCGTGCTTCTGGTGGACACACACTCGCCATGCATGTGTTTGCATTTTTGCAATGTGTGGGAGACACACACTCACCATGTGCCCGGCCGGCCATGGTGTTTTGTATCCTTTTTTTCCACCCCAGGTCCTTGGAATTGCGTGGCGGGCCGGCCGACCGGGGACCCGTTTCGTCCATGGATGTGTACGCGGGAATCGGAACCTGAACGGACCGCCCGCTGCAAGGAAACCAACCGTCCGTCCGGATGCTCTGACTCTAGGTACGACGCGACACGACATGGTGGCGCGCCGCCGGGTCGGTCGGATGGACGGCGTAACGTTCGCAAGCTGGTTGAGATGCATTGCGTGCACGCTGCTCGCCGCCGATCAGGGGTACTTCATCAAGGACGACGCCGACCAACCTCGCCGCTGATGACTGCATGGCCGGCGTTGTCGTCTCCGGCGAACAGGCATCAGCTCGGGATCTGGATTCCGCCATGGCATGACTGGGTATCAGGAGCTCCGCCTCGAGGCCACGGCGCGCGGAAGATACCTGCGCCGCCGCCGGACGACGGCGAGCAGCGGTGGGAACGCGGCGGCGCACTGGCGAGATGAGGCGCCGCGCGCAAGCAGAGGAGCTGCACGCCCCTGCTCAGCGTCGGGGGTGGACGCTATTTCGAATAGCGACCGTCCGGTCGTTATTACGAATAGCGACCACCCCTTGGGTTGGGTCCGCAGGTGGGGGGACGCGTGCGGTCCAGATGCATGGCGGAAGTCGACGGCGAGCCCGCTGCTCCAAGTTAAGGCGACCTCCGCGGCTGCGACCTTCGGGCGGCGCTTTGCCGGGGCATCGCCACTGCCCGGCGGCCGCCGCTGCTCGCCGTCAGCGTCCCATCAGAGCTGCTCTCGGCAGGGCCTCACACCCCGGCCAAAAGATGGCCGGAGGCCGAGGCCGGCGTCATGACCCGGCGCGCCGTCGCCGCCGCCGGATGACGGCGAGAAGGAGTGGGAACGCGGCGGCACGCTTCGATGAGCCGAGGCGGCAGGAGCCGCACGCCCCTGCTCAGGTCCGCGGTCTGTTGGAACGCCATGATTGCAGGATGCCGGCGCCATGATCCAGAGCGCGTGCTTGCCGAGTTGATCTGATCGCCATGAAGCAGACGCCCGTACATGGATTGATACGCCATGAAACTCTTGGTAGGTTGTCTGGTTCATCAATTTAAGGACTAGGAGATGCAGCAGGAAGCTAGCTAGGGATGTACTATTAACGATTCGAGATTATGGTAAAGTTGTCTGGTTCATCATCCCTGTCTGGTTGATCGATCGATATACTTACTCTCGTGGAACAACGTTCCTGATCACCGGCTTACGTACGTGCAATGCCACATTTGGCAACGCGTTTCAGCTGCTCATCAATTTAAGGGGATGCAGCAGGAAGCTTGCTAGGGACTTTACTTTTACTGTATCGGATGAATGAAAAGCAGAGCAGGTGTTGCCAACAACAGAGGCTCAATCATCACCCTGCTCCTCGGTGAAGCGCAAATGCTCCGCTTCCTCTCCATCCCATCCATAGTAGGACGTTGATTCACCGCAGCGTGTACGTAGGGAAGCTGAGGAAATCTCGCAGCCGCGCGCAAACTGTCCTTGAAATCGCCGGCCGGGCCGATGGAGGACCTGGTCGCGAATATGGAGGCCGAACGCGCCGCCCTTGCAGGTCGCCACCGTCCAGCGTGCGACAGCTCGGCGGCGTCCATGTGACGCGGCGGAAGAGTAGAAACAGAGACGTCAAGGGCGCCGGCCGGGCACGCTCGTCGAGCCTCGCCGTCAGCATCGACGTCGCGAGCTCACGGCTTATATCACGTCCCCGTGGCTCACTACGTGCCGTCGACGGCGAGCAGCGGCTGGAACGCGACGGCGCACCGGCGAGCTACGCGAAAGCAGAGGAGCCGCGCCCCTGCTCAGGGCCGGGGGTGGTCGCTATTTGAATAGCGACCGCCCCTTGGGTGGGTGGAAGCCGTCCGGTCGGGCGTGTGCGGTCCAGATTTGACCCGGCTTTCGTCTTCTCCGGAGCCGGAGAGCGTGGGTTGCGGAACTCGACGGCGAGCCGTGCGACGTCGGGGGCCCTTGGCCGGCCGGGGATCGTCGGCGCCCGCCCGGGGCTCCCGGTTTATCCTCCATCAGTGCTCAAGATATATATGCTCTCGATCGGATTACTTTCGAGAGCCGCGCGTTCAGCTGACGGCTCAGCGATCTCGAGGACGACGGTCTGGCTCGGAACACCATGATCTACTGGAGCCCACGCAGGCCGCCATGGCAACGACGACCTCGAGATCCAGCTCCGGATGACCGGAGGCCGAGTCCTCTTGCCCAGCGTGCGCGCGCGCGCTACGAGTCCTCGGCTGGCACGGCGTGTCCGGCCGGGCATGCCATGGCTGCGGTCTGGAACGCCATCATCTGCTACGGGTACGCGGCCGGGCATGCCATGGCTGAGGCCAGCGTCCTCATGCCCCGCACCGTGCTTGCTCTCCGAGTCGTCCTTGCCTGCCAAGGCGTCCGTCCGTACAGGGACACGTCACCCACCCAAGTGCTTCACGGAGACGCAACAGCATCAGCAGCAAAGGATAGTCGCTACTGTATCTATATCGGATGAAAGAGCAGAGCAGGTGTTACTCCAACCAACAACACGACCCTGCGCCCCAGCCACGCGACGCTCCTCCTCTCTTCAGAGGAGCTAGCTCTCAAGTACTTAAAGGCATAAGCATAGCATCCGCACAGTTAAAGAGAGCCTACAAACACGAAATATGGACTAGCGGTATATAATAAGCTGAAAAAATGTTCGTTTCATAGGCGGGCCACTACAATAACCGAAAAATCAACTGTTTGCATTAGGCGAAAAAAGTAACAAATGTCGATATATATGGAGTCAAGTTTGCAAATTTTTATCCCGCGCAGGTGTATATCATGGAAATCACAGAAACATATATAGTAGGCACACTAAACGGTACCTTCTTCTATAATGAGTTCACAATTGTATTAGTACAGCACCCCCCCCCCCCCCCCCCCCCCTCTGTGAACTTGACTTTTAATTGCGATCAAATGTGCAAGTTAATTAATACAATATGTTGATGGACCCACACAAGAAAGAGTATGAAAATTGGATGTAGTCGTATTTATTTGAATGGAATAATAATGGTGCAAGAAAAGAAAAAAAAAGATGTGGTCATATTTATTCAAGAACAGTGTAAGATATCAAAAAATATGTGAAAGGTACCTCAACATTAACGTAGGAGGGCACACATATTAGCGTACTGAATAGTTAATTCACGCCTAAGAAAATTTGACTTAGTCTCTATATAACTGTGAGCAAGAAACATGATAAGCATACACTGGAGCAGAAGAGTCTACACACACTGAAAGTTCTCCTTATGGCACTCACGGAGGGCAACACAAAGAGGGTCATGGCTTCTGCTCTTTGCATTGTTCTCATGAGGGCACCCACAACGCCATTAATTAGGCCGTCTGTAAGTTGCCACATCAGCCTAATTATCCTATGTGGAAGGGAATTAACGAGGCGAGAGAAAAATGCCGTCGCCTCGCGAGGCGACGGCAACGGCCCGTGCTCCCAGGCAAATCGCCCGCTCCACGCCGCGTTGTATGCTCTGCTCCCGGAGACGACGGCTCCGCTCGATTTGTTGCGGCGCAACTCGTTCTCGCGGGCAGAATTGATGAAGGCAACGAAATCCCCTTCCGCGCCTTCCCCATCCTTTTCTGCACGTCGCTCAAGCACCTGACGCGAGAGCTGCCTTCTGGTGCGCGAATGCTAGCACTCTTGATCTTGCGGTAAGCGCAAGGTATATTTTGCAATGATTCTGAACATGCTGATATCGTATTCTCACTAGTACATGGATTGATGAGTGAACTTGAGAATATGTACCCGTCAGTTTGGCTTGGCATACTATCATCAGGGCAGAAGGCAAAGTGAAAAATTGCCAAAGACTGGATTGCTAGAGGCCTAGATTGGATTTAGGATTGGCCCCCGTTTTGTTTCTTTTCATGTGCCAGCAGTGGCCGGAGGCCTTTACTTTCTCAGTTAAACAAACACCAACTGATTTTGTAACTATTGCAGTATCAAGTCTTGCCATCAAAACTCAATCTCATTTTAGTCACATATGAATTTGGTCCAATTTTGTTATAAAACTTTAGCAAATGTTGTAAATTTTAATTACTTTTCAAAGATGAATTTTATATAAGTTATCTACAATGTATTCCTCTTTTAAAAAACAAAATAGTCTACAAGATCAATTTCATGTTTGATCACCTTGATTTATAGACTCATGCATGAATTAAATAGTATACAGACAGACCAACCGACAACCCATTGTATAAGCTGTCTATTTAGCTGTTTGTGTACGACAATCAAGATACTCACAGACGGCGGCCGTCTGTAGCACTGTGGATGCCCTGATTCAATTGTGTTTTACCCTCTTGTACCGTTATGAGATAGGTACATACCTAAGCGCCTTTTTGTAACTACTACATGGCTGTATTCATGCATGATTTACTGAATGAATAAGGTGTTCATCGATTTCTAGGTACGGATGCAGAGGAATTGGTGTGCGAGCCTTTTGATAACTACACTTATAGGAAGTGCACAATACATTGCCTCGCAAAACACGGCAGTCACAGGCATGTATTTAGAAGCAGGTGCGACACGCCCAAGGAATGTTGTTGCACATTTTGTCACCAGAATCCAGTCCTTGTCCTCGGGATGCTGAAGTAGTTGCGCGGTGGATGGTGACGGGTTTCTCCTTGGTTTAGCATGGTGAAATGTGACAGCTGAGGTTATTCGTTTTAAGTTGCCGATCCGCCAGAATTATAATGTATTCCTCTATCAAACTACATCCCATTTCCAATAATAAAAAAATTAATCATATATGTAGTTTTCAAACATCACTACGGCCGCGTGCACACACACACACACACACACACACACACACACACACACACACACACACACACACACACACACACACACACACAAATACCATGTTGTGCGTTTTTGCAATGTGGGAGAGGAACGATGTACGCTTAAGGAGAAACCTTTTTTGCATTTGTTTTTCCCCGACCAAGTCCTTGGAATTCCGCAACCGGCTGGGCACCGGTTTCCTCCATGGACGTACTGGGCAAAGTCGGAACTTGAATAACCCCAAGATAGGTACTGCATAACACCAAGAGTTTCAACATCGTCAAATATGGCGGATGATTTAGTTCATTTCCAATACACTTATCTGGATATCAAACGATTTGTTGGAAAAAGGTGGTTGGTATTTTTTTCCATCTTGAGAAATTTCCAAATTAGACAAATGACAGACTTGGCCACCGGAAAATATGAGAGGTCTTGTAATGCATTCTGATGATCTCCCTGGCTAAGTTGTACCTGAATCCAAAACAAAACTATAGAGGTAATAAAACCTCTCTGATAGAGCGCATAGCCTTTCTCGCAACAAAGGCCTAACGACACAGACGAATTTGTCCACCTTTCGTGCTCTTTATGGCGATAACTTTAGGAGAGTGATATCCATGAGTACAAGGCACCCCCCCCCCCCCCCCCCCCCCTCCTATCTAAATTTGACTTTTAATTATGGTTAAATGTACAAGTCAATTAATACCATGTTGATGGGCCCGCGCAAGAAAGAGTATGAAAGTTGGATATAGTCATATTTATTTGAATGGAATAATAGGAATGCAAGAAAACAAATATGGCACACAGATTCACATATTAAATAGTTAATTTATGCCTAAAAATTGAATCTGTTTCTATATAACCGTGAGCAAGAAACACGAAAAGCATACACCGGAGCAGAAGAGTCTACACACATATTGTTCTTCTCCTTGTGGCACCCATGGTGGGCAGAGGGTCATGCCCTCTGCTCTTTGCATTGTGCTCATGATTTTATTGTGTTTTTACCCAATAGTACCGTGATGAAACAGGTAGCGAACACCGAACTGTGCGTTGCTTGCAAAAAGCGTTGATGTTCCATTGATTAATTTGTGGATTCATGCCTGCGTGTATTCAAAACCACGGCCGCGTGCTTCTGGTGGACACACACTCGGCATGTGTGTGCATTTTTGCAATGTGGGAGAAACATTTTTTGTATCCTTTTTTCCACACCAGGTTCTTGGAATTCGGAGGCCGGCCGACCTGGCACCGGTTTTGTTCATGGATGTGTACGCGGGAATCGGAACCTGAACGGACCGCCAGCTGCAAGGAAACCAACCGTCGATCCGGGTGCTCTGACTCTAGGTACGACGCGAGGAGACACGACATGGTGGCGCGCCGCCGCGTCGCCCGGACGGCGTCACGTTCGCGAGCTGGTTGAGATGCGTGCGTGCCCACTTCTCGCCGCCGATCAGGTGTACTTCATCAAGGATGACGCCGAAGATTTCGCCGCTCTGGACTGCGTGGCGGGCGTGGTCGTCTCCGGCGAACAGGCATCAAATCGGGCTCTGGATTTCGCCATGACAATGCCCGGGCTCTAGAACGCGGCGGCGCACTGGCGGGATGCTCAGGATCAGAGGGGTGGACGCTATTTCGAATAGCGACCGCCCCTTGGGTGGCGAGCGTGGTGCTCCAAGGCGACCAACGCGGCTAAGACGTCAGGTCAGGCGGCGCTCTGCCGCAGCGCTCCTCGGCAGGCCCGATCCGTCGTGGTGCGCACAGGCCGGCATGCATGGTACGGACGACTGCGACAACATGACCCGGTGCGCCATCGCCGGACGACGGCGAGCAGCAGCCGGAACGCGCGGCGGTGTCCTTGGCGAGCCGAGGCGCCAAGCACAAGCTGCGCCCCTGCTCAGGTCGATCCACAGTCTGTTGGAACGCCATGGTTGCGGCCTTGCGGGGTACACGTGCAGATCGACATGGCACGGGTGTTGTGAGGCAGTGGTGGTTTCGAAAAATTGGCAAGGGAACCCTAACCGCAACCTGAATTCCTCTTCCCTCTGTGAAGAGGATTCGAGGTGGTCGACCCTTGGAGGAGACTTTCGATCGTTTGTGCAGGTGGTAAATCTTCCAGGCAAGTCGAATTCCATGGCAGGCAGAGGTTATGGTCCGAATCGTGGTGGATTTGGGGCTGGAAGGTTTGACAGAGGTGCAGGGCGCACTGGCCCCCGGGTGGGCTTCAGCAGAAACAACAATTTCCGCGGGCGGGGAAGCCGATTTGACAGGAATCAGTATGAGGATGAAGAGCTGGGGAGAGATTTTCATGAGCAGGATATGGGTCCTCAGTACCCAGGAGGCAGTGGTAACAACAGATGGCCAAACAATCAGAATCAGCACAACCAGAGAGATTGGAGGCAGGAACGACATCTCGTGGGTGCCGATAACCAACAGCAATTGTCAGGTGCCAGTAATCTGAACAAGCACACTGAAGGAGGCAGGGTGGAACAGAGCCAGCACATGATAGATAAGCAGGATGATGGCAAACTAGAAGAGAGAAGGAAGTGGATGCCAAAGGAAAATACAGCAAACATCATTCAGACAAAGGCCAACACAGATTCACAAGCCGAAAGCGTGAACAAAGCTCATGGAGGGGGGATCAGACATGATACAAATGCAGTACATGAGAACAGAGAAGTGGCAAACAGAGTTACAACTCGTGAGATAAAGAAGGCTGATGACACAACCAGTAACTTGTGTGATGAGGTTGCACAATTGTGTGGGTCTGCAGTTCCTGGGCTGGGATTTTACCACATAGAAGATACCCCATGTGAACAGGGGGTGAAAGATATGACTGCAGTGGCCATAATTGAAGTAAAGCAAGGTCAGGTGTCAGCAAAGCAGATTGAAAATGAGTTCAAATCATTAGCTGGACCTAGCTCAACATGGAGGTGGTATGCCAAAAAAATAACCGACACAAAATTTCAAATGAGGTTTCCTACTGCAAAAAAAGTGGAAGAGTTATCTCACTTCATGGAAATGAGACTGAGAACAGTACCATCAGCTGTAATTGGGATAAAGCCATGGGAATCAGGAATGGATGCCAAAGGAAAACTTGAAGAAGCATGGTTCAGAGTGAGGGGCATTCCGGTTGAGAAAAGGTCGGAGAAAAATGTGGCCAGGGTGGGTTCACTTGTTGGGCTGACAACTAAAGTGGACAAAGATAACTTGCACAAGTTTGAATTTGTAAGAATCAAGATTGGGTGCAGAGATGTAACTAAAGTTCCTGCTGTGGTAGAAGGGGAACTGGGTTTACATTTCTATGACTTTGCATTTCAAAGGGAGTTGCCACAGGAAGGTACAACCAATCCGGCAGGCAATCAGTGGGTGAGGATAGAGGATGACAGTGGACCCAAAGATGATAAACCTTCTCCAAAGAAACCGAGAATAGAAGATAAGTCCAAGGGCAACAAACTGGACACAAACATGGGTGGTGGCAGCAAGTTAGGATCTGCCCCTGCAAAATTGATGGCAGATGCTCAGAGGACATACACTCAGCCCAATCAAACTGCAGGTAAAGACAAAGTGGATAAAGAGAAAGAGCTTGTGGTAACAGTGGAGGAAGCTAGTGATAGTGATGAGGATGACAGTCCTGGTATGGGTGATATGGTTCTACCAGGCAGTGAATCACTGAACTTGGGTCAGATTAGCAAAGAGGCTGTTTTCAACGATACAAACAGGAAGCTGTGGAATATGCAGTGCAACACTAATTATCCAGTGGTCATAAATGAATATGGCACAAACAGAGTGAAGTCCAAGTTCGACTCTCTGGCTGCTATAGAAGCAAAGATAGCATTGGTGAAAGGATATAACACAGAGGGTATGGGTGATCAGAGTAACTCACCAGCAAAACAACAAGAACAGAAAAGCCAAGTGGAAGCTAGTGAAGCAAATATCTCAGAGGTTCAGGTGAATAAAGCATCATCTCCTAGCCCCTTGAGGGAATCACAAGAAGGACCAGGGATGGACCTATCAAGTCAGGAAGAAGAAAAAGTAATTGGTAGCATCAGCATCAACAGGCATGAGTACCAGGAGGTGAATGGTGATACAGGTGAACTACATCACAAGGATGACAGTGAAAGTATGATGCAAGACTCAGAGGAGGAGAGGCAAACTACTGAAGAGAACAACAACATACCTGATGCTACAGTGGAAATTCAGAAACAGAAGCAAAGGCAGAGAAAGGTCTTTGATCAAGAGGCTGTGAGGAAAAGCTCAAGACTCAAGGGCCAGCATGGGAAGATTGCTGACAAGGCTGAGGAGTTAACAAGGAAGAGAAATCTGGAAGGTAACTATAATAAAGAAAATTCTTTTTCTGTTCTTGATAATCATGCTTTACTCGCTAAATCTGTTGATATGGGCATTAAAATTAATATTGAGGATATGGAAAAAAATCAATATTATCAAAGATTTAGAAATAGCTCGTTTGACCCTAGAACAGAAAATAATGACAAATGAGGAAAAAGAGAAGGAAATAGTGGAAGAGGTGCTCCCCTCTGTGGAGTTCCAATTACTTGACTGGCACACTGATGAATCTGAGGATGATGGGTTCACTGTGGTGTCGAGCAAGAAATCTAAAAAGAAAAAAAAGAGAAAGTCTTTTTGTGGTGATAGAGAAAAATACCTTGCATCTCCTTCTGAGAATGTGCAGGGCAAAGGAGGGATCCCATTGGTTAGCCCTGGGGTCAGCCTCAGAAATGGAAGAAAGTTAAAATTTCCAAAATGAATGGACTAATATGGAACTGTAGAGGGGTGGAAAAGAAAGGCCTCGGTCCTTTTCTGAAAAATATAATACATGATCATCAGTTGGACTTTATTGGTGTGCAGGAGACTATGAAAAAGAATTTTAAGGAAAAGTTCTTTAGAAAAGTTGATTTCCAAAAATCTTTTGCATGGCATTGGGTCCCAGCTAGAGGTAAGTCAGGTGGCATTTTGTGTGGGATTAACATTGACAGATTTGATGTGGTTACATTTTCCTCTGGGAAACACTATGCCTCTGCCATAGTGCATGACAAAAAATTAAAAAAGGACTTATGCCTCATTACTGTATATGGTCCTGCACAAGAGGAGGAAAAAGAGCAGTTCCTTACTGAACTTGCTCTGATTTGTAACACAAAGGACATCCCCACCCTCATTGGTGGGGACTTCAATATCTTGCGATTCAGTTCTGAAAAGAACAAAAAATTTACAGTTAACAAGTGGAGCGATCTCTTCAACCAAATCATTAACGCATATGAGCTAAGGGAAATTTTCTTATCTGGAGGAAAGTATACTTGGAGTAATAACCAAAATAACCCTACCTTGGAAAAACTGGACAGAGTGCTAATGAACAAAGAGTGGGAGATTATGTTTCCTCTCTCCAGCATAAGGAAAAACCCAAGGTATATGTCTGACCATAACCCAATTCTGTTTTCAGTTGGGGAATCCAAGACATACAAAAAGAAACCCTTTAGATTTGAACTCACATGGTTAGCCCATGATGAGTTCCTCAATAAAGTGGCTGAGATTTGGAACAAACAAGTAAAGGCAAAGACAAATGTGGATGTGTGGATGATAAAAGAAAAGAGGGTAAAACAGTACCTCAAAGGTTGGGGGAATAAAAAAAGAGGAGATGACAAAAAGCTCAAGACAAACTTACACGAGGAATTACTAGCGCTTGAAAATTTTGAAGAAGAACAAATTCTGGATAATGAACAGTTAGCAAGAAAAACTGAAATTCAAGTGTTGCTGTTAAAAATTTTTGAACAAGAAGAACAATACTGGAATGAAAGAGCAAACTGCACTTGGCTACTCAAAGGTGATAATAATACAGAATTTTTCCATAGTGGCAAACGGAAAAAAAAGAAAAAACACGATTTACTCATTGCAACAAGATGACCGAATAATAGAAGGGGATGAGAACCTGCTATCTCATGCCACTGAATACTACAAAAGCCTCTTTGGACCATCTGAGAAACCAGTGTTCTCAATGGACCATACATGCTGGGAGGACAGTGAAAAAATCTCAGCCGAAGATAACGAAGTACTAACTGGAAAATTCACTGAGGAAGAGGTAAAGGCTGCCATATTTGATATGGGCAAGAACACAGCACCTGGTCCAGATCACCTCCCAGTTGAATTTTACCAGAAATGTTGGGAAATAATCAAACACGACCTAATGGCCCTGTTTGAGCATTTTCAAAAGGATCAACTAGACATGAGCAGATTGAACTATGGTGTTATTACACTTTTGCCAAAACTGAAAGATGCGAGCAAAATTCAGCAATACAGGCCAATTTGCTTACTCAATGTGAAATACAAGATCTTCACAAAAGTGCTTACTATGCGATTGGATAAATTCATGGATAAAATTATAAATAATTGCCAGAATGCTTTCATCAAAGGTAGAAACATAATGGATGGGATTATGTGCTTACACGAAATTATTCATGATTCAAAACACAAAAAGACAGGGGGAATTGTCTTGAAACTTGATTTCGAAAAAGCTTACGACAAAATAAGTTGGGACTTCCTTTTTGATTGTATGAAGGGCAGAGGTTTTAATGAACAATGGTGCAGGTGGATTGCAACTGTAGTGCAGAAGGGCACACTCTGTGTTAAAGTCAACAACACCATGGGTAACTACTTTCAAAGTGGCAAGGGGGTAAGACAGGGTGACCCCCTCTCACCATTTCTGTTCAATTTGGCAGCTGACACTTTAGCTAAAATGGTTTGCAGAGCTCAACAGAATAATATACTAACAGGTTTGGTACCTCAGTATATTAACAAAGGAGTAGTGGTACTCCAATATGCAGATGATACAATCATTTGCCTAGAAGAGTCAAAGGAGAATGCCTTGAACATGAAGTTCCTACTATATATGTATGAGGCAATGTCAGGACTAAAAATTAATTTCCAAAAAAGTGAGCTCCTAATGATACAAAATGATGAGCAAAAAGCAAATGAATATGCTGAAATTTTCAATTGTGCCACTGGTTCATGGCCAATAAAGTACCTGGGTGTGCCTGTGTCACACTCAAGGCTACATGTTAGTGATTGGGTTATGATTGAGGAGAAACTAGCTAAGAGACTCGACTGTTGGCAGGGAGGCTCAATGTCCAGCGGGGGTAGAAAAATACTAATTGACTCTTGCCTGTCCAGTATCCCAATATACCACATGTCTATGTACCTCCTGCCGAAAACTACAATAAGACGAATGGATGTTATTAGGAAGAGATTTTTCTGGCAAGGAGGGGGAAAGAAAAGAAAATATCACCTTGTAAAATGGAAAATTGTGTGCAGACCAAAAAAGAAAGGGGGGCTTGGCATCAAAGACCTCAGGAAAATGAATATAAGCCTACTCTGTAAATGGTGGTGGAAAATGGAAACAGGATCTGGTATATGGCAAGAAATCATTCAAAAGAAGTACATCAAGGACAAATGCCTATCCCAAATAAAACACAAGCAATCTGACTCTCCTGTATGGGCAGATTTGCTAAAGGTGCTGGAATTTTATGATAGAGGTCGAATATGGGTGCTCGGCAATGGGGAAAAGATAGATTTTTGGAAAGACAAATGGTGCGGTGATTTCTCACTAAAAGAGAAATTTCCTGAATTATTCATGGTCTGCATGCAGCAGACAGGTTCTGTAGCCATGTTTGCAAACAGAAATTGGAATATGAGATTCCGGAGATGGTTAGATGAAAACTTGCAAAATCAAAATAATAAACTGAGAGATATTCTTGTGTCGGTCTCTCTGAACAATAATGTGGACAGACCAAAATGGCGCTGGGAAAATTCCGGATTATTTACTGTTAAGTCGATGTATGACAAATTGTCCACTGGTATGCAAGAAACCAGATTTGATATCATCTGGAAGGCGCAAATTCCCTTGAAAATCAAGATATTTATGTGGCAAATATACCACAAAGCAACCTTGACAAAAGATAACATGCTGAGGAAAAAATGGAAGGGAGATGCGAAATGCCCTTTCTGTAATGAAAATGAGACCATTGATCATCTGTTCTTTGAATGTGAAGTGGTTAAATATGTTTGGAGTATGGTGGCCTTGGTACTGGGTGCGAACTGTAGACCAGAGAACATTGAGCAATATTTGGTTTGGGTTCAAAACTACACTCCTAATGGAAAGAAATTTCATATGGTGGGTCTAGCAGGGATTTGTTGGGCAATTTGGAAAATGAGAAACAGAGTGTGTTTTGACAAAAAGAATGTAAGATCTCCTACTGAGATCATTTGTTACGCCTGCTCATTTCTAAAATATTGGTCAGGTCTGCAAAAGGATGAGGATGGCCAAGCACTTGAAGAAGGAGCAGAAGTCCTGCAACAAGCAGCGATCCAGCACCACCCAAGACAGAGGGCCAGGACCAACGACAACGCAAGAGTAATCGCCAATGGCTGAAGCAAAGACAAGAAGCAGTGGGGAACATGCATGGATAACTGTTAATGGCTCATGCAGTAACGTCATAGGTCGTAGTAGATCGCAGTGGTTAGAACCAAAAACCTGTAATGACTTTGCCGTTATGACATGGGGCGCTTGTCGGATGAACCTGTGCTTCATCCGACAAGCGTCAGTCAAGACAGTAGCAGTAGTTGGTCTTTTTATTTTCTGCATTTAGTTTCATGCAAAAACTCTTAAGACATCATGTAATTTCGTTACCCAAGTAATGAAATTCCAGGGCATGCCCTGTTATGCAAAAAAAAAGATCGACATGGCACGGACGTACGACGGCGATAAAATGGAGGCTGATCCCAAGAGATAATGGAAAATTGCAAAAGGAAAGCACAGAAATACACCGAACAAGGAAAGCTGCACAAGTATCCGGACTTAGTTCTAAGCTTTTCGATGAACTTGGAATAACCGTTCATATTCCCGGAAATGTTTCTATAATTTTCTCTCTCAACCAGGCTATCTGAGGACACTCAAAGGAAAGATAAGCACTAGCAGCGAGTAGCCCATTGCAAGATTTGGCGTACCACGGATTTAGGTACAACTTGAGCCTGGGAGATTGATCGCAGTTGTCATTACTTTAGGCTCTTGCTAATAGTGTGAATGTATATGGTCTGGATAGGCAATGTGCCGAGCTTTCTACTGCAGCCCTGCAGTCTTTTTTTTTTATTACACGGTACAACTCAGACACTCACAACGCACGCACACTCACCCCTATGAGAATCTTCGAAGATTGCATGCCCCTGCAGTCTGGATTAATGAATTATCACAATAAAAAAGGGCACGTGCCCCCCTCCCAAAAAAAAGTTGACTTTTAACGACAGGAAATTCACAAGTCAATTAGCACCATGTTGATGGGCCAACAGCAATAAAATAGGAAATACTTTGTAGAGCCCACACATACATCTGTTCATACCAGGAGCCTCCCCAAGCATGTGTTTATACGCATTTCCGTTGTATTTAACCCCCTAATCTTTCGTGAGCCATATCTTCACCCTTCGAACTCTGTTTTCGATGATTCTTGTTCCGTTCATCTCCGTTTAACCTCTAGAATCCAACCATGTCCTCTGATCTATCTCTTTTCTTTCATTTGCTCCTTGTTTGGATTCCCATTTGGTTTTATTTGGTTCATTTTATTTATACGCTAGTATTTTATTTAAGCGTTAATACGTGTAGACCATGAGGAGCACGAAGATGACCCTAAGAACGAGGGATACGAGGAGGTTTCAGACCTGAACTTTGAAGGCAAGCTCTACTTCTCCTTAATCATGACTGATCCTATTGTTTTCGCATACACCTATATGGCCGTCTAAATTATTATGCGTTTACTTGTTATTGTACTGATTGATTGATTAGTTATTATCCTACTTGCTTAAGTGATGTTCATGCAAACTATCTATGTATGAATATCTAGTTCTTGATTTACCCTTGATTTACCGTCACCTTGATAACCCTAGGATACATTATTATTTAAATGCTCTTATTTAAATGATGGCGTAATTACCTTGCTACTAGTACGCTTAGGACCCCTTGCAGTGTTTCTGCATTGCCACACCTTTATTCACTTAAGTACTCTTATAAATGTGTTAAAATGAGTTTGGTGGTGTGCGTTAAGACATGGGGTTGGGAGTAGTACAACTTGTGTTAGGTGATGGTGATGAACATGGGATGGGTATGTGATGAGGACATCACTAATGTGGATACAAATGTTATTTTGTTGCTGGTCATACAAGGTCCAATTACTAGAGCTCGCACACGACAACTAAATTTAGAGGTGAGCTCGTTCCTAAACACTTCTTCTCATATGAATTTTGAGAATAGATTGCTACCTAATAATTATATTATGATTAGGAACCATGGAGAAGACTAGGAGATGTTAGAGGAGGTCTTTGGAGGCGGAGAAGATCAGCAAGGGCGTCCAAGACATGTTGGAGGCCCAAATCAAGTCGGCTTCGAGTCAGTTTCGGAGTCCAGGAGCAGTCTGCGCTAAAACGGTCGCCCAGATCGCATACGGTCTCGGATTTGGACGTTATACATATGGATAGAAAGATATTTGATAAAATTTCCAATGGTTCCGGCCTCATGCCAAAATTCGTCCGGAGTCAACGGGAATAGTCGAAACAAGTAGGACGTCCAGAATCTGTCTCGGTACGGTGACACCGTAATTTGGCCTTTTGGGCTTGTATCGTGTTGGAGTCCATTAGGGACGCGTCCAGGGGTCTTGCACGCCCCTAAACCCTATATTATCAGTAGCCGCCACCCAAGTTAGGGTTGGGTTTTGCTTAGATTATTCTGTCAAGAACAGTTTCACCGTTCATTGGTTTGTGAGACCCCAACTTGTGATCTTAATTCAGATTTCAGCAATTTGGTTGCATTCTTCTGTGTTCTTGCTTGTGTTCTTCGATTCGCAGGCAAGGATAAGCCTTCTTAGCGAGGTCGACCGTGCATCGCCGGTCGATAACCTGAGGAGACGTGGTGCTGTGATTGCGGGGTTTAGGACGTGTTGTTCGGAAGCCGGATCGACGCATGTCAAGTCTCCACCAAATCGAGAGTTATCAGAACCTTTCAGAAGATCGGGAACCCTAATTCACATCAGTATGGATCGAGGGCGAAACCAATTAGTGAAGTGATGCTTGTGGGATAGTCCATCTTATATGGAATGTGTGGTGCTCGCCCTGGCCGCATATGAACCGATCCTTGTGACTGCAAACATAATGATTCCCGTACAACCACAGAACGTGTCCTAGGCAGGATTTTTTCCTACCTTCTTGGTACTCCTGTAAGTAAGTTTTACCTGGTGGCTAGTAGTGGCAACAGACTAGTTGGGGGAATCACATCGAGTATTTGAATGCTCATTGCTGGCTTTTTGGGTGTGAAATCCCCGCACATTATGACCTTAATGTCGTGCTTAATCCTTAACCCCTGACCCTCCGTGGTGAGCTTGTGGGACTACTCGGAGAAGAGGGATGAGGCGTTATGTTACTCTTCCATGCCAGAGTGCATAGCTTGTGGGAAAAGATGTACATCCTCTACAGAGTGTAATCATATGACACATCTATGTTACGAGATCACATTGATTAGCCACTTTCTTACATTCTTTGGTGTGTGAGTGGGTGTACTAGATGCCTGTGTTTTGGAAGTGTTGGCAAGTGTGCCAGGTCGCTATGACATTGAGTCAGAAGGCCCAACTAAAACTTGGAAACTAGCGGGATTAAATCATTCTCCCCAGGGCCAATCAACTAAAATATGATAATCAAATTCCCTATTTTCATCTATAATCCTTGAATTGTTGAACCTTGCATAAAAGGTGTTCTCTGCAAATGAAGCATATGGCTTACTCCCTTGTTAAGACCAAATATGAATGAATACATACCCTTGAGTAGTGTAGGGCTTGCTGAGTACCTTATGTACTCACTCTTGCTGCTATTCATTCAGAAGATGAAGAAGAAGACGCTGGTAACAACAATGACGAATAGGATCGACCTCTGCTCAAGTTTGCCTGTGGTGTTTAGTAGTGTTTTCTTTCAAGTTTGTTGTATCCAAGCTAGTATACTAGCCTCCTTTTGGTTTGTAACTTAAGACCATAATTTGTACTCTATTGGATGTAATAATTAATTGTGTATGTGCAATGGAACACTTGGTTTGTGTGTACCAACTACTGATCTTGGGATGTGGATTCCAGAAATGGGGTCCGACACAACTGATGAAACCTTCTTATTTGATGATATGTAACATGCATTAACTTGAATTATATCTATATCTTGTACAAATATGTTAACAATGTAGATATATACGTAGAAGTTGACCCTTGAAGGCCGCATTTTGTGAAAGGTCTACTATGTGGGCAGGTATAAACATTTAAATACTTTATTGGGTCTCTACACTCTAGTACTGCATAAAGTGCTAAACGGATATTCATCATGTGTCAGACAGATTTTATGCTCTAAAGGCAGTTCAAATTTTACTATGGGCAGTTAGGGCCCTTCCCGGGCCCGCCAAAGAAGATGTAAGTGCCCCAGTCACTACTAGCACCATTTTGCACATTATGGCAGCTGGGTCGCTCTGCTAACAAGGTCACGCCATTTGGATATTTGAGATTGTTTGAGGAATCTATGACTTGGATGTTCTTGATGTAGCTAGCCTTGCTGAACCCCTCCTCAGGGAAGTGTCCACTGCCCATTTGAGTGGAAGTTTGGCTGGCATCAGGTGAGAACACCTCACCACCCCATTGAACATTGGAGGCACTGTCTGCCAAGTAGGTGAAGATAGCTGATGGCCAATAGCCCAATAGATCACTTCCTACTTGCAACCACCAGTTGCCATCCTTTGGGTCCTGAAAAGCGAAATTTATTGGAGAGTTCATCAGACAAGTTTTTTTATCATGGAATATAGTTGTAGATTCCTTTTAATTTTAAAATCATCATGCATGCACAAAAGTGAGTGTTATATGTTCCTTATCTGCACTATGGAATGTACAGCCCATTTATGCGAATAAAAAGGTAAAGTTTATTAGGTTTTCAGCGAAGTTCTAGAAGTATACATATACAGGGAATATGGTCTTGTTGATTATGCAAGGGTTAGCAAGGTAAAGACCCTGTCAAAGCTTTGTCAATAAGGCCATTTTAAGAATGCTGCATTTTTTGAAAAATGTGCTATGGTTGACTCTGTGACAGAGACCACAAACAGGTTAGTGACAGTTTTAGCCCCGATTGTCCTATGGCCATTTATGAATTTTATTTCGTATTCTCCAATCATGAATGATTTTTTGTATTTTACCTTCCAGATTAAGAAATCAATGTCATATTGTGAGCCACTATAGAGGGAGACAGGGGAGATGCTGCCACCGATGGCAATCTGATTGTTTGTCTGAATGAACCCTTGGCAGATTAGGTTGTAACATCCTGTATGGTCGTATGCAGTACGCTACAATAGTCGACAGAAACAGAAAATTAGTACCTTTATGCCATTCGTCAACTGAATTAAAGTGCATAGTTTTACAAAGATAGATAGCAATATGAGGTTTATCTTACAGTCCAGTAGATGAAGAGTCTAGTATTACTATCTTGATAGAGCTCGGGGAAAACCTGTAATTTTATGGAGCAGATACCCATGATCCATTAGCCACAGTGAAAGAGATTGCACAACTTAATGCAGCATTGCAGAATGCTAAAGTGGGGCTCGTACAACAGTGTGATTTCAAGCTATCTATAAGCTTGTTCACCTGTGATTTATTTTGTTAGGTGGAACAAAGAGGTGGAGAAAGATTTTGTGGGCTCTAAGCAAATCAACTAAATGAAAGAAAAAGTAGTGTATGAAAGGTGAATTAATGGAACTTTTATTAATATAGATTCAGGTTTTTCCTTTCATGGTCTCACATGCCATCCTGCTTCAATGGTATTGAGATCATTGCCCTGATAGGATCCCCCTATGATCCAGAGTTGGGCCAGGCTGAAGTCACTGGTACTCTCAAGCGTTGGTTGCCACAAATTGATGGTGGCTTTGGTCCCATAGTACTTATCCCCCGATGCAGATGCTGCAGCATGCTGCTTAATGAGAGAGCAAACAAAATTATTTGAGGCATTTATGAAATTATAATTCCAAAAGTAAAAATTAGTAAAGTTGATTCTTGATTCTTGAATGAAGTTCTTCACCTGGTGACCAATTGTTGCACGAGCGTCAGGGTCATCGATGATAGAAGCAACTGTTGGGATGCCGCTCCTGGGTCTCTTCTTGCCATACCTCTTGATTGAGCTAGCCCTCAGGACATCCTCCTCCTTGGTCCTACGGATCGGTATGGTGTTTTCAGGGCACTTTCCTTTTTGATGCCATATTTGGGTGATTGGGTGTGTTGAAATGTTGGAGCCATCATACAAACCACCAGGGTGGTAAGAAGGCCGCATCTGAAAGGTAACAAGAGATGGGGCACAATTGAGTGCTTGTGTTATGGTGCGATAAGGGCATTGCAGCAGCTACAATTGTGGGATACTCAACAGTGAAACTAAAATGGAAATCATGCAGCAGAGAGAGGAACCTGAATTGTATGGTTCTTGAGCAAAGGATGATCGAATGCAGGCTGTTTGGAGATGTGCACACAGTCTATGATATCTCCATCTGGGCTCTATTAATTTATCAGAATCATTAGTTGCGACAAAGGTAGGAAAGGGAGAAAGAAAATCATGAGCAAACTAAATAATATAGAACAAAGTCTAAATTTTCATCTAAATTACTCATATCTTGCATTGTTAAAAGTATAGTAACCTAATAAAGCAACAACAAAATCTACATCTGAATCATTTAGATTTGTTATTATTAAAAATATATCCCAAAGTACGGCTTTCTTAAAGTTCCTGTTTGTGCCATTATCCATATAGAAAATAGTAAGCTAATGTATGCATGCATGTTCGGGCCTCTTTGCAGAGCTCCCAGAGTGGATTCTCAACTGAATACAGGAGGAGTTTTGCCAAACAGTTTTCTGCAGCAAAGTGATTCAAGGCTGATTATATGAAGTGATTCTCTAAAATGAGCTAAGAGGCTAAGAGCTTAAAAAAATAGCTTCTCCTGATTCACTTCTCAATGAATAACCACTTCATGCTTAAATTTAGCCTAGAGAATCATGGAGAATTACTTTCGGACTCACTTCTCTCAGAGAATGACTTCTTATAGTGAATTAAATGAGAAAGAGCTCTAGTAAAGAGGCGCGAAATAAGTGTCTCACACCATGCATAATGCTAGGTACCATGCATACGGTGCAGTGTGTGAATTGTGATGATGATATTCATTCAATTCAAGATGGACCGAGACTCGCCGTGTAACGACCGGCTAAAACAAATTAAAGTCTTTAATTATTTTTGCATAATGCAGGCTCGTATGTAAAACTTGCGCTGACTGATAGGTACGTATAGTAGTAGAGACGATTGATCTTGTCCATAAAGGTTCGACTCGGCGTGCAACGACCGGCAAAAAACACGGTTGCCGGCCAAGCTGCGTTCGGGGTGAGTGATTTGGGCTTCACCACCGGTCGACTGTCAAGCAAGCAGCGTGTGATTTGGTGCCAATAATGCAAGGCTGGAGGCATATTTTATTTTATTTTTAGTAAGTTGACTAACTCATCAGTCCACATTCAATTATTATCGCAACCAGCACGGCATCACGAAAAAAAAAACATTTTCAACAAAAGACAAGAAAAGAAAAAGCCTTGCATGACCAAGTCACTCCTTTCGATCGATCTTCAATGGACCATGGCATGCACTCCAAGTCTCCATCTAACTGTCCAAGAGCACGTCGATCGGATAATGCATTATTGATGCGATCGTGTGAGGCTCGGCGCATCCTAGCAGCAGCAACTTTTTACGTCTCTGTACTGAATATAAAATATTAGCTTTTATTTTTGCAAAATATTCATCAACTTATCAACACCATCAAGTATTTAATTAGTTATTTATGACACATGTACGTATACATGTCCAACGGGAGGCTTGGCCCTGGCCTGGGCCCGGGGTGGCGCGGTCATTTCCGTGCAGGTCCAGGCCCGGCCTATGTCGTGCCTGTGCCGGATCGGACCATCCAACGTGCCACGTCGACGGCCCAGGCACCGGTCCACAGGCCCTTTTCCGTTCCGGACGGGCCTTGCTGGCACGACCAACCTCCTGGGCCCCAGGATCCGCATTGCCCGTTTCTACTCCTCATGAGTCGCAGGTCCGCGCTACCGCTCTAGCTCCCACTCTCCCCGCGTTGCAGTTCCAGATCAAGGTAGCGGTGGCTCCGACTTCCGAGTCCGGTCCCTGTATGGTTCCCTCCGACCGCCTCTCCCAGAGCGCCGTCGCTCCTGCTCGTGGATGCTGGCGAGGGGTGAAAGCGGATCAGTGGAGGAGGAGAAAGCGAGCAGGAGGCGAGGAGGCGGCGGAGGACAAGAGGAAAGATCACGGGGAGCCGGGCGGGCGGCGGAGTTGAGGAAGCGGCGACCGTCGAGGGGGTGGAGGTGGACCTACGAGGACGAGGGAAGCCAGACAGGAGGAGGTGGCGGCCGTTGGGGTGGACCATAGAGGACTGGAGACAGCAAATAGGGAGTGAGGAATGAGGAGACATGCTGCTAGGGTTGCGCTGTTGGGGTGGGGTGGGGGGTTATGCGGGCCTTACCCGGGCTGGCCAGCTTCCAGTGTGTCGGGTCAGGCCGCCTGGTGTGCTCTGGTGGCGGCCTAGGCACGGGCGCGGACATTGACCGGGCCAGCTCGGGCACACCGGAGGCTGGACCAGGCCGGGCTTGGGCGGAGCTAAAAATCCATCCTTCTGGGCTTGCTTACGGGCCGCGTGCTTTCTGGACATATGTAGGTGCTTGATATTTGGCGACAGTAGAGAGAGCAAGTCTTTCATTCTTCTTCACAAGTAAGAATATCCAATTCAGCCACAGAACCGTGGCCCCAACACATAACAATACAACCAACCAGGTCAGCCTCGGCCCACAGGCCGAGTTGAACAGTCCTGGGCTATCGCGTGTAGGATTGGATGACCACGGCCTTGCATGTAAATTTTGATCCCCTCAAAGTTTTTTTTTTTTTTTGAGACCGATCCACTCAAAGGTTCAGCAATTTGCAAAACAACAATAAATTGCTGGCACATATAACCAAAAGGGACTCAGTGCTTAACAACTCAGTGCTCCCTAGCTTACCTATGTATATATGATGTCTTTCTTGCGATCCGAGAGAAATCCTTAAGAAACTGGATTACTTTCGCTCAAGATTTTTTTTGGCAAAGTGTACTAGAAATATAAGTATTGCCTTGCTAAATGGAGTATGGTGTGCAAACCTACACTACTACAAAAAGCCTGAGCAAAGGCTTCTGTTAATGAGGCATTTTTGGGGATGGATTTGTGTCTGCCTCCGTTATTTATTTATTTTTTTGAGATCAAACTGCCTCGGTTAATAAAATAAAAAATAAGCAAGATGGGCCCACAGAGCCCTTTCGGGTCCGTCGAGCCCGTCCAGGGCGCGCCGCTGCCAGCACGCGCTTCCGCTCCGTCGAGCCCATCCATGGATCCACACCGTCGCCGCCCACTCAGTGCCGCCATGGACCCGCGCCATCGCCACTGCTCGATACCGCCTCGCACATGATCCATTGCCACCACAGCCCACACCAGGATCCGCTAGGTTCAACTTCACCGGGTTCTCCTTGTTGCAGGAAGACACGATGACAGCCGCGTCCTCGAGAGGCGGCGGCAAGAAGAGAAGCTGCTCCTCCTCCACACCTCCCCTTCCCTACTGCGCCCCTCCTCGGGTGACTCCTCCACAGACCCCGTGTTGCCAGGGGAAGGAGCAGATAGACAGAAATGAGAGAGAGGAGAGGGAGAGAAGCGTGCTGGCGGCAGCGACGTAGAGGCGTTCTTGTGGAGGCGCACTGGTGACGGGCGAGGCACGTGGGCGAAGGAGGGAGAGGAAGAGAGGGAAGGGAGGGAGAGAAAGGTGGAGGCGCCGCCGGCCTGGTAGAGATTGTTTGTCTCTTTTTTCGGACATTTATTAAGAAATTATCTAAATTTCGGTGTCAACACATGCCCCCAGTTTCGGAATATAATAATATATTATGTTCCGAAATTATTTTCTCAAGCAATCTTCTGAGTTGCCCTGAGGGCCGATGAATTTTGGTTGCACCAAATGAAAATCCTTGCGAATTCCAAGTTGACACCAGCTTCTTTTGTAGGGCTTCTCGAACTGCTTTTCCAGCGGCTTCATGTGTTTTTCAACTAAACAAGGTGCTTCCTCAGGTGTTTCTCCTTAAAAAAAGGAGGAAGCCGTATCCAAAAATAAGGTGAAGCATGAAGCCACAAAATGGTAGCTTCACCGGCTTCTTTTCTCTATGACGCCCTCATCCTTCCATATTTATCTCTAAAAATATGGAGAAGCTGCAGACAAAGCCATTTTGCCAAACGTTTTAGGCACAGCCGCAGATAAAGCCCGCACAGCCGTTTTTTCAGAGAAGCCACAGCCACAGCCGAAGCCGGCACAGCCACAGCCCTACCAAAGAGGCCTAAAAAAATCCTTGCCGATTCCATGTGTTGGCAGCAAATAAAAAAAAAAATCCTTGCCGATTCCATGTTTACACAAATCCTTGCCGATTCCAAATAAAATAAAAATACTTGCCGCTTTGCTTTTTATATTAGCTCCACCATGGCATGCTTGCCGATTCACTAGCAATCCAATGCACAAACATTTTCCCATTTCAAGTTTTGTTTTTTGTGATTACACAGTATAATTCAGACACTCACAATGCACGCACACTCATCCCTATAAACGCACATACGCAAACCTTACTCCTATGAGCATCTTTGAAGACCGAGCTGGCAAATCCTCCAGATTGACTGGGGCCTCGCTATTAACAGCCACGTCGCCTACCGCTGAAAGCACAATTGCCGCTAAATCCTAGAAAAATCGCTCCCATCAAGCGTCGAACCCAGGACCTCAAAGGTGCTACTTGGATTCCCATTTCAAGGTTGATGATGGCTTGTCTTTTTTCTTGTCTCTTCATGAGATTCTGAAAGAAACCAATACACTAATCAATATAATAATCCAAAAACCAGATGCAACTCCAGCACACTACCAGAAATCGGCTTTTTCCCCGAGTGTCCCATCCTTTCCCGAGTGTCAAAATAAATACACTCGGGAAAACATCGACACTCGAGAAAAATTACATTTCCCGAGTGCCCCATGGACGAGACGCTCGGGAAATGTTAGACACTCGGGAAAAAAATGTTTTCCCGAGTGTATTTTTTGTTGACAATCGGGAAAAGATAGAGCCGGGCCCCATAGCAACTAGCGGTCGTTAGAGTTGACGGCGGGGAGGAGCCTTTCGCGAGTGCCAAGTCATACACTCGGGAAAACTATTTTTTTTTCATATTTTGGCTACCAAACTTTTTTCCTGTTACTTGTACACTTCAATATACTTCATGTTGAAATTTTGTAAATTTCACGAACCGTTTACTAAATTTAGTAATTTATTTTCTTTAATTATATTTTTTGATGATAAGTCAAAATTGAACTGCAAGTCGCTCGAATAATGGAATCAAGGTAATGAAAAAAAGATATTCATGTTACTGAGTTCATCGTAAGGCCGTATGCAGAAAATGAAATGAAATTTCAAGTATTTTGTTCATGAAATATGACAATGAGTGTGTGACATTTTTTAAAAAAATTCTATAAAATTCAAATAATGTCAAAAAATTGTGAAATTTGTCAAGATGTCACGATATCATATGTAGTTGTGATAAATAGTAGACGAGGTTTCGCGCAAGGTGTCATGTAGGTTGTTTACAAAACAGACTATCACATAAGAAGTGGCATAGGTTTTAGGGATGGGCATTAAGATCAGGAGTCAAGTGGTTTTCAAAACTTTAATTTGACTTCGAACATGGTTTTTATAAACAATAGATCTGATAAAGAGTATAGCCTAAAAATTTGAAGAATTTTTGAATTTGTTTGTTATTTTTTAATTTTTTTAAGCTGCTGATCAATTATATTTCCCGAGTGCCTTAGTGTTTTACACTCGGGAAAGTTGTTTACTCTCGGGAAATTGTTAGAGCGGGAAAGGAAAAATTTGGCGGAGTCCGAGCCACCCCCCCCCCCCCCCTCCCCCGCCCCCTTTCCCCGAGTGTTTTGTATATAGACACTCGGGAAAGGGGGGACCTTTCCCGAGTGTTTGGGTTCAAAACACTCGGGAAACCGGGGGGGGGGGGGGACTTAGCCAAAAATCCACTCCGGCCGCTGCCCCCCTTCTTCCAAATCGAACCAGCGCTACAGATCGAAACAACGCCGCCGCTTCCTCCACACGCCACCGCCCCTTGCCCTGTCCGAGCCTCGCCCAGTCTGAGCCCGGCCCCGGTGTGCCGCTGCGCCCCAGGCCCGGCTTGCCACTGCAGCCCCTTCCCCGCCTCCGCCTCCCCGGCCCGGCCACTCGTCGCCGCCGTGGCCCGCCTCCGCACCCGGCGCCGCCGTGGCCGCGGCCCTCTCTAGCGCCCCGGCATCGCCTCCCCGACATCGACATCACCGCCCGTGCCGCCTCCCTCCCCGTCCCCACCCAGTGCCTCCTTTCCCGCCTCCCTCCCCGACACCGGCGACCCCGGGCTCCACGCCGGTGAGGACCAGGACGCCGCCGCCTCCACCACATTGCCACTAGCTACCGCCAGCTTCCCCGGCAGCACCTCCCCGACGTCGACCCCCGCCCGTGCCGCCTCCCTCCCCGTTCCAGCCCGGCGCCTCCTTTCCAGCCTCCCTTTCCTTTACAAATGCTTGATTGGTAATTGTGAAAGATTATTGAGGAATAGGTTGAAACGAGAGGAATATGTGAAATATTTGCAAATGGTTGCTTGTATTTTGTGAAATATATGAGTTGTGGTTGTCGGCCATCGTGCCGTTGTATTGTTGCAGGTTTTGGAAACCTCTCTGATAGGGGAGGTTTTGCTGAAATTTTCCAAATTAACACTATCGTGTTATTTTATTTTTCAGGGAGAGGCTTTTGCATCGTCCTCGAATCGTCACTTTGCAGGATAGCAAGGTGAGACATAAAAGACCCTTTTTTTTCATTCATGTCAGTAGGTCACGTAAAATCTAGTTAGGCGTCTCCCGTTCGAAAGAGATACGGTTGGAAATATGCAGTTCTTTGCATATGTATAGCCGTATTTGTTTCGAATTGTCCACTTTTTTTGGACAGCCCGAGGATGTGTAGATGGGTTAGTTTTCGTGCTCTACTTCTATCCGAGACAGAGTTTCGGCACCATCTCCCTGTTGTTCTCCGGATACACAATCTCCTTGTTAGGACGTGTATTTGGAGAACAGCGGGGAGGTGTTGCCGAAATTCTATCTCGGATAGGAGTAGAGCATGAAAACTAACCTCATCTGCACATCCTCGGGTGGGATTAGGACCTATCTTCACCTATTAGATTGTATAAGTGAACGGTAGATGCAATTGATTTATCTATTACTCGGTGATATGTTAGAGGATGGATGGCCATGAGTGGATGTACATAGGCCGCCAAAGTCAGAGTTAGTGGACTAAGGAATGGATTAAAAAGACTCAAGGTTTTATGAACAAAGCATTTGCCAATGTTAAAGGAAAGCCTCCTCTGACTTTCTGTCCATGTAGTGAATGTGAAAACCGTAAGAAGCAAACAAAGGTGGAAATCCTCCAGAATGACTGGCGAAGTTTTGATGGCAGCGGCAACTTTGGCTTGTGGCAGATAAGGGTGAAAGATTTGTTGGGGCAACAAAGTCTTTCGGCTGCTCTGAAGGCGAAGAAACCAGAGAAGATGGAGGATGACGATTTGAAAGAGAAGCAGGCACAAGCAGCTGCAACCATACGGCTGACCATGTCATGTACCATGTCATCGGGTTAATGACACCAAAGGAAATCTGGGACAAGCTAGAGAGTCAGTACATGTCAAAGATTGTGACGACCAAGCTGTATTTGAAGCAAAAGTTGCAGAGCACATTAATGTCTTCAATCAATTGGTCACAGATCTAGGTCAGCTGAATGTGAAACTTGATGATGAAGACAAAGCAATAATTCTTCTATGCTCATTACCACCATTCTATGAGCACATGGTCACGACTCTAACATATGGCAAGGAATCCATCAAGATTGTGGATGTTACTGTGGCGTTATTAGCTCAAGATCAAAGGAGAAAGAACAATGCAGTGGAAGAAGCTCAATCTGAAGGTTTGTTGGTCAGAGGTGAGCATGCAAGAGAGAAGATGGAGGGAACAAGCAAGAAGAAGAAGGTGCGGTGCTTTGACTGCCATGAGTGGGGACATGTGAGAAAGGACTGTCCAAAAAAATTAAAGCGATCAAGTGCTAATGTGGTAAATCCTAAGAGTGACTCGGATAGCGATGGTGATGTTCTCTCAGTAGCTATCAAGACACAGTCAGCGGAAACGTGGATGTTAGATTTAGCAAGCTCATTTCATACTACACATCATATATAGGGAGTGGTTCTCTTCGTACAAGTCAGGTGATTTTGGCAAAGCTTATTTGGGCGATGACAGGGGACACCCTGCTATTGGAATAAGCGAGATCAAGATCGAGACTCAAGACGGAGTAGAGCGTGTGCTTCAAGGTGTTAAGCACGTGTCGGAGCTGCGGAGGAATCTAATTTTGCTTGGAGCTCTACATCGTGGTGGTTTGTTGTTCCAGGATGAGCCGGATGGGAAGACCATGACGATTATGGAGGGTGATGAGACTGTGATGATAGAGGGGAGAGAGACATCAAATTTGTACAAATTACAAGGGTGTTCCATTGCAGGTGGAGTCATGGAGGATGGAGTTGCAGAGATAGCAGTGTTCTCTTCGGGCGGCGAGTCTAAGGCGTTAGATTCGTCGGGAGGTTTTACGTGAGCTTTAAAATCAACAACTCAAGTCCGTGTACTTGAAAGTTCGCACATGACGGTTTCAGGATGGTGCAATATTCGCCAAGTTGGAGTTTGTTAGAATATGTGTCAAAAATATAATGTATGAGTTGGTTACGCTTAGGACTTCGAGTTGTACTAGCGGTAGGGTGTTGAGATGGTGTCGGACTCATGTGTCCCGAGCTCCTCATAAATATGAGAGGAAAGCTTCTATTGTAACCATGACAACATAGCGATAGACTCACAGGGAGGAGGCAGCTCTCTCCGGGACTCGGCTAGTATTGCATATTGGGGAGGAGCGCATGTAGGCATGCCCCGGGGATGTAGGCTTCGGCTGAACCTTGTTACCAAACATCGTGTCTCCAGTATCGTCTGTGATCTTGCATCGTGTGGCTTGTTAGATACGTCCGTTGCTTCGGCGTGTCGTATATTATAATAGTCTGTTGGCCGGAACGCCATAATTGCAGGATCCAGAGCGCGTGCTAGCATGCCGAGTTGATCGCCATGAAACAGACGCCCGTACATGGATACGCCATGAAGGAAAGCTCTTGGTTGTCTGGTTGATCGATCGATGTAGTTTCGTGAAACAACGTTTCTGATCACCGGCTGTATGTACGTGCGAGACCACATTTGGCGGCGCGTTTCAGCTGCTCGTCAATTTAAGGAGACGCAGCAGGAAGCTAGCTAGCTAGGGATGTAGTACAGTAGTTTACTTTTACTGCTTGTATCGGATGAGAAGCAGAGAAGGTGTTGCCCAACAACCGACGCTCGATCGATCATCACCCTGCTGCTCCGTGAAGCGCAAATGCTCCGCTTCCTCTCCATCCCATCCATAGTGGTAGGACGTTCAACTTTAGCATTATGTTGGAATCTCGAATCGTTAATATGTGCTAGTCACACGCACTGTTGCCCTGAAAAATGAAAATAAGGGTTGCACAATATATACCTTGGCAAATTATGAATGTATAGGGAGATCGATGTTCACGGCCGTGTGGCTAGCTAGGCCAGGCTCCAGATTTTGTTACACACCTGGCTGTACACAGTCTGTGATATCCTATCTTCATCTAATAAAGTCCAACCTGACATGTTGTAGTTACAGTTGCGGTCCTGCCTGCGTGACCATCAACCAAGATATTTTTTAAATAATGTTGGATATCGTGCATATTGCGTAGTACCTTTCATGAGTTTACCAGGATATGCCGAACCTTAACATTGAGATATTATTAATTATAATGCTGAGAATAGGCATGGAGATAATGCAGATTTTGTTGCACACCAGCTAGCTGTAACATTGAGATACGTATTACAATATTATAATAAGCATTCAATGTTCAAGATACTGAAATAATAAAATAATGTGCACACAGGATACACTAGAAAAACCTTATTTTTATCATATCAAGAGGACATTAATGCTTCTTATCTATATAAGCACCTGCAAAGGAACGAGGCTGCCATTGCCAACAAGGAGGCACTACCGTCGCGCAACAAAACAATGGAGGCCAAGACGTCGATGGCTGCTGCTGTGTTGATTGTCCTTGTGGTCGTGTCCAGTATTCTCTCATCCACCTACGCAGGCAAGTGTACTACAGTATCTAGTACTATTCCGCACAGCAGTTTTCGAAATCGGTTAACCAGCCAGCTATAGCAATATACTAGTAGTGATTAACGTGTGATATATTTTGTACTGTATGCATGCAGAGGGCAAAGAGGAGTGTGAGAACCAGGCATGGCCGTGCGATACCATCTCTTGCACCATGATGTGTGACGTGAAGGCCAAGGACAGCCACAGACAGTACACGGTGGCCAACTGCAAGCACAACGTCACGCCTACGCAGTGCTGCTGCACGTACGTCAGCTAGCGGATGACGACCGACCGACGCCGGCTGCGTGCGTTAATTATTGGAGGATGGTTATTATTATTGAATCAATTTTTTCGTGCTGGCTCTTGTGTGGAGTGGTGCACCAGTGCATGCATGCAAGTCCGCTGATGATGATGCTGAATAAATAAATGGAAATGTTCTAGGTGGTGTTTGGTTGGAGAGTTGTAACGCAAACGCAATTGGTAACGAATCACACTGTAATCGCAATCAATGTAAGAGAACACCGACTTTGTTTGGTTCTCGCCGGTAACGGAATCAGATGAACGGAGAAGACGCTGCTAGAAGAGAAGAGCTCGTCAGTCGTCATGGCGCCGAGTGTTTGGAGATTAGCGGCTTATCTACCGCATCATCTCGCGCCAACGGCCAATTGATGAAGCCTCGAGGCAACTACGGCTCGTCCTCCGCGGCGGCGGCGGCGGCGGCGCATCGGAGCCCAAACCGATTGCGGCGACGCTCGACCTCCATGGAGGCGGCGGCGGCGGCGGAGCGCCAAGGGACTGCAGCGGAGCTGGTCCTCCCCGTCGGCGTCGGAGCCCCAAGCTGGCAGGTCGGCGTGGTGCTTGCGAGTTGCGACAGGAGACACGGCGTAGGCGGAAGGAAGAAAACAGAGAACAGATGGACCGGTATCAAATTTGATACACCTCGATCTACTGCCGTATCGATTTTGCACTAGACCGTTTTCCAATTCCGCGGTATCCGATTACAGAGGTTCTTCACCAAACGCTAACTAACGGTTTCCGATAGCACTGCAATCCGAATACGTTACAATCTACCGAACCAAACAGCTCCCTAGTGTTTGGTTTTGTGTCTTGTGTTTGTGTGATGTTTGGATTCGGGAGCGGGTTTGTTGGTTCACCGCGCGCGGCGTGTAGTAAGTAGGAAATCGCGAAGCAGGATGGATCGCAGACGCGCAGGTCTTTGCAGCTGGGGCCGATGGACGGTGGAATAGAAGCCTTTGTTCCCATGGTCGGGAATAATATGGAGGCCGAACGCGCCGGCTTTGCAGCTCACCCCCGTCCAGCCAGCGTTCATGTCACGCACGCGGCGGAAGAGTAGAGAGTAGAGACTAGATAGGCCTCCATGACAGGGACCGATCGATATAGAGACGCGGAGCCTCGCCGCCAGCATGGACATCGCGAGCTCGCGCCTGACATCACGGCGTGGCGCATCACGCGGTCGACGGCGAGCAGCAGCTGGAACGCGGCGGCGCACTGGAGAGCCACGTGAAAGCAGAGGAACCACACGGGGGGTGGACGCTATTTCGAATAGCGACCGCCCCTTGGGTGGGTGGAAGCCGTCCGATCGGACGCGTGCGGTTCAGATTGGCCCCGACTTTGGTCGTCTCAGGAGGCGGAGGGCGGAGGCGATCGCAGGGACATGCGTGCATGGCGGAACTCGATGGCGAGCGTCGAGGACGACCTCTGCGGCTGCCACGTCGGTTGCCTCTTGGCCGGGGCTTCGTCAGCGCCCGCCCGGAGCTCCCGGTTAATCCATCTGTCTGTGCTCATCGGGGCCGGCGCGAGAACCGCACAAGCAGCGATCTCACGGATGACGACGGTCTGCATCGGAACGCCATGATCTGCCAGGTCCCACGCAGGCCGCCATGGCTACAACAACGACCTCGAGCTCCTTCTCTGGTTAGATGAAGGCCGAGCCCGGAGTCCTTGGGCCCAGCGTGCGCTCCGAGTCCTTGACTGGCCCGCTCGACGTCCGGCGAGGATGATATAGTGGTGGCAGAACACGACGGGTTCGGAGAGCCTGAGAATGGCGTGTAGTGTCGCGCGGTCTGAAACACCATCAAAATGGTTAAATGACAAGGGACAATGATCCAGACCCATTTCTATACGTAGATAGCTCAAAAAGAAAAAACTTTAAGAGAGTGGTATCTATGAGCACAGGGGCACTCGCCCCCCTCCCCCCTACTCCTCCCCGAATTTGACTTTTAGTTACGGTCAAATATATAAGTCAATTAATACCATGTTGATGGGCCCATGCAAGAAAGAGTATTAAAGCTGGTATATCGTATTTATTTGAATGAAATAATAATGGTGCAAGAAAATAAATATGGATATCATCATAATTATTCGAACCGTGTAAGTTTATAAGAAAGGTATCTCAACATTAATGCAGTAGAGGGCACACAGATTCACGTGCTAAAATAGTTAATTAACACCTAAGATTTGACTTTATCTCCATATAATCCTGAACAAGAAACATAATAAACATAGACACTGGAGCAAAAGAGTCATTATGTTCATAGATACCACTCTCTTAAAGTTTATGGCACTCATGGAGGGCAACGCAAACAGGGTCATGCCCTCTGCTCTTTGCATTGTTGTCGTGATATTGGTTGTTTGTGTTTTACCCTCTCGTACTGTGACGAAACAGGTACACACACCTAACTGAGGTCATTTACTTTGCTGTGCTTGCCTGCAAAAAGCGTGGATGTTCCACTAATTTGTGGATTCATGTGTCCGTGAATTCGAAACCACGGCCGCGTGTTCGCTTGTGGACACACACACACACACACACGCGCCCCTGCTGCTCAGGTCTGCGGTCTGTTGGAACGCCATGATTGCAGGATGGGGGCTGAGGCCGGCGCCATGATCCAGAGCGCGTGCTAGCTTGCCATGTTGATCTGATCGCCATGAAGCAGACGCGCGTACACGGATATACGCCATGAAGCTCTTGATTGATCGATCGAACGACGTAGTCTCGTGGAACACCCTGATCGATTACCGGCTGTGCGTGCCAGGCCACATTTGGCGGCGCGTTTCAGCTGGCCATCATATGCAGCGGCAAACTAGGGATGTGTAGTTTCCTTTACTGTATCGGATGAAAAGCAGAGCAGGTGTTGCCCAACAACCTGACGGTCATTAGACCCTGCTCCCCGGTTGCGCAAACGCTCCTCTTCCTCTCCATCCATAGTAGGAGGTTCAACTTAAGCATTATTATGTTGGAATCTCGAATCGTTATTATGTGCTCGTCACACACATGGTCGATGACTGAAAACAGGGTTGCGCTGACATACCTTGGCAAATTATGAATGTTGGAAGATGTCGATCGACGGCCGTGTGGCTAGGCCAGACTCCAGATTTTCTACACAACTGGCTGTAACAGATTGTAATCCTATCTTCATCTTATAAAGTCCCAACTTCTTAATAAAAAAAAAGGTCGCTGAATTGTTGTAGCTACACTTCGCGGTTCTGCGTGGCAATCACGAAGATATTTTAAAGTATAATGTAGAATATCATAATGCGTACAGTACGTTTCATGTTTAATATATCCCAATGTTAAGGTACTGTTGGGATATTATAATATATTTATTATTATGTCGAGAAAAGGCATGGGGCTGCTCCTCAAACAATATCGCTGCAACACGTACGTACTCTGCTTCCACATTGCAGCGAAGAGACGCGAAAACATTTACTGTAGAACTAGAAGATATGAAATACTGAAAATAAAATGATGCGAACAGGATCGAGACATTAGCGAACTGGATTTCCTTATTTATATCAAGAGGGCATTGCTTCTATATAAGCACCTGCAAAGGAAACGAGGCTGCCATTGCCAACAAGGAGCACTACTCTCGCCCAACAAATCTCAACAATGGCGGCCAAGACGTCGAGGACCGCGAACTCGATGGCTGCTGCTGTTTTGATCGCCCTTGTGGTCATGTCCAGCATCCTCTCGTCCACCTACGCAGGCATGTGTGCTACTAGTCTATATCTAGTACTCTGCACCACGGTTTCGAAATAGTTAACCAGCTACTAGCTAGTAATATAGTAGTAACGTGTGATTTGTACTGTATGCGTGCAGAGGAGAAAGAGGAGTGCGAGAACGTGGCAGGGACGTGCGGTATGAAGGATTGCATCGACAAGTGCGTGGCGAAGGCCAAGGGCAGCAAGAAAAAGTACACGGCCACGTGCAAGCGCAACGTGACGCCTCAGCAGTGCTGCTGCACGGACCACAACGGATGAAGATCGACGCCGACCGACCGCTTCTCTTTATTGGATGGTTATTACTATTGGAATAAGTAACTTTCGTGCTCGATCTTGTTTGTAGTGGCGCACCGGCCAGTGCATGCAAGTCCGATGACGATGATGAATAAACGTGTGTTGGTTTGGTATACTGGTGTGCTTGTGATGTTTGGAACCGGGGAGCGTGTCCGTTCGTTCGTGCACCGCCGCGTATAGGAGGACGTACGTAGCCGCGCGCAGACGTACAGTGTTCACGTGCGGTCGTCGAAGTACAATGGACGGCAGAATGGAAACCTTTTCGATTCCATGCTCAGCCTGGTCGTGTATATGGAGGCCGAGGGCGCCCTTGCAGTTGCAGGTACGGTCGTCACTGCCAACGACTCCGGCTCTCCCAGCGTTCGACAGCTCGTCCGGGACCGGGACTGGGACACACTCGTCGGAGCATCAACGTCGCGAGCACACGGCTGATATCACGGCCGCGTGGCGGAACTCGACGTCGAGCGTCAAGGACATCCTACGCGGCTGCGACGTCGGTTCAGCCTCATCGGGGCCGACGCTGAGGCGGACTCCTCACGGGCGACGGTCTGGATCGCAACGCCATGATCTGCCGGTGTGATCATGGAGTGAAGTCCGAGGCCGCCATGGCAAAGACCACGACCTCGAGCTCCTATCCGGATAGATGAAAAAGCAGAGCAGGCGTTACCCCAACAACAGGACCCTGCTACGCTCCTCCTCTCTTCAGAGGAGCTCTCAAAAACACCCCGGACCGAGCCAGTTCAAATCATCAAAATAGTTAAAAGACAAGGTACAGTGATCCGGACCCATGTCCATGTGTAAGTCAAAAGAAAATACTGCAACTATCGAGCGTACTGTACCCAAAATACCGATGGATACATACATACATAAATGCTTGAAATAAGCATGCCGACACCGTAATTAAGCCTTGTTAACAGTTGGAGCCCACAAACACGAAATATGCATGCGCTAGCGGTCATAAGCTGAAGAAATTGTTCATAACATAGGCGGGCCACTACAATAACAGAAAAATCAACTGTTTTCATTAGGGGAAAAAACGTGACAAATGTCGAGATGGAGTGAACTTTGCAAAATTTTATTGCGCACAGGTGTATATCATAGATATCACAGCAACATAGTAGGCACACGAAACGGTACCTTCTTCTATAATGAGTTTCACAATTGTGCCCGCTCCACATCTGAAACGTCATCACCATGAGGCCAATATCTCATCCAAAACTCACTCAGGTTGTTTACATACTATAGGAGACAAATACAACATGGTACATTCAATACAACTTTAAGTGCTACAAACCCACTATCAAATCATCATTCCGTACACATAAAAATGAGGACAATATCTCAGACTCTCAGTAACAACCCAATGGGCGAAAAAAAGAAGGAAAAGCCCCAAAAGATAATGGAAAATTGCAAGAGGAAAAAGAAAGAAATAAACATATACAAAGCTGCACAAGTATCCTGTCTTCTACGCTAGTCGATGAACTTTGAATAAATGTCCATATTCCGGAAATGTTTCTGTAATTCTCTCAACAAGGCTATCTGGTAACGTTTGGGCCTGCAGAGCAGGCTGGTTCTGCATCAGAGAAAGAACCACCTGTTGTATGTCCACTTCATCCAGAGAACCTGCATTTGCGCCAAGAGCCAAATGGTCATGAAACTGCCTCACTTTCTAAGCAAAGATCAGACTGCGATAACAATTCAAGATGTTTACCCAGTTCAATGTCTTGGGTCTCTTCATCAATGTCTCCTTCCTCCACAACCTCGATTGACTCACCCGCGGCTGCCAGTGCATACCTTTCAAGGAATTCCTCCTCTGTCTCTTCTCGAACATCATCATCGTCCGAATCCTAATTGCATCATGTTTTTTTTAAGTAATGCGCTTAAGCAAGAAGTGAAAAGAGAGAGAGCATACCTCATCGTCATCTTCAGTGTCTTCATCCTCACATTCAAAAAAAGTGTCTTCATCCCCATCATCGTCCTCATTGTCACCATCCTCTTCTACTTCCTTCAGATGAATGCAAGACTCCATCAATGATGTATAGCAATCTTGCAACACTTTGGTGCCACCCATGGAATGGGCCAAGAGTCGCTCAACCACTTTAGCTAAAGTTAGCACTGAATGATGTAAACAAACAGAAACATGACAGGACATTTTCGTGAGACGACAGAAAGAAAATCACAAGATTAAAATTGCAGTGATTAGTATATAGCTGCTTACCAGCTAACTTGATTTCAGATGCAGAAGACAGGCCAGGACTGAACGAGGTACTTGAGACTTGTGCCAATGCAGACGTCCAGATTGCATAACCATTACCATCATAGTTGTGCAACACTTGTTCAATGGCATCTGGATAGCAAATATAGCATGATGAAATTGCCAACACTAGCGGTTTCCATATCCCCGCAGGGCTGTCAGAAACAGACTCTAAACGGGAAAATGCTGCTTTCGCAAAGGATACAGCTAGATCCTTCCTTGCATCTTCTATTCCAAGATAGAAATTTGGAGCGTGCAGAAGTGTATGGATGCACGAGCATGCCCTCCACGTTGCAGATGGGTAAGCTGCAGTGGCTCTGGTCACAAAATTGGAAACCCGACCTATGACTGAACTTTGCGAATCACTTTCAGATTGTGAAGGAAGCATCTTCAGGAAGAAACCAGTGAAATCAAAGCTTTGGTGAAAATTGATGGCTTCTTTTATTGTGTTGAAAACTCCTTGATCCTCCATCTCCTCCCAGGAGTCCCAATAGGCAATAGTGTCAGCCCATACAGCTACTAGCTCAAAGACCTTCATGCTAGCAGCTTCTTCCACACAAGTCACAGATCTCATGATAAACTCAAGTAACACGGAAGCATCATTTACACATGATGGAGGAGGCAATGCAGAAGAAAAATTTAACTCCTGAAGTGAATATAAACAACAGTCAAGCAAATTTAATTCTATAAATAGTTGAATACCTCATGGCAACAGCAAGCTTAACATACCGTGACTTCAGTAGGCAACAACCAAGCTTTTCGTAACACTGACGAAAATGTTCGAGAAATAGCAGACTGGCCCGACTGCCAGACCATCTTTTCATGTTTCTTATTTTCATCTGGTGCAGAGCTCTCCCATGCTTGGGCCATCGCTACCAGTGCAGCAAAACCCTGTTCAACAACCTAAAATAACACACATATTCAATAGTGCAGCTTGGATATCTATCCCTAAGAACCAACACATTGGGATATAATTCAACCATGTCGGTGAAGACATATCATCAACTGAGTAAGGAAATGTTAAAAAGTTCAAACTCAAACTTGAACATTTAAATATGCAATGAACTCACGCTTGAAATCAGAAATCAGAATTGGATGACAAGATTGAATAACTTACATTCTTTTATTATAATCCTAATTTTCATAATGTTGAAGGAAACTTTCCAAAATTATAGGAAAGACATAATTTGAATAGGCAAATAATTTTTTGGACCCTTTGCTATAAATTTTAACGAGGATGCTTGTTTATGGTATACTTTGTGGAATTAGTGCCATATTAGCGGCCATGTCATCGCCACAGACCAATGGCAAACCGCCTTCAAAACCACTTTAGGGAGGTAATTTAGACTGTATTGAATAGTTCAGGGGCTCAGTACCTGGTTCTATATTCCAAGGGGTTATCTAGACGAACCTCCATATTTCAGGGGGGTAAGTAGACTTATTTATTAAAAAAAAAGTCAACAGTTGCCCAAGGGCAGGGGTATGGTGATGAAATGGGGTGGAGGCGATGCTACAGTCTTAAAAACCGTACTGAAAGAACCAGAGGATACAGCTTCAGTTTTAGTGAGTATATACAGAACAAATTGCATCAAGAAAAATCATATTTTCCCAAAGTCAGGCAATTGTACTAACTGATTATGAAACTTACAACTGATTATACAAGTAAATACAAGTAACGAACAATTGTTTGAACACAGCATCAAAATACTAGCCATACAGAAGATAGATTCACCATTACCTGAGGCCATGGTTCTGGGGCAGGGGGAAGGAGCTTCATAATGAGACAGGCAATGTTAAACACAATTTCAGGAATATGAGGCAGAACTTTTTCTTGGCCACCCTCAACTATGGTGCCCAGAAGCTTAAACAAAAGAGCAGACTCATTTTCATCTCCAGTACTTATTCTTTTCACAACCGCTTGCAGAAGGACAAGCCAGTCAGGTGGAGCATAACCGTTCTGCGAGTAGCCGAGAGATTATTATGTCAGTGCATATTTCCATGGGGAAAGTAGACTAAATTGATAGTACTGTGTTGACTCTTTCTTACCTCGATGAGTTCCGCGATAGCACCAGATGCAGAGGCACAAACTGGATAACAAGTTATGTCCTCCACATCTTCTATGGTCAATGCCTTCATTAAGCAATGATAAATATTTGCGTTCATGGCCTGTAGGTTGGCAAAAAGTAACAAAATCAACACCTAATGTACAGGAATACATATTACATGAAGCCTTTGACTTCTAATGTCCTATGGCATGATGATTACAAAAACAGGGGAAAAAATATGACCTCTGGAAGGCACAATGCAAGCTGTCCAATAACCCAGTTAGCTGTCGAAATCAAATATGGGCTGCAGGGGTCTAAAGAATACAGTGGAAGAATTCGATTCCTGATTAATGTAACTGTCAAATCTTTCTTCTCAGTCAGAAACTGCAAAATGGATACTGAAATGAATCAGAACTTATCCTGAATAAATTCAGAAAATAGGACGATGTCTGACTTCTGAGGGGTGTATTTTGAATATCTTACATCTTGAAGGCCTCCATATGCCATTAAAACACCAAAATAACTGAAATTAATGACAGCAAAATCAACTATTCAGTAAATTGAGACTAGTGAAGCAAATATAAAGAGATAGGCCTAGACGTATGCCATAAATTCTTTCATGATAAAAAAGCAATTATTATAATCTTACTTATGCACTGTCATTGATGATGCATCTTCACCATGAGAAGGTATAGGAAATTTTGACAGGAATGGGATGACCAGTAACTCTCCAATGGAGCTCCTTTCTGATTTTCCTTTACTTTTATCACCTTTCTTGCGCTTGGAAGCTGCAGATGCAACTGGTGGACCCTGACACGCGAAAATTATGCTTGTCAGTGAATTCAAGATCTTCACATGTCCTGTTTGAGTTCAACAAGCTATCTGATTCAATGAGAAATACAAAAAATGTTTGTGGACTTTTGAAACTTGCACATGCAGTCATTAAAAAGCATTTGACAGTATATACTTGCATAGTAGCATGATGTCAGAGACACAAATGCAACAAAGCAAAAAGGTAAAGGTACCCTAATTCCTAAAAAAATTGAATCGTTTAACGATTTAGTATTTCTTACAAGGATTACGAAAGGGGAAGTCAGTGACCATGAGGTGGAAAACTAAGTGTGTTTAATACACTACAAGGAAAGGAATCACAACCTTCGACAGGGCTATAACACCAAGTAAATTGATTGCACTTTTCCTGGCTGTGAATAAATCCTCAGTCCATCCTGAAATATCATCCTGCACAAAAAAAATATTAGTCAATACTCAATAGCATGAACACCGGAGATATATTAGTACTGTTGAATCCTGTACTTACAAGTTCAGAAGGAAGATTCTTTTGCATATACTCATCAGTATCCTCCTCCCACTCTGCTATATCCTATGTACATATAACAGTTGGAGCAAAAGAAGCACATAGGATATAATTGATTTAGCAACAAAGGATAGGGAGCTGACCCTCTCATTCAATGCTAATGCTGGAAAAATTGCTGAATCTAGAAGTGAAGAAAAATGAGGTGAAACAAGTCGCCACCCCTGCAAACAATAGAGCAGATGGCCATCAGCATCAAACATATGAAGTTACAAGGCAAGATGTGAGTTTGAATTGTTTACTGTAAATTCTTACCGGTCCTGTCTCCAAAACACGAGAAATCACATCAAATGCTAATGAACAAATTCGGTTGGGCAAAGAGTCTAGTTTCTGCAATCATTTGGTTATGTTAAAAATCGAAGTAAATAATAACTAAAGAATGTTATAGCAATGACCATCACAACATTCCTAAATTCACGAATGGGCTCAGAATGCTATAGAACTTACACTTAAATTGATGCTTTGTTTTGATATTTTGATTGCACAGTTGACAATACGAGGCATCTGGCTGAGAACATGGGATGGTGAGTATTACAGAAAATATGTTAGAAAAAGAGAACAGTAACTAAGGTAAATAGTAGGAAAATATGTTAGAAAAAGGAGAACAGTAAAGACCACAGTACATACTCATCAGCATGTTTCCTGTGACGAGTCACAAGTGTGCAACATATAATGAGACATCTCTTTGCAACCTTAAGCCTCATTGTGGCTCCATCTTCAGGCAGACTGCTAAAATTCAGTGAATCGAGTATACGGAACATGTCTTTGCAAAAGGAAGGCAGAATCTGCTTTATCCTAGATGGCATGTATGACCTCACCTGTAGGAGTACGGAAATTAGATACCCATGACAGAAAGTTAACACTTAGTAGGGATGCAATGGATGCTGTCGACCCAGTTCATTTAAACTATAAATCTAAGAAAAATAAATAGATAAAATAGCAATTAGGTGAAAGTGCATTTTGAGTTGCATGGAGTAGGTTCAGGTTAACCCACTTCTCATCAACGTTGCATACCTGCTACTGCTCAACACGCATGCATGGACAGCAAGCTTTAGCACAACAACAGTGCAAATGTGCAGAGCAGTAAGGCATTTAGAAACAAGAAAGAACACACCCAATATGGGCTATGGTGTTCCTATTTTTCATACATAAACAAACATGAAAGATAACAAACAATTGACACAACCGCTGTCATGCATTTATATTCCTAGATATTGATGACTGGTAATCCTGAAATCTATTTATGTTTTGCTTTTGTTATATTGTGCTTATAGCTTATGAAAATTTTGTACTGCGTTTCAAAAAAAAAATTGTACTGTGTTAATACATAAAGAATAAGAAACAAAAACAGAACTTACAGTGAAATACATGCATTTGCATGTGATAAGTAGGAGCTGCTCATATTCCAATTTTATCCCATCAGGAGACAACAGAACCTATTGCAGAAACCATAAATCTTTCTTAGAAAAATCTCATATGTGATTAATACATTTATAGAAAATCGGATCGCATCAATACACCTTGTCAGTAAAGTGACGGAACGTCACTTGCAATGGTACAAGAATCTCGGCTGCAATTTGCTCCAACTGTTGTGGAACAGGTTCCTTTGCGACTTGTGGGTTCAAGAAATACTGTATGATAGCACAAATTAGGAAACAAAAAGCCACCATAAAAACATTAGGTGTGGAATCTGTAGCATTAATTAATTTATTTAGCTACAAGCCAACGATAGATTTAACAGAAATCCAAACAGAACTTTCGTGTGGAGCTTCGTATATGATACAGACAGTAATATAAGAAATAATTTGTATATGTACTAAATGCAAGGGCCACAATAACAGGTGTCAAATTCATAGGTTCATACTTCTGGAGAGAAGACTGAGAACGAAGCAGATTGTTTTCACAAGCATGTCAGAAGCACATCATGAATATGCATATCAGTCAGTGAGGTATACCTGGAAGGGCCTAACAATGGCTTGAAGCACTTTGAGGGCATTAATGGTGTTCCACTCAGGGTGCTGTCCTTGACCAACTAGATTGCTGTTCTGTAGCACTAGCTTCAACTGAGGGATAAGTTCAGGCCACAGATTTTCCTTGACAAAATCCTTTTCAACAACTTGGCGGAACTGTACGGCAAAAATGGAAGGAACATAAGTCGTTAGCAGATAACCTTAATGATGAGGAATCTGATTGCAGGGCTACTGCGCTCTACAAGTTGAACACTGAACAGGGCTACTTACAACTTCAATCAGCACTCGAAGGATTGCAGGCTCCACTTGAAGCAAAGCCTGCGCAAGCTGATCACGGAACTCCTTGTAAACACCAGAGGATGACAGGCTGCCTTCCAAATTGCGCCGCGTGTAATTCTTCAAATACGTAGCTGCAGCAACCCTTATCCCTTGATCACCATCCCCTTTAACACCAACAAAACTAGTCAGAATACAATCAAACAAACTGTCAAATGTAAACGGAGATTTTGCTTCTCTAGAAGTGGAAACTAATTAATATCTGTCAAACATCTGCTTCTCTGATCTGAACAACAACCCAAAAAAAAGGCAAAAGAAAATTTGCAAAGAACATATGATGTGTCATCAATTCGTTCATTTTCAGGGCCGACCATGGATCAGTTAAATCACGTTCCTTGATCCAATCTTTGCCTAAAGATACACAAACAGCTCTTCCTACTTTATAACAAGAAGTATCCTTTTTTAGGGAATTAAAGGAGGATTACGAGTGCCAATTTAGCATAAATGCTGCAAACACTCCGAGCTGCTGGGTGCTGTACAAACTATCCTAAAGTATAAGTAAATCTAAATTTTCTATCCATGGAATTATGGCAGCGAGAGGTGAATTGTGCCGCCGCTCTGCCAATCGCGCCCAGCAACACGCCGCGCTGCCCTGGCTAAGTTCCCCACAGTCAACGGACACTAATAAGAACCAAAAAGGCACGAGCGTTCGCAGAATCGCACTCCACTACACATGGTGGGAGCGCAGAGCTACGATTTCCAGCTAGCATCAGGACTGCGGAAGCAAGGGGAGCGCACCTGCGGCGACGGCGAGGATGGCCAGGGGGAAGCGCGGGTCGGCGGCGACCCTGTCGAGCCCGGCGGCGGCGGCGTCCACCGCCGCCTTGTCGGGGCTGAGGGTGGCGGCGAGGAGCCGCCGGAGTTCGTCGCCGGCGGCCAGGGCGGCGGCGGGGGTCTCCACCTCCATCAAGCCTAAACCCTAGCCTCTTTTTTTTCCCTGCTTTGTCCTGACCAGCTCGAGCGCAGAAGAAAATGGAGGGAAGGCAACGGGATTTTACGCGGGAGGGAGCGCGTGCGCGGGAAAGGTTCCGAAATGTTGCTGCCGATTTGGTGAGATTTCGTGCAAACTTGTCTCTGAATTCAGGGAGAAATTCTGCCGAAACACGGAAGGAAGGAAATCGTCGTGGCGAGCACAAACCGATGGCGATGAGCTGGGTCAGAACGGGATGCTGGCCCAGCCCGTGAGTTCTTTGTGCTGGGTCTGTACCGGAATTTTTTTTATTTTTAATCAATTTTTCTATTATATTTTTATTAATAGTCGTACGTTTTAAAAATTTGCAAGACTAGTCGCCCAATCGCCCGTCCATATGGTGATTAGGGCTTATCGCCAGGCCAACGGGCGAGAAGAAATGCGATGGAGGCCTAGCCGGACTTTTGTCGCCCGGTAGTTGGGCTACAGGCACTGTAGCGACTCTTGTCGCCCTACTGTGGGGCGACAGGTTACTGTAGCATTTTTTTATTTTTAGAATTTTTCTGCATTAACAGTTAAGCCTTCCAAAAACTAAATTAAAAATACTTTTACACATCTAAAGATAATGGTGATTTTAATAGTGGTGAATAATATGTTGATGCAACCATTTTAACGCAGAACAGCCCAAAAGTTGTTGGTAGTTTTAAACTAAAAATCCCTGAATCAAGCTAGCTGTTAAGCGCTAATTGAATTTTTAGACCATTTTAATCTTCCCTAAAAATTAAGAAAATTTTTTTGGCCGACAAACAGTAGGGAGACCAGAGTCGCTACGGTGCTTATCGCCCAACTGCCAGGCGACAAGAGTCCAGTCGCCCAACCGCAGGGCGACTAGGCCCCATCGCGCTTCTTCTCGCCTTTTGGCCGGGCGATAAGCCTTAATCGCCCTATGGGTGGGTGATTGGGGCGACTTCTCTTGCAAATTTTTAAAACGTGCGACTATTAATAAAAATGTAATAAAAAAATCAATTAAATAAAAAAAAATCGTCAATACCGGGTTCCGGCCAGTCCCAGAATCTAGCCCGAATAACTTACGCAAGAATGTTAGGAAGGCCCAATACTTCAGGCCTGTAGCAGAAATGGAGCCCAGCACTATCTCAACTGGAAATGGCTCAAGAACCAACCAGACTCTGATGATGCGATGGACGACGGTCGGTCAGCCGCGTGTTTATTTGGTTGAGCAATGCTACATTAAAAAAACGTTTTACAATATTTCCACGAAATACTGACGTGTCAAAACATGATTAGTTGCATGATTTAAAATTAGTATAATTCAAGGAGACATTTGTTATAAATTTACTAACATATCAGCAGCACTTGCTATAATTTTAATGACACGTTAGCATTTTGTGAGAATTTTATGAAATTTTTTGTGAACGTAGCATTACTCTTATTTGGTTTGGTTGGGTTTTAGGTTGCGTGTGTGGCTTCAAAACAGAGCAGCCGCCATCCTAACAAACTGACACCAACCAACAACCCCTGCTGGTGTCACAGCTAATGAATTCGGTCCGCAAACCTCAGCTGTCACCAAACACCAACCTCCATCGTATCAGCTCCTCCTTTGCTTCACTTGCAAATCACCTTACTGCTAACAACAATCCCAAACCTTGAGCATGAACTAGTTTTTTATTGTTATAGCACAAAAAGAAGAACGATGAAGCCAACGCCATGCCTCGCCCACACGTGACACCGACAAAAGGGACCCGAGGTCCACGGCGTGACTACCGATGCGAGCTAGTAGTATGTACACTTCTAGTCGCGCCCATTTCTTCAGACAATTGATCGTACTAGTATTGATCGTGGGGGCCAAACGTATCTTAACAATGTTATTACGATTATAGTGCTACCTGTCTGATGTGGTCAAACGCAAGTTAATGCTGTGCTTTGCTTGCGTCTGGTATTTCAAAGATACCAGCGCCTAGACAAACGTAAACATTGTGCTGCTACACACGCTACGCACATGGATTCTGCTAGTCACAAAACTCAGTAAAGTTATTCCCTAATATATTTCTAGTTACTTTCTGGAAAACTAGCATATTTATTTCATTTCCCATGCATTTGCTAGGAGCATTTACCAGGAGATTGTGCTTAGTTTAATGCCCCTTTCTGTGTTCGGCACTCCTAGATCCCATCTAATCTTTCTGCTTATATAGTCAAGCCATCCTCCTGTCTCACTGACTACGTGCCCACCTCCAACACTGCCTGACCTTCCTTTCCACTTCGCAGTCCACCTGCTGAACCCTTCTCCTTCCCTCCCATTCCCATGGCGCGCAAGAAGATCCGGGAGTACGACTCCAAGCGCCTCCTCAGGGAGCACCTCAAGCGCCTCGCCGGCATCGACCTCCAAATCCTCTCCGCCCAGGTGCGTCGCGTCGGTTTGTCTCCTCCCTCCCCCCGCCTTCTGATCTACATCGCCTGATCCACTGGTGGATCTCCGTGTTCTTGGTGTAGTCGCGTTCTATCCTGAGCTGTTGGAAGAGTGTAAGGAAACGGTTTTTTTGAGCAGCTGATGAATAAGAGACCGGCATTTGCAGCGGATCGTCCTTTAGGATTTCTAAGCATTTTTCTTCGGATTAACTTACTGAATTAGTGTAGGGACCTGGGCTGACATCATGAAAACAGGACGAGGCAATTTACCGTAGGTTGTTGATAGTCTCTCCAAAATTTTTTTTTTCCATTTTTGAGTTTGGAATTTTAGAGTAGTTACATGTAAAGGTGTGATTTTTATTGGAACTATGAATACTGGTTGCTTTTGCTGCAGGTTGATAGCGGTAGCTGTATTCTAGTGAGATCTGGTCTTTATTTGTTTGTGTGATTTGCTTGTTCAGGTCCGTGTAAAATATTTGATTCCTTGATTGAGAAAAAATATTTGGTTCCTGGATCTGTGGATAGCGACAGTGATGCTCAGCTTATTGTTTCCTATAGAGTTCAGTAGTTTCTATGATATAGAAATAAGACCATCTTTTAAAAAAAATTATTCGAGCTGTATTAATTGTACTCTGGTTGATTTTGGTCGTGGTAGTGCTTCTGATTGAGCATGGCACCATGTTCTCTGATATTTTAGTCTGACTGAATCTGCCTAGTTGCCTCTTGACAGATTACACAGTCAACAGACTTTGCAGAGCTTCTGAACCAGCAGCCATGGCTGTCAACCACAAAGCTAGTCGTGAAGCCCGACATGCTATTCGGGAAGCGTGGCAAGAGTGGCCTGGTGGCACTCAACCTGGACTTTGATCAGGTCAAGGAGTTTGTCAAGGAGCGGCTGGGAGTCGAGGTAGTGCAGTTGCATTTTTTTCTTTTCCTGAAGGGAACACCTCACGTTCATGGGCTTGATGAGATGAGTTTTTTTTTTCTGATCTTTAAATTGGTGCTTCTCAGGTTGAGATGAGTGGCTGCAAGGCTCCGATTACGACCTTCATTGTTGAGCCATTCGTGCCTCATGATCAAGAGTACTACCTTTCTATTGTGTCAGAGAGGTTGGGCAGCACCATCAGCTTCTCCGAGTGTGGAGGGATTGAGATCGAGGAGAACTGGGACAAGGTTAAGACAATCTTTCTTCCCACGGAGAAGCCAATGACCCCTGATGCATGTGCTCCCTTGATTGCCACCCTTCCACTTGAGGTACTTATGATTTAACATTATTTGCCTCCTTAGCTCTACACAGTTTGTCTCTCCTTTCTTATGTTTGTTATTAATGTGCTCCCTAATTGGACATTAGGCTCGCGGAAAAATTGGTGATTTCATCAAAGCAGTTTTCACTGTCTTCCAAGGTACCATAAACTTGGATAAAATTCACTTGCCCATTTCAGGATAGATATAAGTTGTTGTCATTGCGATGACCAGTCGTGCTTATAAGAATCTGCTCCTTTTGCAGACTTGGATTTCTCATTTCTTGAGATGAACCCATTTACCATGGTGAATGGAGAGCCATATCCTCTGGATATGAGAGGAGAATTAGATGACACGGCAGCTTTCAAGAACTTCAAGAAGTGAGTCTCGTGCTTCACAGGGAAATGGTTCTTTGTGGTTGTTGCGTGTTGCTGACCGATCATTAATTGTGTAGGTGGGGGAATATCGAATTCCCTCTACCATTTGGGAGAGTACTCAGTGCTACAGAAAGTTTTATCCATGAACTAGATGAGAAGGTATATCTGTTTTACGCTTGTGACATTTCTCTCACCCTTTTGAGCATTGGCTATAGGTCATCACCAGTTTAATTTGCACAAATATTTTATTTTTTTGAAATGGAAATACGGCAAGGGAGACCCCTACTGATGACACAAATATTTTATTGAGCAGTAATGTGACGTCATCCTCTCTATTTCAGACGAGCGCCTCCCTGAAGTTCACAGTTTTGAACCCAAAAGGACGCATCTGGACAATGGTTGCTGGAGGTGGTGCCAGTGTCATATATGCTGATACAGTAAGCATTACCCCATTTCCTTATTTTAAATTTACATTTGAAAACTTTTATAGTTTGTGCATGTTAAGAGGTCCGCCTTAATTGCGCTGGCGTATGAAACAATTTTTTCTCCTTGTGTTCAAGGTTGGAGATTTGGGATATGCTTCAGAGCTAGGAAACTATGCAGAGTATAGTGGTGCTCCTAAAGAGGAGGAGGTTCTGCACTATGCTAGAGTAGTACTTGATGTAAGCAATCAATATACCTTGACTATACTGCTCTTTTACTCGATCCTAGGATAATCCCTTTTAGACCAAAGTGAGGATTATTTGTTGACAGTAACATTTAATGCAGTGTGCCACTGCTGATCCTGATGGTCGTAAGAGAGCCCTTCTCATTGGAGGAGGCATAGCTAACTTCACTGATGTTGCAGCCACATTCAATGGCATCATCCAGGCCTTAAGGGAGAAGGTACTTGCTGGTGTTCTGTTTCCTTGTCACCACTCATGTCTATCTTTATTGCTACTTCACCCTAAAATTTACCTTCAGGAATCCAAGTTAAAGGCTTCAAGGATGCACATTTATGTCCGCCGAGGTGGTCCAAATTACCAGTCGGGACTGGCTAAAATGCGTAAGCTTGGTGCAGAACTTGGCGTTCCAATTGAGGTGCTGACCTAGTAACCTTCTAAGCATCCTACACCTCACCATGTGCACTGTCCTTTATCATCAAAACATTTTAGCTCAGGAAGTAGTTGTGAAAGAGAATGTTCATCTGTTTGTTATTGGTAGTTGTGAATCACTGTCAGTACAGGTGCTCATATATGAGTTGATTGGTTTTGAACAATCCGCTGCAGGTTTATGGGCCAGAAACGACAATGACTGGAATATGCAAGCAAGCAATTGAATGCATCATGGCTGCAGCATAAACTGGAACAAAAGTCTGGGTAGTTTGGGATCTGCAAACAAACAATTAAACATGTCACAGACATTGCAGCATAAATGAGTTAGTTGCACTGGTAGACACCCCAAGATGGTTGGTTTCTTGTTATTTTTGTTTCTTCACACATGTAGTTGTAAGCTGTTGTTTGGTTGAAGCCTCCATAGATTATTGTTACAAAGAAATACTATTGTGATGCAAACAAGCAAAGGTGTTTTTTTTTTCATTTTTGGTACAGTAATTGATCGGCAATGAAATACAACAACCCTTTCACATAGATTATTGTGACAAAGGAATTACTATTTTGATGCAAAGAAATAGAGGTGCTCATTTTTAATTTTTGGTACACCGATTGAGTGGCAATGCAATGTGATGAATGCATGGTTGTCCCTGACCTTTGGATGAGAGTGGGGATAAATTGATTTGAGGAAGAATCGACATTGTGATGCCTGACTACAACCAATTTTGCATGTGCTCTCCCAACAAGATAAAAAAATATCATGTAAATGTGTGTCTAGCTCTTAGCTCGAGCTTCGCACTTGTGTACGTTATCAGTGGGATTGTCAAGCGGTTGAATTTATTCTGTTCGGGTGTATTTGTAGGGATTTAAGACACATTTAAATACAGTGAGTTCTTGTGCAATGGGACCACGACAGTCCCGGATACAACCAAATCACAAAACTTGTCTTGACCTAAATTAATCTGTTCATGTAGAGCGTTCACGGGATGGGATAGGCTGTTTTTTTTGCAACAAACTTGTGGAGTAATATCAATCTAAGGCTAAGTTATGGGGTGGAATTTGTAATTAAGCCAAATATATAAAAAAACATTTTATTAGTCCAACATGCAAATGAATTAGTTCACGGAGGTCACCAAGGACCAGAGAGATCTATTCACCCAGTTACGCATGCATGGCTATGGCGGTGGCCTATGTGTGTACGGTTGCAGAATAATTGCCACCCTAGTGCGTTCACAGAAATTTATAAGCGTTCTGAAATATTGATTTTGTGCGTCGGTGCCCTTACCTTATTTTCTCCTTTTCTTCTCTTTATTGCATAGACCCCTATATATTAGCTTCAAGAGGTCATGGAGGACTCAAGCGATGAATTCATCTATGTATGTTTGAATAGCTATGGCACAACCTACAATACTACAGATGTACAAAAGCAGCCGCTAAGCATGCTGAGATATAGATTTTGAGCCAGGACAAGGACGAGACGATGCCAGGCAGCTAGTCCACCATGCGAGGGTAGTATACAGTAGCAGAGTAGAAATTTGTGTGTACTGCTACCACGCATCCTCTTCTATTCCACTGCCCCTCGGCCCTCGCCAATGTTCACCGGTAAACTCCGCCGCCAGAACCGCATCCACACCTAGGGGAGGGGAGTCGATTGAATCTATGCCAAGGTGAGCTGATCTCAACATTTCTTAGATATTAGGAGAACGCTGTCTTGAATTCTTTTAGTTGAGACACGAATGTCTTTAGTTAAACTTCGATCTTGTAGGAGTTCAGCCGGATCCTGGTAATCAAATTTCCCCCACCCTGATGTGTTATTCGATTAAACAGGAAGCAAGGACCACGTTATCGACACCACGCCAGATAATACATCAGAAGTGATCCCGTCGCCATCACCAGAACCTCTCGCACTGCCATATCTGCCGTCGCTGGCCGCCGGTCGCCTGAGCTGGTGCGCACCGCCTTTGGCAGCTGGTCCACGTTGGTGCAGCCACCGCTCCGCCCCAAAACCTGGGTAAGTTGTTAAAACATTAATTTTGATTTGCAAAATGTTGACTTGAATCCTTCATATATATTTTGTTGGAATCAGTTTGAATTTGAAAGCCTCAAAAGTAAATTTGGCTTGAAACGTTTTTTTGTTGGTCTGGTTAAAATTCACAAAAAGATTCCAACATTTCAGTCCCTAGCTCTCTGTTGCTGTTGAACTGAAACCATGCGTTTCTACTTTTCTTGTTTCAGCCCGAGTCGTTATTGGATTGAAGAAGAAGCCAGAAGCGAGGATGTCGATGGATGTGGTGACGGGGGCGGTAGGCAGCCTCATCTCCAAGCTCGGCGAGCTGCTCACAGATGAGTGCAAACTGCAGAAAGGCGTGCAGTGTAAAATCGGGTCTCTCATAAAAGAGCTTGAGTGTGCCAAGCAGCCCTACGCGAGTTGGCCGGGGTGCCACCAGACCAACTCAGGGAGCAGGACAGGATTTGGGCACGCGAAGTCCGAGAGGCATCCTAAGACATGGAGGACGTCCTCATCACCTTCCTAGACAGCGCCGAGGGTGGCCATGAACACTTTGACCACAACAGCTTGTTTGAACGCCTTAAGAAGAAGATGGTTGACATATGCAACATGGTGGTGAGTGGCCCGTTCAAACGCCGCAAGGTAGCTGTTACCATTGACGACATCAACGAGAGGCTCAACAAGGTGATAGAGCGACGTGGGCGGTACACAGTTGATAGTATTGTGGCTAACAGTGCCGCCACGTCGTCTGTTGACCCTCGCCTTGAGGCTATGTACAAAGAAGTGACACAACTTGTTGGAATTGACCATCCAAGCAGTAAGCTCATATCCATGCTATCTCTCTCAGAGTACGGCGAGCCCGAAATGAAGACGATGAAGATAGTGTCTATTGTTGGACCTGGAGGGTTGGGAAAGACTACTCTTGCAAAAGCAGTGTATGACAAGCTTAACAAAGTGAAGTTTTTGTGCACTGCTTTTGTTCCAGTTGGCAGAGATCGCGAATCGAAGGAAGTCTTGCTGGACATTCTTATGGATATTCACAAAAAATACACGGATTTGAAGTATCGAGCATTTAACCAAATGCAGCTCATCAACGAACTCAGGGAATTCCTTGGAAGCAAAAGGTATTTTTAGCCGCCAAGTGCTATTCATTGATGGACTCACGTTATTACCAACATTACAAAAACTACACTACTATATCGATATAGGTTGCCATATTCCTTTGTTCTACTTGTTTCAAAAAGTATTTTATTTTCTCTAGATATGTCATGACTTTATGTGATTTGTGTACCGATGCAACATTTTTTTACCCTAGTTTTTACAAAATTGCCAGTAGCTGTCGTGCATTAAGATAGGAAAAACAAACAGTTCTAGAGAGCATTTTTGAGCCCTGATTTTTATATATATTGGTGTTCCAGATAGTTGCAATAATAACTCAAGCCCTTGCACTGCTATGTGTGTAGGTACTTGATTGTTCTTGATGACGTATGGGAGACCAAGTCGTGGGATGAAATCAAATTGGCTTTGGCTGAGAACAACAGTGGAAGTAGAATAATCACAACTACTCGTAAATCAGATGTTGCTAAGCAAGCTGATGTAGATTTACAAGCTACAACCACTTCCGTATAAAAAATCAAGAAAGTTATTTTACACAAGGATATTTGGTGGTGAAGGCAAATGCCCTGATAATCAGCTGGATGAGGTATGTGACAAAATTCTGAAGAGGTGTGATGGTATACCATTGGCTATCATCACAATGGCTAGTTTGTTGGTGGGTAAATCAAGGGAACAGTGGATTGAGGTGTGCAACTCTATTGCCTTTCATGATAAAGATAAAAAGCAAGTAACTGATACTGAGTGGATATTGTCTCTTAGCTACTATGACCTGCCAGCTCATTTGAAGACTTGCTTATTGTATCTAAGTGCATTTCCAGAAGATAGCATCATTGACAAGGATTCATTGATATGGAAATGGGTTGCTGAAGATTTTGTTCAAAACAAACCAGGAACTGGGTATTTTGAGGTTGGAGAGGGATACTTCAATGAGCTTGTAAATCGAAGCATGATCCAACCGGTGGAGTCAAAGTATATGTGTGGTTTCATAGTTGGTTGTCGTGTTCATGATATGATGCTTGATCTCCTTCGTGTCAAGTCGCAAGAAGAGAACTTTCTTACTATCTCCTACAATGGTGATGAAGGCAAGATACTATCACCAAAAAGGAGAGTGCACAGGTTATCTCACCAGAACATAAAAGTAGGGCAAATTCATCCAGATAATGAAATGGATCCACGTGATCTGTTTTGGACCAATAGGAGACCTTGGTTTTGAAACAATGGATCGCTGACGCGGCACATGTGTTTTCTTGTTTCCTTTGTATGTTTATTTTGAGGTATTAAACAATCTCAAATAAAAAATTGTCAACTATAAAGTTTTAGATTTCATCGAGGTCTACAAATTTTATTTTAGTAATTTTTTCATTCGAGGTCGTTTACAAAATTTAAATTTCAAATTTGAAAAATTCAAACTTCAAATGTACTTTTTGCTAGCAAAATTAATTTAAATTAAAAAGTGTTGAACTACAAAGTTGTATAACATTTAAGGATATACAATTGGAGGCAATACATGTTACAGACTGTGCATTGTGTAAGCATAAGCGCAGCTGATACGTTTTGCTCATCAGTAATAAAGAAATTTCTGATGACATGCTCCTTTTCTTGCAGATTCAGCTCCTCGCCCGGAGTTAATTTCAGATGCAAGTTGATTTCTGCTAGCTGGAACGGTGGCTAAAGTTATAAGCTGTTGGCTTCTTCCAGGAGGTGTAGCCTCCATCAGGGATTAACGGGCATCAATCTTGTGTGACGCGATCTGGTGACTGTCTACTGCGTTCTACCTAGCGCTCTGAGCTTGTGCGCATCCACTTGATTAATTTGCTTTACCAAACTTTCAGTTTACTGTTGTTTTCAATCTGTAATAATATGATTCATGCCAAACTGCCGGCTGTTATTAGTTTCTTCATTTGGTTGCGTAACACGTGCAAGTAAGTTTGGAACATGTATGAATGGTGTGCTACGTTTAAATTTAACGACTTGCGTGTGTTACTCACATCATGGTTATTCTTATTTGAGGAACGCTTGCCTTGTTTGTTCGGCCGCTTCCAGCTGCTAGACATTGATTATGCAGGTGATGGTGGCCGTTAGAGTATGGCTACCGTGTGCCATTTCTGGTGATGGATCTGATGGTCATTTCCTTGTCAAGAGAAGAAAATTTCGAATTTTTTTTTTAAATAATAGTATTTTAATGATTAATCGCAGTTATGGGGTTCGATTAGGAAAAATAGCAGAAATGGGTGCCTGTCGGTCACCCAATCACCGACAGGTGGGCTATCGGTCACTGGACGACCGATTAGCTGTCCACGTCGCCTATCGGAGAGTCGACGCAAGTCCACGCACGCTGTCGGTAGCCCGGCAACCGATAGCAACCTGTCGGTAACGCGGAGCCCGATAGGAAGGTTGTCGGTAACGGCGGGCCCGATAGGTTGCTTATCGGTAACGCCGCGCCCGATAGGGGCCTGTCGGTCGTCCGGTGACCGACAGGCACCCAATCTTATCCGCTGCCCGCGCCGTCCCCTCTCTCTCTCTCCTCCATTCGAATCGTTCCGAGCGAACGACGGCGAGAGAGAGAGAGAGGGCGACGGGCGAGGCGAGAGGAGGAGGAGGACCGGGAGCCGTGGAGGAGCGCCTGTCGGTCACCCGCCGACCGACAGCGCGCTCGGACCGCGCGCGCGGTTGTCGCCGCGGCGAGGTGAGTCTTTTTTTTTTATTTTTCTGATTTGTTTAGTTAGGTTAAGTAGTTTGATTAGTAAACTAGTATAGGGATTAGTAAAGTAGCTTTAGATGAGTTTAATAATATTAGTGTATGGATTAGTTATGGATTAGTTAGATTAGTTAAAGGTATGGATTAGTTAAAGGTATGGATTAGTTAGATTAGTTAACGGTAGGGAAGTTAGTGTAAGTAGTAGAGTAGTATTTTTAGTGATTTGTAATGGTAGGTAGTTATTAAATTATGAAATGTAGAATTACTTTTGTTAAAAAAGATGCATTGTTATCTGTTAATGAGTGTTAAAATATTTATGTATACGGATAAATTAATTATGTGAAACATATAATGCCGAGAGTAATTAATTTATTTTGAGCAGGATGTCCAGTGTAGTGAGTTTCCGAGTTTTTTACGGAGAAGGTCAAATTGAGCATCGTGATTATGGGGTAGATTTGAGTAATTTTCAGTATGTGGACAGTGTTTTGAATGATCCGGTAGAGATGCAGCGATGCGAAGTGTATGGCTGGTTACATAGTCTCTTGAATGTGAATCCTTTAGAGTATCGATTTGTAGTGAGAGCTATGATTCCTAAAAAGCGTGAAGGCTCATACAAATGGGAACTTGTGGAGGTGAGAAGCACTAAACATTGGAAGCAATTTGTCACTATGGGATTGCAACGGCATTTTGCTCACTTGTTGCTGGTGCAATGTAATCCGACAACGACCCGTCTGGAGGAGGAGGTTGATGACAATGTCGTAAATACAGAGCAAGATGGAGTCGTGGGACAAATTGTTCATGCGGAGCAATATGTTGGTGACGAGCCGAGTCATGTTGGTGCCGAGCCAAGTCAAGTTGCTCCAAATCCTGTGGTTCATCCAACTATTGAGGATGGGTCGCAAATAAATGTTGGCACACTAGAAGCAGATTCGGGAGAGGTCAACGAGGCAATTGTGGATGAAATGGACAGGGATGATGACGAGTTTCGTACTTTCGTTGATGGAACAGCCGGTCAGGGATGGGGCATGGGATATGAAGAGCCGCGGGACTGGATCAATATGGAGAACTTAGCTGTTAATGATGGTCACAATTCATGTTGGGAGTATGATGCTATAGAGGTCCGGCAGGGGCAGATGTTTCCTGATAAGATATCTTTTCAGCATGCCGTAAAGAGGTGGGCGTTCTCTGAGAAGAAGGAGTTCACGGTGGTCATTTCAAACCCGAGGACGTATGACGTGAAGTGCACGGCTCCGGGTTGCACATGGAGGGTTCACGGATACCTGCCAAAAGCTGAGACGTCATTTGTGGCGTCTATCGTGGTAGGCCATTCGTGTTCATTGGATAGGACTCTTCTGAAACACAAGAACATGACTACACAATTTGTAGCTGAGTACATGTATCCTGAGATTGTGCAGAAGACTGGTATGTCTCCTTTTGCTATAATGCTTGCCATAGAGAATCGACTTGGCTATGAGATAAGCTATGATATGGCATGGAGAGCGAAACAAAAGGCCCTGGAAAGAAGGTTCGGGACATATGAGGACTCGTACCACAACCTACCTGGCCTGCTTGAGCTTATGCAAGCTAGGAATATAGGTACTGTGGTTGCAGTGGACGAGTTTCAGAATACAAATGGGGACAGGGTCCTACGCCGTGCTTTTTGGTCATTTGGTTGTATGATACAAGCATTCATGCATTGCCGACCTGTTATTGCTGTGGACGGCACTTTCTTAACTGGGAAGTACAAGGGGCAGATCCTCACAGCTATTGGAGTGGATGGGGAGAATCAGCTTGTGCCAATTGCTTTCGCAATTGTGGAGAGTGAGAATACAGAGAGTTGGTTGTGGTTTTTGAGGTGGTTGAAGCGAGCGGTTGTTATGCAGAGACCCAATGTCTGCATCTTACATGATCGCCATGCGGGATTACTGTCAGCAATTGAAACGCTGCAGACAGACTATAATGATCAAGAATTTTGGCCCGACCTGCATAGTCGATGGTGCATGAGGCATCTGGGGGCAAACTTCTACAGGCAGTTTAAGAGCAAGCGACTTATGGATATGTTTAAGAAGTTGTGCAAACAGAACCGAAGGAGCAAATTTGACACATTATGGGGCGAGCTGGACAAGCTCACTGGCAACTACATGGACGATGTTAAAAAAAAGCCTCCTATGCCACGTGATGAGGAGCCGAAGGGGTTAGATCCTTTGCCCAATGAACCGCACGACAAAATTAGGCGCAGGAGGGGTGGACGAAGGGTGAACTGCTTCTCGGATTGGATAAAGGATGAGCCGATGGAGAAATGGGCATTGATTGCAGATACGGATGGATCACGCTATGACATTATGACCACAAATGGGGCAGAAGTTTATAATTGGGTATTGAAAGGGAGTCGGTGCTTGCCTTTAGTGGGGATTTTAGAGTGTATAACTCGTGGAATTCAAACATACCTGCAAGATCGCTATGCAAAAGCAGTTTTGCGTGTTGCCAACCCACAAGTGGTGTTTAGTGCTAAGATCACTGAGTACATCGAAGAAAAGAGTGCGAAGGGGCAGATGCACATGGTTAGGAGAACAGGTAATAGGGATTTCGTCTTTGAAGTGTTGTTGCGGGGTAAGAGCGGACTTGGGATTGGTCGATCCGAAGTTACGATGGAGTGCACATTGTGGCCAGAGTTGAACAAATGCGAGTGCAGTTGCAATAAGCCAAAGCTAATGCATTTGCCCTGCTCACATGTATTCACTGCATGTGGCAAGGCAAAGATTAATCCTCACCACTTTGTCTCACCGTACTACCTGAAGGAAGCTGTGATGGCTACATGGCAGGGCGAGCTACTGGGATGGCGGGCTGTGGCCGATTTCACAAAGCCACCAGAGGGTGAACGTATTTGGGTTCCAGATCCTGAAAAAAAGGTGACAGCAAAAGGTCGCAGAAAGGTTAGGCGTATAAAGAATGATATGGATGAAGCGAATGTCAAACGTCGTACAAAGGAGTGCTTGGTATGTGGTGGAGATCATCTAAGGAAAGATTGTAGCCGATACCCGGTGGAGAAGGGGCCCGACAACGTGGAGTTCAGGCGTGTTCCTATGCGGAAGCCAAGGAAGCAGAACCAAGAAGCTGGCCCATCGACTTAATTTCATGAAGTCTAATCTATTTATGTTTGTTTCTTTGTACCTGTATTCATCATGTGTGTAGAACTATGTCTTCCAATTCCGTATGCCTACGCTATCAAACAATGTGTGTAATAATTATTTGGAACACTACGTATTGTAATGTTTTAAGAAATGTTTGTTTATTTATTTTTCTATTTATATGTTAATGCTTTTGTGCACAATTACATGTTTCATAGGTAGATGGCTAACCTGGAGTTGATCGATCCAGTGATCGATGCTAAGCATCGATCACGCTCGCCTTCTGGGGAGCTTCACGACACACTGAGACTTAGGACTTTTGACGACTTCTGGAGTGTGGATCCACGTTGGACGCCGAGGTACGCATATGTCAATTGTAATTTTCAATAATTGTCTATTTCTTCATATTGTGTTATTTCCTAAATTTAATGCTCTAACGCTCGAATGACAGGTTACGTGCGGCAGGGTTGCTACCTCTTGCCCAGTTGTTGGACCCGAGGGGCCGCAGGACCCCTCGTTTTCCAGTAGACCGTGCACTCTTGACAGCGTGGGTGGATCGGTGGAGGCCTGAGACACACACGTTCCACCTCACCGTTGGTGAGATGGCGCCGACACTACAGGACGTCTCCATGCTACTTGGGCTTCCTATAGCCGGAGCTGCAGTGGTTCCTCCTGTTGTGCAGCCGGGGTGGATGGCGGATATCTTGGAGAGGTTTGCAGGTGTGCTCCCCGCAGATGAGGAGCACCAGCAGTTTGGTTTTACCGATAAGCACGGTCCGACGAAGATGTGGCTTGAGCAGTTTCGTGCTGAGAGGTTGACCGTTGACTCAGAGGACTGGAGGGTTCGTAGGCACCTCGAGGCGTACCTGCTCTGGTTGTTTGGGTGGGTCATGTTCACTAGTACGCACCAGGACTCGGTAGATAAGCGCTTGATCCAGATTGCACGGCAGATAGCAGACACAGATCCTTCAGAGATGCCACAGTACAGTTGGGGCTCAGCTGTGTTAGCCGCGACGTACAGGGCGTTGTGCGAGGCGTGCAGGCGGACGAGCAGTGCGGGTTCGTTGACAGGGTGCCCTTTGTTTCTGATGTTGTGGTCGTTCGAGCGTGTGGACATCGGGCGACCGAAGCTGAGCTCGTACGACGGATACGAGGATGACATGTACGAGGTCGACGATTTTGGAGAGTACGATCCTCTCGGTGGACCTACTATGGGTTCGATTTGGTGCAAGCGCGATGTAAGTAGTTAACATTTGTTGTGTATTAAAGTTTTCATTTTATTTTCGCTACTAACTTGATCATTGTTTCGATTCTTGCAGCCGAGTTGGGCTACAGGGACTGTACGTAGGGCGTACCCACAGTTCGTTGCTGATTTCGACCAGCTTATGGCGGACCGGGTCAGGTGGACGCCGTACACCGACGAGGAGGTCGCGAGGCGTGCACCACGTGGACTCTCTGCCTTGTGCACGCGTGACGCAGCTTTCTGGCTTACGAGGCGTCGCTTGGTCTTCGACATCTGTGTCGAGCCATACGCTGTGCATCGAGTCTTTCGTCAGTTCGGATACTTTCAGGACTTCCCTGTTCCTAGACTGCAGCTAGATCACAGCCACACGTAAGTGCAACATTGCCTAATTAATGTATTCATCAAGTTATCTAAATATTGACGTTCTGACAATATCTTCATTGCAGGTACAACAGGAAAGGTCAGGGTCTTGCTTACGACACTACGTGGGCTACAAAGATGGAGTCGTGGATACAGCAGTGGGTTGGTGCAGCGACAGATGTGCACATTCCACAGGGCGCGTTCGACCCGTTGACTTACGGGGCGTACCTTAGGTGGTTCCACAGTGCGACGCGTGTGCGGTTGTTCGCTGCGGCTGGCCCACCTGTAGTCCACGAGCCAGAAATTACAGACACCTTCGCCACTCAGCCGACTCAGGCCTTTCACTTGATGGTAACATATTTATATTATTAATGTTATATTATTGTTTCGCTTTATTCCTTCACTTTAATTATTAATGTTATATTATTGTTTTTGCAGACTGACACGTTCCAGGAGGTCGCTGCGGAGCTAGAGGGTTTGGGGTCGCAATGCTACAACAACCCTCCACGAGCCGAGTCACGTGACTTGGGGACAGCACTACTCCGTCTTGCGCGGCGATGTAGAGATGCTCTACGGTGCGCTTCCTGTACCAGCACCACAGATGTGCAGCCGAGGCCACGACAGAGGTCCCCACCTCTCTCTACACCTGTTAGTGCACCCAGTTCGTCTCGTTTCCACGCCGGGGACTCGTCGTCGGGGCTACCTGCAGCCCCCCCCCTTTCATGCCTACTCCTGGATGGACCACTGGTATAATAACATGTCATTTTTTTATTTCTAACCATATGTTATTATAATCTTACATTGTTGTTTTACAGGCCCAGCAGCACAGTTCGTCGCGCCTGACTACTCCTTGCACTCTGCTTCTGGGAGCTTTGGGCATGGGTCTTCTTATGGACACCCAGAGGTCCATGGTTACTCTCAGATGCCAGAGGCTCCTCCAGCGACACAGCCCACCCAGCAGTTTCCCTCGACACCACTAGAGGCTCCCAGGGTGAGTCGCCCACCAGACCACCTCACGTACCCCACCGATCAGATTCGGCCACGAGGGAGAAAGGGCCAGGGCAAGAGGGCCGAAGGCGAGCCCAGCAAGCGTAGGCGTGGAGGATGACTTAGAGATCATGGATATGTTTATGTGTATTACTTACAGTTATTTGTATGACTCGCGTTCAGGCAGTTGCATCGGTACAGTGATAAGAGCCCTCTGTATTCTTTCGAACTCATCCTTCAGCCTATTGTAATCTTCATTGCTTTCCTCGATAGTGATGTATCCTTCGTTTCTAGAGGGTGGCAGGTTGTCAATCCATTCTTCAAACTCACACTACACTTAGAAATACCGTGTAAGTAATCTAATCTAATTTACAACATATTAACATAAATATGGCACATACATACCTCCGCGCCAGGGGTCTCAACTGGGCAATGGAAGAACCTACTACCCCCATAGGTAGAAAGCTTCGCGGTTTCTCCACAGTCACACAATGGACGATCCTTCCATTCAGGGTTAGGCACTCTTGGATGTGTGTTGTTTGCCATTTCTGAGATGCCGTCCCCGATCTCTACCCGAGGTCTTTATAAAGACAAGTGCTGCATGAGGGTAACATGAGTGAGCAGCTTTCGGCGCTAAAGTTAGTGACGTGACGACACACGAATGATGTTTATATAGAAGTTGAATGTAACCCTAGGGGGAGCCTAATTAATGCAGGTATCCAATGCATAGGATGCTCTGCGTGATGTGTCATTGTCACTATTAAAGTGGGCATGCCCTGCCTTCAATAATTGTGTTTGTGGCAGGCAGGCGATGCAGAGATGCTTTGGCCCATTGGATGCTGTCGGATTTATGAAAAAGCTGGACAAGAGATGATTGATTCCCGGAGGCTGCCATTATTTGTTCCGGAGAGACTTTTGCAGAGCATCCGATGAGATCTCCTCTTCTTTTCTTTGTAGTCTTCGTCTATAGACCACGTTCCTTATGCCTATAAAATGCACACATGGTCTGTCCATTAATCTCAGCCACCTCGCAATCTAACCAACACCGCAATTTCTTCCATAGTTATGGAGTTCCCCAATGACCCACCCCACAACAAACAGACCTTACGTCTCGGAGAAGGCTTCATCGCTCCTATGTGCCTCTGTGGCACACCATGCAGGCTAGTGAAGTCACTCGTTCTCGGTGATGACTACGGCAAAAGACTTTGGATGTGCAAGAACTACCAATATGACCCTTCTCAACGTCTTTACTCTTCCGCTACGAGGCCAAGGGTCACTACTTGTACTTCTTCATTCTTTGCTTTCACCATTGATTCTTACTCACTAATACGTTCATAACATTGCAGTCCCCACCACCTCTGTGTGAGTTCATCGAGTATGTTGACACTGAGCAGACACCAGAGGATATAGCCCATGTCAACGAGGTCGCTGAAAGTGCAAGAAGGCGTTGGTTTGATATGGAAGATGAGGAAAGGAGAAAGGAGGAACGCAGGAAGAGGAGCCAGGAGGAGGAAGAACGTCGACGCAACTACGAAGCGGAACGCAAGCTAAGAGAGGAGGCGGAACGAAGGCGCAAACAAGAGGAAGAACGCCTTGCTCATGAGGCCCGTGAGGCCGAAAGGGAGAGGATGCGCGAGAGAGCTCGCCGCGCTAGGGCAGCAGGTCCTGATGCCTTCAGAAAGGGGAAATATCCCCGTTCCACTCAGTAGATTAGTCCTAGGCGTCGATTAGTCCTTTAATTTTCATGTTGCCTATCAGCAATTGTGTGCACCGAATATGTCATTCCCTCGTCGTTATGTATGTTGGTCGTTATGTTGCATGTTACTATGAATTTTAAATCCGGGTTCTTTTGTTTTCATCATTTTTATGTAATGTGCCTGCCTCAATGCATCAGACCTGATGCATTGGCCCACAATTCAGGATGCTCTGAATCACTGAATCACTGCCTCCACTGCATCACTGCCTCCACTGCATCACTGCCTCCACTGCATCACTGCCAAACTACCAGACGGGCAGAGCATCCAATGTATTTTTCATCATTCTGCACGAACAGCTTTTCCAAGCAGTAGGGGTACATATGATAACATTTGGTACATAGGATACAGTCAACACAATGCATATTACAGTACATAGGATACAGTCAACACAATGCACAACATAGGAAACGAAATTAAAATTTGGTACATATGATAAATACATGCAACTCATTTTTTACCACCTAATCTTACGATCTTCGATCCCACCGCCGATGCATATTACTGAAGTTAATGTCCATACTGTAGGGGTTGGATGATGGCTGTGGGCGAGGTGGCGCTGAGAAGTCGCTATTGGAGGGTCGTTCTCGCAAAATAGATTCACTAAATGCCTCGTCGTCAGGGTCTTCGGGTGGAGGCGGAGGTCTTGAGGGTGGCATGGGCATGAAATCGTCGTCTTCATCGTCGTTGGCGTTTGGTTGCACGCGCGTTGGTGGAGCGCGTCTGCTTGCAGTGTTTCTTCGACGGGATGTTCCTGTGTTGGATGCCTCCGAAACACTACGGTTGGATGAGGTATGTCGCCTTCTACGTGAACCTGGCATGCAACCTCCACCGAAGAACATAAATAGATAGAAAAAGTTTGGGATAGGGTTGTCGATCAATTCTTTGTCTTCCGGAAATGCCTAACATAAGAGAAGCAGTCGAATTAGCATCGACATATAAACCGATAACATAAAAATAAAAAAAATAAATTATAGTGTACCTGAATGTGGGAGGCATATTTATCGGGGAGCATCATTATCTTGAATCTAGTGCTAGAGAAACCTAACACTGAAGGGTGGTTTGCCAGCTCGCAAACCCTATGATACAAATGCCTTTGATCTTCTAAGAGGGCCCTAAGGTCATCTGTGGTGAGATGTTGCGGCGCTATTGTTGCGTTTAACATCAAGACAGCTTGTTCGAGATTGTTCTCCCTAAAAGGATCATCTCGGTGTTCACGCACTACACGCCAGATTGCTTCCAGTGCTCTCTCGATGGTTTGTGGTGTTCATGGAAAACCTTCACTAGATGGTCCTGCCATGGAGGGTGTTGTTGAAGAGTGGAAGAAGAGTGCTCCGAAAAAAGAGAAGGTAGAGAGGTTTTGTAGCAGGGAGCGCTGGGAAAAAACCAAAACGAACCTGTCGGGTGGCCCATGACCGACAGGTACCTGTCGGGCGGCCCATGACCGACGGTTGCCTGTCGGTTGCCCCATGACCGACAGGTACCTGTCGGGCGGCCCATGACCGACAGATACCTGTCGGGCGGCCCATGACCGACAGGTCCCTGTCGGGCCTGGGTATCGGGCCGATAGGCCTTATCGGTATTTCGCTGACCGATAGGCGTCGTCACCTCCGCCACGTCATCTGCCACGACACATATCGGTCATCCAGTGACCGATAGCCCCCCTGTCGGTAATTGGGTGACCGACAGGCACCCATTTCTGCTATTTTTCCTAATCGAACCCCATAACTGCGATTAATCATTAAAATACTATTATTTAAAAAAAAATTTCGAAAATTTCGTCATCTTGCTAGACGATGTAGGGCGCGTTCGGTGCCACTGTTTAGAGCCTCTAAAATTTACCTCTAAAGAGAATCTTATTATTTAAGGGTATTAAATAAAGTCTAATGATAAAACCTTTTTACAGATGGGTACATCTTTACGAGACGAATCTAATGAGCCTAATTAATCTATATTTTGCTACAGTGATGCTACAGTAATGCTACAGTAAATATCGTCTAATCACGGCTTACCTACCCTCGTTAAATTCGTCTCGCGATTGAGAGGGGGGTTCTGCAGTTAGTTTTGTAATTAAAATTTATTTAAGACAAAAATTTTTTTGTTTAGACCCCTCTAAATTTTAACCTCTAACACGCCGAACGCGTCCGTAGGTGCAGCAGACGTCCACCGGACAAGCAGGTTCGTAGACTGTCTGTCTCTTTGTCTGTCTGTCAGGGAAGGCCGGGAAGCAGAGTACTCTGTCTGCATCTTTGGACAGCATGAGCGTGCCCTCAGCTGAAGTCCCTCTCTCTGCCTTCGATTCTGCTGCTATTTACGCAAGCATTGATCTGACGAGGTGCGAGTTTTTTTCTGTGTGTGTTGGTTCTGGAAGTATCTTCTGAAGCATCTTGGAAGGAGCGTACTCAGCAAGTCAGCAGCGCGCACGCATTGCTGCTGGCGTTCCTCAACAAGTCGGCATCAAGCTTCAGTACTGTCGACCGCGAGGTCACCGCGCATATTCCACACGAGATAGGTACATCTTTACGAGACGAATCTAACGAGTCTAATTAATCTATATTTTGTTACAGTGATGTTACAATAATGCTACAGTAACCAGCGTCTAATTACGGCTTATCTACCCTCGTTAGATTCGTCTCGCGATTTAGACCAGGGATTCTGCAGTTAGTTTTGTAATTAAACTTTATTTAATACTTTTAAATAACAAGATTTTTCCCTCTAAATTTTAGACCCTATGCAACGAACACCCCCTCTCTCTGCCTTCGATTCTGCTGCTATTTACGCAAGCATTGATCTGACAAGGTGCGAGTTTTTTTCTGTGTGTGTTGGTTCTGGAAGTATCTTCTGAAGCATCTTGGAAGGAGCGTACTCACGGCGTGTTCGGCGTTTTAGAGTCTAAAATTTAGAGGGTTTTAAACACAAAGAATCTTGTCTTAAATAAAGTTTAATTACAAAACTAACTGCAGAACCCCCCCTCTAAATCGCGAGACGAATTTAACGAGGGTAGTTAAGCCGTGATTAGACGATATTCACTGTAGCATCACTGTAGCAAAACATAGATTAATTAGGCTCATTAGATTCGTCTCGTAAAGATATACCCATCTGTAAAAAAGTTTTGTCATTAAACTTTATTTAATACTCCTAAATAATAAAATTCTCTTTAGAGTTAAATTTTAGAGGAGTCTAAACGGTGAAACGAACACACCCTCAGCAAGTCAGCAGCGCGCACGCATTGCTGCTGGCGTTCCTGAACAAGTCGGCATCAAGCTTCATTATTGTCGACCGCGAGGTCTCTGCGTAATCTTCCACACAGCTGATCTCGCCCGCGCTTTCTCCATGGTCGCGCTACCTACTACGTGCCATCGACGCGCTCGTCATGGCTCCGTCTGCCTCAATGGTTCCCCTTCAGAAGTCCGTCCCGCCAAACCTGTTCAGTGACCGTCTCACACTCCTCCGGCCACCGGCAGGCAACCCTCGCACTGCCTGCCGGATCAGCAACCGGCGCGGGCGAGGCTGCGACTAGGACCGTCGTCGGCGTACTTTGATGTTTGATCACTTCATTACAAAATTTAACCAGGAGTTTTTAAACAATAGTGGATGGTATCTGTATATTCGGTTCAGGTAATGGTATCTTACCTGAATGTAAAAAGATTCGCCATTAATTTAAGCTAATGGTATCTGTATATGCGAAATTGCCACCGAATGACCACTATAAGTTCTTTGGAATTGTTAATTCGATCAATGAGCACTAGCAAGCGTTCACCTTTTCAAGTTTTGGCCACAGCGTTTTCGCTTTGCACAGCGTGGTCTTGGTCCCAGGTTTCGATTCTTTCTTTTCTTTGGACCTACTTTGTCCCTTTTCTTACAGGCGTTTGGCAGCGCTTTAGTAGCAGGAGAGTATACTGTCCTCGACATTTCCATGCAACCGCTGTGAGAAAGCGTCAAATGCTTCACACACGCCTTCTCTCGTAATTTCCAGGACAATACTAAACGCTTTGAGAAAAGCATCAATACTTCGCAGACGCGTTTCTTCGAGGGTGCTTTTTGCGTGTCCGTTCGACTCTGCGGCCATCCCATTTCCTGAACGACTGAGCAAGCTCCTTCCTTCAGTCAAGTCCTAAACTCACCAGCCCCACCTTGCTGGCCGTCTACAGCAGCCGCCGGCGCTGACTCCACCGCTAGGCCGCAGCAACGCATTCATCCGGAAGAGGATCTGAGGAAGCCTAGGTGAGCAGAAACTTTTTGATTTGGAAGATGTTGAATTCAGTTTCCATGAGTTGAACAGAACAGAATCGAACCCAATTTATCAGGAATAATTTAAGTTTTGATCTGTTGAATTTTGTCACTTTTTCATAATTTGAGGCACGGTTGGATCTGAACTGAAACTATATTAAATCTCCTTGTTTCAGTTTTTGTTTGTCTTTGGCCTGAAGAAGCAAGAAGTGTTTACAAGAAAAGAAAAGAAGAAGCAAGAAGTGAGGCGTGCGAGAAACGGGCAGGAGCACACAGCTGCAAACAAGCAATTCTATAGCCCATCCGCCCCTCAAAACCAATCACACCGAGCATAGGTATAAACCTTCAGTTGAGAACTCATGAGCATGGATTTGGTGACGGGGCAGCCTTATTTCCAAGTTCGGTTGGCATCTGCATTGAATCTTTTACTTTTCATTTTTGTTTCAGTCTGAGTTGCTGGATTTGAGAAGAAACAAGAAGCTCGGAGAGGAAGAGAGACGTCCATATGAACGCCACACAATTGGACAACAAGCGACGAGATAGCTAGCTAGAGGGGGTACCTTGAGAACTGGCGAGCATGAATCTCGTCACAGGGGCGCTGGGCAGCGTCATCCCCAAGCTCGGCGAACTGCTCAAGGAGGAGTACGACCTGCAGACGGGCCTCAGGAAGAAGATCACGTGTCTCTCACGGGATCTAGAGAGCATTCACGTGGCCCTCCAGACGGTGGCAGAGGTGCCGCCGGAGCAGCTCAACAAGCAGGTCAAGCTCTGGGCGAGCGACGTCAGGGAGATGTCCTACGACATGGAGGACGTCATCGACAACTTCCTGGTGCGCGTCGATGGGCGGGAGGCCCGTGACCCCAACAGGTTCAAGCGTGCCGCAAAGAAGATAGGCAAGCTGTTCAGCAAGAGCAAGGCTCGCCAACAGATTGCTGACATGATCAAATCCATCAACGAGCAAGCTAAGGTGCTGGCTGAGAGGCATAACAGGTATAAGGTCGACGAGATCATGGTTAAGCGTGCCCCAAGTTCGACTGTTGACCCTCGCCTTGAGGCTATGTACAAAGAAGTGAGAGAGCTTGTTGGCATTGAAAAGCCAAGCGAGGAGCTCATGTCCAAGCTGTCGCTCCAAGGGGACGAGTCAAAAAACAAGATGAAGATGGTCTCAGTTGTCGGAGTTGGAGGATTAGGCAAGACCACTCTTGTCAAAGCAGTGTATGACAAGCTTAAAGTAGATTTTGAGTGCACGGCTTTTGTTTCAGTTGGCCAGAACCCTGACTTTAAGAAACTCTTTAGAGACATTCTTATAGACCTTGACAAGGCAGAGTACATGGATCCCAAAATGTCAATATTGGATGAAAAGCAACTCATTGATGAGCTCCGGAAATACCTCAAAGACAAGAGGTACCATCTTTACACCGACGAGTAGTTAGTAACATTTCTCGTTCCTACTGCTACTCCTAGTAATATATGTCGTTTCTACAGCTACTCCACACAACTTCATGTTATATGATGCATACCATTGCAACCATACATGTATGAGCTTGTATTTTTTTTTCTTCAAGTTTATCAAATTCGCTTTTGATCATCAAAACAATTTTAACTCTTTCGTTATATATACAAATATGATCAATTTCAATTTTATCTGTTTCTATTTGACTGAAACAGTTACATCACTTTCGATATGAATTGAGATAAAACGCTGTAATAATATTTCTTTAAAAGTGGTGGCAGATGCGATGAGCCCTTAACTGATAATTATAAACATTGGCTACTGATTACCATATGATCAGAAGAAATCAGAATAACTAAGGAGGGTGTCTAATTTTCAATAGTACTAATTTAGAGGCATATCTGATGTTTTTAACATGTTCCAGCTAGTTTTGCTAACTCTTTTACCACGACCTTGTAGGTACTTCATCGTGATTGACGACATATGGAAGGTCGAGATTTGGAAAACAATCAAATGGGCTTTCGTTGAAAATAAAAATGGAAGCAGACTGATTACAACAACTCGAATCGTCGGTGTTGCTGATCAAGCTGACGAGATTTACAGGCTACAGCCACTTCCGTTTGAAAAATCAAGAAAGTTATTTTACACAAGGGTATTTGGTGGTGAAGGCAGATGTCCTGATAATCAGTTGGATGAGTTATCTGAAAAAATTCTAAAGAAGTGTGGCGGTGTACCATTGGCTATCATCACAATGGCTAGTTTTTTGTTGGGTAAATCAAGGGGACAGTGGATTGAGGTGTTGAACTCTATTGGTTTTCGTGATACTAGTGATACTATGCAGATATTGTCCCTCAGCTACTATGACCTGCCCCCTCATCTGAAGACTTGCTTACTGTATCTAAGTGCATTTCCAGAAGATTATGAAATTGCTAAGGATTCTCTGATATCGAAGTGGGTAGCTGAAGGTTTTGTTCAAAAGGGAGAAAGAACTGGATTTTTTGAGGTTGGAGAGGGATATTTCAATGAACTCATAAATAGAAGCTTGATCATGGCCGAAGAATACGAAGGCATTGTCTTTGGTTGTCGTGTTCATGATATGGTGCTTGATCTTCTTCAACAAATTTCTCAGGAAGAGAACTTCATGACAATCCCAGATAATGATGGCACAATGACCATACCACCCAGTGGCAGAGTACGCAGGCTAGCCCACCAAAACAGAGCAGCGGAGCCAACTCATCATGATCGTCATATGGACCCGTTGGGTCATTTGAGGTCACTTATTGCCTATAATTGTGAATATAAGGTGCTCTCGCTTTCAAGATTCAAAGTATTGCGTGTACTAGCTTTGGAGAATTGCATTTCTGCGGAGGGTTATATCCATCTTGAGCATCTTGAGAGCTTACTTCATCTGAGATACCTCGGGCTGGGATACCTCGGGCCAATTCAGAAGTTCCCAGAAGGAATTGGAGCTCTGAAGTTGCTGCAGACACTGAATTTAAACAGAACTGAAATGAAAGAATTACCATCGAGCATTGGCCAGCTAACGCAGTTGATCTGCCTACATGTTGGGCGGACGAGTGTGCCAAATGGAGTAATCGAGAATCTGACATCCTTGGAGGATCTGGAGATAATGATTTGTAGAGACACGATTGGGCAGTTTGGAAGGGAGCTGGGTAACCTGCGTGAACTCAAGGTGCTCACTGTGTATTTACATTATGCAGAAGATCCCATGGTGTATTCAGATTTCATAGATTCTCTCGGTAAGCTCCATAAGATCCAGTATCTAAATCTGTATGGTGATATCACCAACACAGATGATCAACATTTGTGGGACACATTGGTTCTCCCTCAAACTCTCCAACATTTGAATTTGCCATATCAGAAATTCAATGCGCTGCCTTCATGCATTAATCCCTCAGCTCTTCCCAACCTCAACTACTTGGTCATGTACGTGCAATATATGGATCAGGAGGCTCTGAAAATCCTGGGCGGGATGCCAGAGCTCCATTACCTCAAGTTGGTTGTGTATTCCCTGGTGACACTAACTATTCATAGCTGCTTCTTTCAGAAGTTGAGGTCCTTGTGGTTGCCTCTTTCAATGGTGCGGTTTGTGCCGAATGAGGGCTCTAGTGCTTTATTTACAGTTGGGAATGGACATCGGATGTTGCAGCTCGCACTGAAATGAGGGAAGATGCACCATCTGTTATGCCAAACCTCAAAATGCTTGAATTTGCAGTCTACATTAAGAAATTAATGGATGAAAATGGTAGCTGTGCCAATCTCGGCCTGGAGTGCCTCCCTTCACTTGAGAAAGTCAAACTAAACTTTAGGCTTGACGAGGCCTTTCCTGATGACGTGAAGAAAGAGGAGGCTGCCCTGAGGCGTGCAATTGAAGTTCATCCCAACCGGCCCACAGTCGAGGTTTACACCACGGGTGAACCTAAGATCAGGAGGAGGCTCGCATTTAAAGTCCGCCGCAACCGGCCTACGCTCAAGTCTAGGTACGTCGTCCGCCCCTCCTGTTCTGCTTATTATTGGATTATCTTTGATATTTTCCACTCAGCCTTAACTGGCTCTTAATTTTTCTTCCTAAATTCCCAGTTCTAGTGTACAACCACAACCAGAACCTGATGAAAGAGATGGCGCCGATGATGACGAATTGGCACGTCACTTCGCGGCGGGGACCCCAACCTTTTCCCTGGGCGCGGCGCCCCAGGGTTCCACGGCCGCACGCCCCCGCAAGTCGAGAATGCACCGCCGTCCCGGTGCCTCCTCCTCTCCTGTGTGAGTCGCGACGACGCCTCCGCCGCTCCTCTGGTGAAAAGGTGAGTCAGCTCCTCCTTCATCCTCTAAGGATCCGTTCTGCCTGGCTGGCGGCGCTCATCCCGTACGCTGCCGCATCACAGAAAATATCGTTCTCGATCTCGAGCAAACGGGTTCCCCACCCCATGTCGACCAAAGCTGTGCGCGTGGGTGGCAATTGTTGTGCCCCAAACAGGATGGCGTGGCAGAAACATTGCCTGGCTCGCTCATTTAGCGAACGGAATCAGACATAGTAAACAATTGGAAATCGGTTGTTGTGTTACTACAGTCTTTTGAATCGAACTTTGGTTAGTAACAGCATGCAACTTTGCTTTTCTTCTTGGGCTTTCAGAGGCGATTCGAACCCATTCTTGCATGCATGTACCTACTCTCTCCATGGCCTGTGGGCATTAGTATTGTACATTGCGTCACTGTGTTTCCTTCTGTTGCGCATGTTTCCCGGTTTGCATTCCTGCCGCGTTAAACGCAACTTCTGTCGGCTCCAGTAGTAAGATCTAATACCTACCCAGTAGGTCTTTGTTATGTAGTCGTGCTTTTACCTGTAGCAGGATGGACTCGGTTTCTGGGTAGCAGCATTCAGCTCTGTTTCTGTTCTCTGATGATCGATAATTTCTTTCTCTTCTCTTGCAGATTCAAACTGGCTTGCTCCTTGACTGGAGATTCTGATGCAAATTGATTTCTGCTAGCTGGCGGACTGATGGTTGAGGCGTATTGCTCCCATTTAGGGTCATCCTGGACGCGCCACACAGTCTACGACTATCTGATGCGTTCAACCTACTCCGCAACATCAATATTTCTGTCTGTTTACTGCTGCTTCGAGTTTGTAATAATAAAATTGTTCTTGCCGAACTGTTGCTGGCTTGTTAGTTTCTTCATTTCTCTTGTGTGTAGCACGTGGTACGTGCAAGTAAGTTTGGAACATATATGAATGCTTGTGTGTGTCGGTCGCATCATGAGGTTTGGAACATATAAGATTGTTGTGCTACATTTCAATTCAAGAACTTGTGTGTGTTGCTCATCATGCTACTCTTGTTTGGAGGAATATATGGCATGCTTCCTTTTAGCGGTTCGAGTACATATGGATATTTTTCGTATATATATTAGGAACAATCATTACAGTTTACACGGACTCTGTTCCTCAATGCAGAGCAACTTTGTTTGCAGGATCAAAGGTCCCTGACAAGAGTTTCTAGTAGCTGTAACGGTGGCTGAGTTTGTAAGGCGTTGGCTTCTTCCCGGGTGTTTAGCTTCCATCAGGGATTCAGGGACATCAATCTTGAATTGTGTGACACGGCCTGGTGACTGTCCACTGCGTTCTACCTAGCACTCTGATCTGAACCTCTTCGCACGCACTTTAATTTCATTCGATCGAACTTTCAGTTTACTCCTGCTTTCAGTCTGTAATAATATTGTTCATGCCTGCCGAACTGTTGGCTTGGCTTGTCAGCTTCTTCATTTGGATGTGTAGCACGTAATTAATAAGTGCGAGTAAGTCAGGAACATACTACGTTTAAATTCAGGAACACTAGCTTATGTGTATTGAGGAATTTTGGCATGTTTGTTGGGCCCCTTCCAGCTGATATTCAGTGACCATGCAGACGATGGTGCCCGGGAAGCTAGTGCACGGCTGCCGTGTGCGATTTCTGATGACGGATTTGATCGTTTCCTTTTTCAAGAGAAGAAAATTTCTTCGTCGTGCTGGAAGTGGACATGTAATGTACGGACAAGCAGGTTCGAAGAGTGTCTGTCTGTCTTCCAGGGACGGCCGCGAAGCAGAGTACTCTGCATGATGTCTGTCTGGACACCACACCATGAGCGTGCCTCAATCAGCTGCTCGAGGTCCCTCTCACTGCCTTCAATTCTGCTGCATGCATGCTATTTCCTCGAGCAGGGATCCGACGAGGTGCGAGTTCTTGCGTGTGTTGGTTCTGGAAGGTTATGATCTTTTAGAGACTACTAGAGTTACAAATGTCCGAAGCCTACCTACTCATTTGCGTTGCCCCTAGAGAGCCGCTTGTGGAATCCTGACACTGATATGGCGCCGAACGGTGCCGGCATCAATTTGATCACGTCTGGGGCAGAGCTCATTTGCCTTGACGATGACCACGACCGTTAATGAACCGTACATGGGCCTTACGACAAGCCCATCGCAGAAGGCAATGACACACTTGCTGGGCTCAAACTTCCACAGAAAATGGGCCTGTTACCTCTCGTCCCACGTACGTGTGTGAGCATGACAACTCACGGCCCAATCACCTGACACCACCCGTTGGAGATCGATCAGTAGTAAGCCCAGCACGGTCGTCGACACCTCCGCCGCCGTCGCCGGTGACGCTGTAAGATGCAGGGGGGACGTACGCCTCCTCTGTGCAGCAACGACTAGCGCTAGGTGAGAGTAGATAACATGCCCGCGTTGCAGCGTGAATTAATTAGCAGCAGCAAAAAAGACAGCGAAGCAATGGCCAGTGGTCCGATCATGCTAGTCCGGCCAGGCCAATAAAAATGACTGGCAGTGGCAGCTCAGACGGACGGCGAACGACCCAAGAGCTGAGGTGCACATGTACAGCCGCCCATTGATGCTAGCTGTCGCTGATGTTCCGGGACCAGCCGAGGCCTCCGCTCTCTGGTACCGTACCTCGTCTCCTCCATGGAGCCACCAACCAAGGACGCCGCCATGAATTGCTTGCAGCTCCATGAAGACGGAAGGTGCACACTTGAAATTTGGTGAACGTAGCATAATTTCACGCAGACGGTTACAGGGCTCACATGCGTGGACCCTTATAGGTGCAGGCAGTGGTCTACTCTCGTCTCTCCTCACAATGACTTGCGTTTTGTTCATTTGTTGGCGAGGCAGAGGCTTAATGATTCATCACCAAGCACCTCCGCCACTGACTCTCCTCACAATGGGGTCGTGTTCCTTGGGCCAAGCCAGTACAACTGTACAAGTGGCGGGCAGTAAAAACAACCTGCGCTGCGGGGACCGCGAGTCGGTGCCAATAGCTAGCCTCCAAAGACTTGACTTGGGACGACAGTGTGAAGTAACCGCAGGGCCTGACCCTGAAAGGACACGGTATACATGCATGGTATTCACAGAAAATACTACTCCCTCTGTCCATAATATAAAGAATTGAGGGGTTTAAATTTTATCTTAAAATATAAAGAATCATACATACTATCTTGGTCCCAAATTAGTTGTCGTTTTTGATTTTTAATCAACATATTTGACTGTCCGTCTTATTCAATTTTTTTGTGCAAATTCTAAAACAAATATGTCATGATTAAACTATCTTTAAATGATAAACATGTTGTGAAAAAACAAATAATATTTGCACAAAATTTTTGAATAAGACAAGTGGTCAAATGTGACGATCAAAAGTAACAAACGACAACTATTTTGGGACGAAAAGAGTATAAGACAAACTTTAGGAGTTGATGGAAGGGTTGGTGGGTGGGTAAGTAAAGGTAAAATGAAGGGTATAATTGTCTTTTACCATAAAGACTGTTCAGCCTGTTTGCCTCACTGCGAAGCAGCTGTTTTACTGTAGGAGATGCAGAAGAAATAACTACGAACTTTGTAGCTGCTGCAGAAGAAATAACTGCGAATACTGTAGCTGCTGCAAAACAGTTGCTGCAAAGCAGCGAGGCGAACATGTTGATTTTTATGTTCAAATGCTAGGATCTCTTATATTTTGGGACGGGGAGAGTACAACATATCCTTTGTCAGAGCCTATTTCTAATATGATGTGCATCCTGTATTAGTCTCTGGATCAGTAGTTGATACTCACAAGAAGACATATATGATATTCATAAGTGTCGTCACCCGATTGAACGGGGTGTTCGGCAGATATTTGGATCGTGGAAGCAACGTGGGTAGCGAGATCAATCTAAGAACACGCAGAGGATTTATACTGGTTCAGGCCTCCCGAAGGATAAAAACCCTACGTTCAGTGTGCTTCTTGTATATTGTGGCAGACTTTGCGTTAGGGTTTCGCAAGGTGCCAGAGAGAGTTTCCCGTAGGGATTACATGAATATTTATAGGCTCTTTACCGACTATCAGAGTCCTTCCTAACTACGATGCTCCTTCCCCGAATCCAACAGGGAGATCGTATCTTTCCCGTAAACCATATCGTGCAAGACAAGTTTTCGAAAAAAGTCTAAAAATAGTATTCAGAATATCTTGAGACTAAGGCTACTACATAAGCCTCTGAACATGTCACTTGACATCTTCACTGTCAAGTGAAAACGTGACAAGGGATATGTTCTGCCGTCAACCTAGGACCCAAGTACACCAAATGATCTTTATTTCCCAGAGAGTATTCTTCACTTTCGGAGTCTTCAGCGCTAAGATCTTCGGAGATGAAGTCTTTAGGATCATAGCCTTCAAAGCCACAGCTGAGCCAAAGTCTTCGGAATTCCGAAGACTAAATCCCTATCCTTCTTTTTATATTTCCTTAGGGAATCTTTGCAAAAATAGTAATGACCAGGTCTAGTCAAAGTCTCATCTTTTATTGTCTGATCAATCTGACGGAATCTTCCAACGACTCGTCACCTCGTCTTCTTGCATCTTTGAAAACTTGCAAAACTGGGCCCTCGCCTTCCAGCGACTCGTCACCTCGTCTTCCTGCACCAGGATGCAGACTGCCGTGCCCTCGCCCGCGCACATGCCTCGTGCCCTGGGCCGCGCACACGTTGTGCTAGCATGGTCCTTGCCTGCTGCTAGTGCTAGCATTTGGTGTGTCGCGTACAGAGGAGCAATAATAGCCGATGAACAAGCATGGCCCTTTGGGTTACTAATCAAAGCTATTTTATTACTAATCAATGTCTATTGGTCAAGGAACACGCGGTCGAGCAACATTTCCCCTGGTACCACGCAAAGGACACTGCATCCGTGTTCGCTTGCGAGGTCCACGTCGGTGACGACGCCCGCGCCCGCCTGCAGGGTACGCGTGCATGCCTGCTCCTCTCTTCTCTTGGCGACGAGCGAATCAAGCTTTTAGCTTGGCCGGTGATGGCGGCAGCGGCGGGAGGACTGAGAAAAATTAGAGGAGCTGCTAGGTCAGGGAAGGAAGAAGAAAGGCGAGGGTAATTTTGTCTAACAAGTTATTTGTGGGCATAATAGCTGTGTTACAACATAGCGGCGGGCATTTTAACAAAAACTAATGTTAAATAGGCATTATAACCAAGCCCACCGAAACCGTAGGCAAAATAGCAAATTTCTCCCACATACACAATACGCGCGACTCCAGCGGGATACCCGGAACCCTTACGTGACCCAAACGTGCACAGCACGTATACAGTCTAACAAGCAGATCGGTACGTGAGCGCCGCGTCCGGTACGGCGTCTGTGACCCGGAGCCGGGCAAGATGAGCGACTTGGTCAATGTGACTGGGTACCATGCTGCGGAGCATCAGCACGTCACGCGTCAGCTCGTCCGCATCCAGGAACCGATGGGAATCAAGGACGATGAAATGAAGATGCTTCACAATTGGATTGTCCCCGATAAGAACAAGAAGCGGGGCGTGCTGTCCATTCTCGGATTTGGCGTCGTGGGGAAAACCACGGTCGCGCTGTCGCTGTACCGTGTCTCAAAATTCGGATCCTGAGGCCGTGATTAGAAACATATATACTATGACAGGTCAAGCCGCAGGCCAGCGACGTGGAGCAGCCTGGTGAAGATAGCACCCGTGCCATCTCAGAGTTGAAAAATCATCCTGCTTTTGTCACAAGCATAATGAAATTATACCCGGCGACTAGTAATCTAGAGAGAAATGGCAATGTTTGGGATGAAGTGGACAAAGACCTATATATGAAAATAAAGCTCCAAAAGCACCTCCGGTCAAATAGGTGCCGCACAAAACTTCTGTGTCCCTTTCCATTCGATTATTCCAAATAAAATTAACATATTAGTTGTATAGAGCAAATGAATGGATGCCACTCCAACTACGAAAATAGAACTTAATAGAATAAACTGAAATCATGCTGCTCTTATGCAAATATCCAACCATGCAATTCAGCAAACTTGTTATTGTTTCCACACAAATTAGCTTAATCCAAGCGGTCTTTTACAAGCCTTGGCTCATTTCCATGTAAAATGTCATATAGCGAAGAGAATCTGACGGCACAGCTTCAATGGGAGTTCGGGTACTATTCCGTTCATAATGAAAGAAGAGATATACCGAATCTTTATGCTCAGCCCTGCTTCTTCTGGATTACACAACTGCCAACAAAATTATAATATCCTACTACCATTTAACCAGGGGGCTTAAACTGTGCGGCAACGCCACACCATGTTCTAGGAGTCGATCAACTCATTAACAAACATCACTTTTTTTAAAGATAATTAACAAACGTCACTCGGGGATACGGAGTTTATCGTATGCAACAGCAAAGGTAAAAATCAGGGGCTTGTCTCTCCAGTTTCTTTCAAATAAACAGCAAAGGTAAATCTCGAACTACCATAGAACCCACCTACTACATACTACCTCCACCCCAAAATAGACATCGTTTAGGACAAAGATTTTAGTGCATTTATTTAAGGACAGAGCTAATAGAAACCTAGGCGCTATGAAATTGGCGGGTCAGTCTTCAGACTAGTCAAGGTAGCCATTGCATCCATTGTTTGCGGTATCGGACGGCTGAGGTTTGACAGCAAGTCGACGGCATCCCTGATATCCGGGCGATCCTTACGATTCCGTCGTACGCACAAGAGCCCCACCGACAGCACACGCTCCATCTGGATTTGGTCGAAGTCGCCGTTGAGCCGCTCGTCGGCTAACTCCAGGACAGTGCCGTTGGTGTCGGATTCACTAACAACGTCAATTAGGGCATTTGAGAGGACCCTTCCCTCGTGAATTGTGACCTCCGGCTTCTTTCCGGTGGCCACCTCAAGCAGCAGCACCCCGAAGCTGTACATGTCAGACGCGGTGCTCGCCTCGTTGGTGGTTATGATGAGGGGGTCCATGTAGTCCGGGCTTCCTATCATTCTCGTGCCTCTGAGGTAGCCCTGTCCTGGGTCGAGCTGCTTCACGAGCCCAAAGTCGCAGAGCTTGGCCTCAAAGTCGCCGTCGAGCATCACGTTGCTGGGCTTGATGTCCCGGTGCAGAATGTTGTTCTTACAGCCGGTGTGGAGGTACTCTATGCCGTGGCCAATGCCGAGCACGATCTTGTATCTCTCCGGCCATGTTAGCAGCCTCTCCGAACCGTGGAGGTGATTGTCGAGGTCCCTGTTGGTGATCAGCTCGTAGACGAGGAGCAGCTTATCGTTGCTGCCACCGTCGCCCCAGCCGACGAGCTTCACGAGGTTGCGGTGATTCAGCTGGCCCAGTGTCATGACCTCGGTGATGTAGCCCTTTCTGGTTACCTCGGACAGGTGCGTCAGCTTCTTCACCGCCACCTGTTGCCCGCACAATACACCACGGAACACTTCCCCAAAGGAGCCAGCGCCAATCTTGTTGCTCTCGGAGAAGTTTCCGGTTGCCGCTCGCAGCTCGTTGTACGAGAACTCCCTTGCAACTGATGAATTTGCATGACAATCAACATGAGTGATGTGGAGGGAAACCTCACATGAACTTTTCAAAAAAAGAAATCGGGTGATATTGTGAACGCTGGTAGCTTGGTGGTTAGTGGCTCGGTGGAGCGGCCAACCCTTCCACGTGCCCGTCGTCTATGGAGCCAATAGTGGTTCCGTCGTATGTGTAGTGGTGTGAGTGCGTGTGAGGTGTGAGTCCGCGCATGAACATAAGCTACAGATATACCTAGCAAAGGTATGCACTCAAGTTAACGAATACTTCTACATCTATATCACTATATTTAAAAATTAGAAGAAGAAACAATCGGGAGATATCTATACCTAGTAAAGGAATGCACTCAAGTCAACAATGAAAATCGGGTGATATTGGGAGCTACAAATCCTGGATTTCTATTTGCAATGAAGTAATTATTTTTATTTTTATTTTTTTGGCGAGGAATGCACTCCAGTTAATGAATACTGCAACAACTATATGTATAAATAACTTTAAGTAGTATTCAGAAAGAACTACAATTAAATTTCGAAAAATGAATATTGGCATTGACCTGGATCACAAAATATTAGGTGATCAGTAGGGAAGAATTAGCGCTTCACTTCAATAAGGTAGCAGATCGGATAAAACTATAGTGAGAGTGTTAAGTTTCGCATGCAGTTGCTTTCTGAAAATACCGGTTTCGAGGGAAATTCTCACGTGATACTCCGATAAAATTACATGGATCTGAATTGACTAAGTTTCATGTGGATTTAATTAATCAGTGAAAAAAAATTACGGCCAAATTTCTCTTTTACTGGTGGGACCGGTATTTGATGTTACAGCCGGTTTCTGACGATTTTGACAAATTTAGCCAAATTTCATTTAAATTTCAAAAAAGAAAAGAAAAATCAGACCGAAACCAGCCGATTTTTGTCCTATCTCCCTTGGCCGGTAATATCGTAACCAAAACTCAAAACACTAACAGTTACTTAATTAAGCTGCTTTAAATTTAAGGCTAAATCAGATGATATCATCATACCTGGCGAGATCTCCATCGTGCGTCGCCTAAACCTCTTGCGTCTATAAATAATATAAACCAGAGCAGCCAGTAAAACGGCTGCTGATGGGCATCCAATGTAAAGGACCATTATCACCCACGATTTGGTCTTGCTCACTGGACCTGTCGTCGGAATATCTATATCTATAAGGGTATTAGACAGTGTTTGGATAAAGTAATTATAACATCTATAGTGTCTAAAAAAACTTTTGTTACCTGTTACGACGTCCGTTGAGTTGAAGGACCAAGAGAGGAGCTGGTGTGACTCCGAGAATGTCCCCATGGATGCAGAAAACCCGACGGACGCGTTCTGTGGCAGTCCGGCGGCCCTCAAGTCGACTGTCGCCTGGTCACGGTAAGTGCTCCCGTCGGCCAGCCGCAGGGTGACCGTCATCAGCTTGGAGCCTGCGTCGTAAACTATTTCTGCCCACATGGTGCCATAGAGCCCTAGGTTTGGCAAGTCCTTTGTACTGATAGAGCGGATGCTGTTGACGTCGATGCCGAGGTGGTCGGCGCCAACGCCGGGGCTGTCAAATCCTTCGGTGTTCCGCCATGTGTCGAACTCTACGGCCACGGTCGGCGGCGATGGCTTGGTGGCCTTCTCCGGGTCGCTGAAGAGGCCGAGGAAATGCTTGAACGAGTCTGGCGGCAGGCTTGGGGGGAATGGACCGACAAAGAATGCCATGCCGTCTCCTCGGGTGTTGTTGTGATTGCCGCCAATGGCGAAGGAGAAGCTGGTGGTGAAGTTGGCTACCTTTCCCGTGAGGCTGTCCCAAAGGCGCACGGGGTGCCGGTAAGCCACACGCCCCACACTCGACTTCCCCTTGATGTTAGCCGTGAGCTCGATCCTGTCGCGGGTGCTATAGGAATCGTTGATGTAGGTGAGGTCTGCGGCGTCGCCGGGGATTGAGAAGTTGTAGTGGAAAGAGAGGGCGGCAGCCTCCAGAGCCATGAGACTGATCAGGTAGTAAACAAACAGGAGGTGCCCTCCAGGATAGGACATGGCTGCAGCAAAGGGCGGCCACCTCCGCTGTGAGTAAGGAGAAGCAGGGGCGGGCTGTCCAAGTCCAAGCCCCAGGTAGCTAGGCAGGTATATATGCCCATGTCTACTTCTTTTCATCCCAAAACCAGCCAGAGCGCGTTTGGCCCTCGCCCCAGCCTAGCCAGCCACGCCAACGCGATTTGGCACGAGTTTTATCGTCGCCGTATCGCACCGTGGAGTTACGTCTACTCTGCTGGCTCCAGCAGTGAGAGGGGCACGGGACCATGCCAACCCAAACCGCTGGCTCCAGTATGGCACCCTGCATTTTTTTTGAGGTCCAAACCCAAGCGGACGAACGTAGAAGACGATGGATCCATCTTTAAGCATGAATCTAGAGTAACGAAGCTTGCACTGATGATGGTGAAGAAAAAAAGAACCGAGAAAAAATGAATTATCTGATGGTCAAAATGGAGGCACGGTTCTCAGGCTGCCCTGTGGCAGTTTATACATGGTGCCTGTGTAGAGATGCATTTATATGGCCTACAAATCCTACTAGCCTACAAGACTTTATAGAAATAACAATGCTAAATAGAAGTCATGAAAATAACAGCTTGATGTTCTTTTTACTAGGTGCCTTCTTTTGGACACTGTGTCTCATCCAAAACGATTACATTTTCCGTGACAAAATCTGTAATTCCCCACAGACGGTCAACCTACAGGGGGCGCCGGCGCTCATGTGGAAATGGAGGTCCCTGTTCAAGGCGGAGGCGCTCGCGAAGGTGGATGAAATCATCGAAGCAATCGGCAGCTGTGTGGTAGGAGGGAACAGTTGCTGGACGCAATGAGGTTAAGCAAGTGACCGCCCCCTAAATACTACTCCCTCCGTTCAACAATACATGTCATTCTAGCCTTAACCACTTTTCTCAAATTACATGTCATTCTCACTTTCTAATGCACATTTCCCTCTTTCTAATACAATATTCTCTCTTCTCACTACACCTCTATCTCTATCTCTCTCCTCCTTGTTTTCAGTGCACTCACTTTTTTCACTTCTCCTTAATTTCTGTGCCCAGAGCTAGAATGACATCTATTTCTGAACGGAGGAAGTGTCTTTTTTCAGATTGTTGCTGGTCTCATATGTTGGAGTTTCGGATGCTGAACTGTTATGATGTGTAATAGGGTAAGGGCAGGTACAAAGGTGTTGTCTCATAACCAGTCTAAAACATGACACGTAATCATAAAACGATCTATGAGACCACACATATAATGAATGATTGTTTTAGTTGTCTTATAAGAATACAATTCTTACTTTATTTCTGGATGCAAAAAGGAATATTTATTAGATACATGGCAACAACAATTCGTACAATGGTGTGAAAATCGTCTCATATTCCTAAATTTTAGCGTATGAGGTGGTTGTCTCGCGAAACAACCGCTTCTTTCTTTCACCTCCCTCTCTCTTCCATATCATCAAAAATTCTATGTAGCAACGCATAAGACGAACTATGAGACTGCCTATGTGTAATGTTATACTCCCTCCGTTCCAAAATAGATGTCACTGTTGACTTTTAGACATCACGTTTGACTGCTTGTCTTATTCAAATTTTTTACACAAATATTATTTATTTTTTTACAACTTGTTTTATTATTGAATGTATTTTAATCATGACATATTTATTTTTATATTTGAATAAATATTTTGAATAAGACGAGCGGTCAAATGTGATGTCTAAAAGTCAAAAGTGACATCTAATTTGGAACGGAAGGAGTACCTGTTTTTATCCCAAAGCTGTAAAAATGGGGTCCTGTCTTTGGTCTCAAAAAACGGTGCTCAGACTCATTCATGCATATGCCTGCGGCGCTCAGGTCTGCCCCCACCAGAATTGAAGCGATGGCTGCATCGTCAGCTCCTCACCTAGTACTCGCATTGATCGTCTTTGTAGGCTAACCATTGGCGCCGATTCGCCTGCTACCCGCATTAGAGCAAGCCCAATGCATTGGCTTGGAGCCATTTGAATTTAGAAATTGCTGATGTGGAGGGAAGAGAAAGGAAGAGAGAGAGAGCGTGTTCGGCGCGACTGCCGGCGCCTACGCACGCACGAGCTCCAACGCAGAAACCTGGGACCCACGCTACCCCTTCTCTCAGTATCTCTCCAACACGAGCTCCCTGGCAGCAGCTATTGTGGACCCTCCTAAAATTAATTCAATCGGCGCAGGGTTGAACGCGTGTGGCGCGTGCGTGGGCGCCTGCTGCGCTGCAGTGACTCCAAGCCAACCCGCTATGGGCTTGCTCTTACCCTCTCGCTTTCATGGCATGCATGCCTGCTGCTGCCAGACAGCTAGCCCTGGGCCCCGATAAAATTGATGCGATGGCTACATCATCACGGAGGGCTAGTTAGAGCATCGCTTAGGGTCAGTTTGGATCTTTGCTCAGTCCTTGCCTCTTTTTGATGAGCAAAACTAGTTGTTTGGTTGTGCATTTTTACCTAGAAAACTTGCCGCCAGAAGCAAGGATTTCCTTGCCAGCTCAAGAGAGCAAATTTGGCTCTCCAGTCCGAGCAAGCATGCTGTCAGCTGACACTAGAGCAATAAGTGAACTGAGATGCTGCTACATGCTAAGCTACCAAACGTCCTGACCGTTTTTTGCTTTTGCATCTCCTTGCCTGGAGAAGGGAGCTAGCAAGGCAAGGCTAGCAAGATCAAAGGATCCAAACTGACCCTTAATCGGTGGCAAGCAAGGACACATAGGGGGTGTTCGTTGCATGAGGTCTAAAATTTAAAGGGAAGAATCTTATCATTTAAGAGTATTAAATAAAATTTAATTACAAAACTAACTGCAGAACCCCTGATCTAAATCGCGAGACGAATCTAACGATGGTAAGTAAGCCGTGATTAGACGCTGGTTACTGTAGCGTTACTGTAGCATTACTGTAACAAAATATAGATTAATTAGGCTCGTTAGATTCGTCTTGTAAAGATGTATCTATCTGTAAAAAGGTTTTGTCATTAAATTTTATTTAGTACTCTTAAATAATAAGATTCTCTTTGATGTGACAGGTCTAAATGTTAAATGCTAAAGCAACGAACACCCCCATAGTACAGCACATGCACCGCTCCCCGCAAGAAGGGAGTGTTGTCAGAGTACTTGAGACCGCGGAGGGCGTAGCGATGGTTGATCGGAGGACAAGGCTTGAATTCCCGGTGGCGCGTCGGAGCCGTCGCGCCGGTAACAACGAGAGCTAGAGTGCGAGAGAACGTGAGGCAACGAGACTTCTTATTCTCTTTGCTTAAGAAAACCTGATTACAATCCTCGGCTACTTATAGCCTCTGCTAACCGACGGAAATAATCTAAACAAACCAACTAATTTACCTAACAAACCAACTAATCTAATCCGTATCAAACTAATCAATTGAATTCTCCTAAATCTCCTCGCGACATCGGCTGCGCCGCGCTGATCCAAACAGTGGCGCTGCCCCTCTAGCCACGCTGGCATTTGTGCCTCCTCTCGTAGTGGATGTCAACCATAACATCTCTCCCTCCCTCGGCGAACAGCTCGTCCTCGAGCTGAAAGTCCGGGTAGGAGTCCTTGAACATGTCGACCGGCTCCCATGTTGCGTTGGCCGCATCCATGCCCGCCCACTGAACCAGAACATACCACACACCACGGCGCAAGCTAGAACGAAGCACACGGTCCGGAGTTGGCAGTGCACGACCGTTCTTGATGGGTGGCAGCTCCAGAACCTCTGTTGAAGGCGCACCGTGGAACTTCTTCAGCAGGCCGACATGGAATTTGTTATGCAGACGTGCGCTCTCCAGCAGCCGAAGACGGTACGCCACCTTTCCGATGCGTTCCACCACCTGGTACGGCCCAGCGTAGCGCGGCCCGAGTTTCCCCAGAGCACGTCCCACCAGCGAGCGCATGGGGCGATGGAGCAGGCGGAGCCACACCCAATCGTCGATGTTGAACTCCAGCTCGCGGTGATGGTTGTCGTTGTAGTACTTCCTTGTGTAATCCTGGGCCTAGAGGAGACGCTCGCGGACCTCACCAATGAACTCGTCCCTGAAGCGGAGCATGTCCTCCACAGTTCCTGTGCGCGTTGCACCCGGTGTAAATGGAATGAGCTGCAGTGGCTCCCGGCCATGCACCACCTCAAATGGCATCGTGCAGAGAGCAGTGTGGTGGGACATGTTGCAGCAGTACTCCGCCCATGGGAGCCAGTCCACCCCCGCGCGCGAGTGATCACTAGTGATGCAACAAAGGTACATGGTGATCCCCTTGTTGACGATCTCCGACTGTCCATCCGTCCGGGGGTGGAAGGTGGTGCTCATTTTGGGGAGCACGTCGGCCAGCTTGAACAGGTCGTGCCACATGTTGCTGGTGAAGACGGCGTCCCGGTCACTCATGATGGAGTTCGGAAAGCCGTGCAGGTGCACGATGCCGTCGAAGAAGGCGCGTGCCACGGACGTCGCTGTGTAGGGGTGGCCGAGCGCGATAAAGTGTGTATACTTGGAGAAGCGATTCATTTCTTTGAGGCTAAATTTTAGTCTTGTCACATCAAAGAGAATTTTGCCATTTTGAATTAAACAAAGTCAAATTACAAAACTAATTAGCCAATGATTACTTTAGCATCACTGTATCAAAATATTAATTAATTAGGCTCATTAGATGCATCTTGTAAATTAGCACTCATCTATCAAAAAAGTTTTGCCATTAGACTTTATTTAATACTCTTAAATAACAAGATTCTTTTTGATGTGATAGGGCTATAAAATTTAGTCTTCAAGAAACCAACAGGCCCATATATATGCTTAAGATGGTTTTATAGCTAATTTCAATGAATCAATGGGTGTCATGTCATGAAAGGGCCTTCTTGGGCCTTCGATTTTCTTCCGGCCAAGTTCATGCATTAAATTAATAAATATTTTTGTTCTTTTCTTTTGAAACAACGCAAATTCTCACATGCATATTTTCCTATGCTATCTGAATATTTGAATATTCATTAGCCCCTACTTTGTTGGACTTAGTTAACGGTGTTAATCAATTGGTAAATCCCTTGTATGCCTTTTCACTGCACCATTGCCATTGCCTTCTCTTTTAGATAAAGAGAAATATATTTCATTAAGCAAACGGAAACATCTTATTATCTAAATTTTTAAATGTCTTTAACTCTCCATTATTAGAAGTTTTCTCTATGTGCAGACTCCATCTATCCCATATGACAAATAACACATGATGAAACAAATGGTATGCAAATAGTAAAAAGTTCGTCTCAACATAACCTAAAATTAAACTTCCACCTATGTTTGGCGAAGATATGCATTGTCACAGAAACGAATTATATGAGACCCGGTCTCATGCATGTGGGATTGAGACCCAATTCACAGCATAACACGTGGCATCAGTTACTAAAGGAATGAATAATAAAATCATGGATAAAAAATAAGAAAGAAAGTAGAAACTTGATTCACGTTTGGGAATAGGGCTTCAATCTCACATGCATAAGACCCCGTCTCATATAATTATGGTCCCATTGTCACCGTTTCTAAAAGCTGGCTTGCTTTGAGCAAACTAAACTCTTCTTTCCTCCTTTTGGAATGGTGACCATATTCTCATCTAGTACGTACTCCTATAAATTACTTGCATTAGAGTTAGAATAGTCTTTTTTAATTAAAAAACATCATTTTGGCTCAACCATGTTGCCAACAAATGACGCCAATTTCTACTAACATTAGACTCTCTTTTTTAGGTGGAACCCACCAATACAATTACCAAACATATCAGCAACCTTAATAGGTGTTTTCAACCCAAAAGATAATTCAATGAGTCTTCAAATCAATCTAGCAAAACTGCAATCAAAGAAAATGTGATTTGTAGTTTCTAGATTACTACGAAGATAACACTTATGATTCCCATTCCAGTTTTTTTAGCTAGATTATCCTTAGTAAGTATAACTCCCTTATGCAAGAACCAAATAAAAACTTAAAGAGTAAATTGCACAAAACACTAGGTTTTGTGATCATACTATCACTTCACACTAGGTTATAGTTTGTTTTCCACAAACACTAGTTTTTAGTTCAAGCTTTCTCATTTTACACTACCTTTTACTCTTCCCAACCTTAGTCCCACTTGTCAATGTAACAAGCTTGCTTATCTTGCCACATGTGCATCTAACTAAAATATTATGTATAAAGGATTTCAAGGAATAATAACTAAATCCACAAAATATAAAAATAATACCCTTTCATACGTTCAATTTACAAAAAGAAAAAAAATCCATTCGTCCCATTATATACGAGATTCTCTAGAGTTCAAATCACAAAATATTAGAGGACACAATTTGAACTCTATTTTAAGCGCATAGGGAGTATTCACTATGTTGAAGTATGAAAAGTATGATTTTTGTATGTTGACTATTCAATTTCTAGTGTTTCTGTGCTTTGAAGCACGGAAATATATTGAAACTACTGAAAAATGGTAAGCTACATCATTTTTCCTTTTCCCATGGCCAAATTTTTCTGTAGGTTCGTCAATTGAAGTTGAAAGAAAGAGAACACTTGAATTTAATACTAAAGATACAAATATCATAATTTTTGTACTTCAACATATGAAATATTTATTTTTAATTTATACACATTGAAATAATGCAAGGTATTATTTATAAAATTTTGCATTCATTTGTAAACTGAGTAAAGAAATGTTATTTTATAAAAAATCTCTTCTCCTTGTATCAAATACACATGTGGCAAGATAATCAAGCTACTTGTTACTTTGACATGTGGGCCTAAGGCTAGAGAAGTAAAAGGTAGTGTAAAATGATAAAGCTTGAGCTAAAACCTAGTGTTTTGTGGAAAACAAGCTATAACCTAGTGTGATATGATAGTATGGTCACAAAACATAGTGTTTTGTGCAATTCACTCAAACTTAAATACTTAGGGGTACTTTAATTTTCGACAAGTATTTGTTATTACTAATAATACTTATATCTGTAATTGCTCCATACATTGATTGAACCGTAAACATCCCACTTTGGTTTAAAGAGCATCGGAAAGTATCTAGTTCCGCATTTAGTTGTATGTTTAGCAATGTCTTGACAAGATTATGCCAAGCCATTAGTTTGCCTCCTCATTGTTTTCTATATGAAACCTGTTTTTAATTTCCACTAGAGTTATGGCATCAATTTGATATATTTTTGGCAGCAAAGCATGATATATTTTGCATAGAAATTGAATTTCTTGAAATGTGAGGGAATTTTGACTCAGTTTAATTCAAGATAAAAAGGCACATAAATATCATTATTGCAAACTAGATGAACATAGTATCTATCAATGCATCTTGTAGCAAATTCAACAATGTACTTGGGGTTCACCGAAGAGCTCATGTTACACACACTCTCAGAAAAAAAAAAAGCTCATGTGACTATAACCACTATCATCAGTTAGACTGACTCCAACCGGTGCCCTATTGGGCACCCCATACACAAAATGGGCCTGCAAATCTGAAAAAACACTCTCCAACGGGCGACCCACTACCCTACCCATTTTGGGAGAACCTCCCACCGGTCACCCAGAAATGGATCGAACAGCGCCCCGCGACCAACTGTTTCGCCGCCCTCCCACCCGGGCCCACCCCCCGTCTCGCCCCCACCCCCAGCACGAGCCACACGAGCGCGCACGGCGGCGCCGCCTCGCCCCCACCCTTAGCACAGGGCGGAGGTGCACCGCGAGCCGCCGAGGTCGCCCCTCCCGCCGCAGCCGCTGGTCTCGTCGTTGATCCGCCGTCGATCTGCCGTCCTCGTCGTCGTCCTCGTCGATCCGCCGTCGTCGTCCTCGTCCTCGGTGGCGGGCTGGCGGAGCGGGGCCCCGACGGCGATGAGGGGCGTGGTGGCGGGCGGGGGCCGCGGCGCGCGACGACTTCTCTCGCGCAAGATCGAGGACGGCGCGCCAGATCCTAGACGAGCACGGCGCGCCCGCCGTCGAGGTCGAGCTGCACACCAACAGGGAAGAGGAGAAGAACTCCAAGCCGAGCCATCGTCATCGCCCTTATCGTCTACCCCAACTCCGGTGAGGGTTCCAGTTGCTCTGGAGCTGCGGCAGCGAGGCGGGGGGCGGCGGCGGCGGCGATTTAGGCAGGCTGGGTTGAAGATCGACAGTTTTGGATCGTGTCCTTCCAGCCGAATCTCTACCCATTCACTTGTTTTGACGTTGAATTTAGGTAGTCAGTCTTAGGCGCGAACGTATATCTTTTCTTCAACAAAATACACAATGCAAGTGGCCGTTGTTAGTCGAAGAAGTACTGTACAGAACATGGCTTTGCGATAAGCCTATGAGAGAAAAGGTTATTGGGCTTTTACCTTTCCTCCCATTCACAGCCTAGAGCCCAATCACCGACAATCCGTGGGAAGTGGGAAGCCTGCCTGGACTGCTACTCGTCGACGGCGCCTCCTCCTCCGCCGTCGCCGGCGACGCTTCGTGGTGTAGGAGGACGTCACCCCTTCCGCAGCAACTATGATTAGGTGAGAATACAAGATCCATTGCTTTCTACACCACGGCTAACACACCTTCCTTTCAGGATATATTTCTTTTCGTATCTCCGAAATTAGTTCTTGAGTCGCATTTTTGGGGGAGTTGCAACCTAAATCTCGTACGAAGAAGAGGACCTGTGGTTCCGAAGGCCAGTGCAGCGGATTTGATTTGGATGCTGTTCTTCCCTCTGCATTCCGCAGTAGGAACACATTTCTGCAACAATGGGAGGGCGTGATGTGAAGGGTGGGTTAGGCTATTTTCACAGTTTGTCTTAAACAAACGTTGAAATGGGCAACTGACCAGATTCATCCATTAGTGTTTCTGTTAGGTTCAGCTGTGGAAGTCATGTACAGTATATGATATTCTATTTCAGGGATGGCAACAACATGGTTTTCTAATGCTAGGCTGTTAGGTCTTGCCTCTTTTAGAAATTTTAGCATGCACACTCAAGGTGCTGACAAGTGCGTGGAGACGTGACTAGGTAAAAATGATTGGCACGTGGTACCATGGTGAAATTTTGATGGACTGTCTTTCTCTTCTTCCGCTTGTAAGAATGAAACATGATAGCCGCTGAAAACAAAAAGAACCATGTTCAGTCATGCCTGCTAAATGTAGGAAATCCAGTCTTTGTATTCCTGAAAGACATTTAAGTCCTAGAAATCCGGCGTAATAATCTTAAACAATGGCCATTCCCTACCGAAATCTTTCATTGTATCTTGACATCACCAAACTTTCTTTTGGGTCGCAAGATATTTGTATCTGCAAATGTGACCAAACTATGTTAGGTAATTGGGAACATGATAAGAACTTTTCTGCCCGCCTAAATGCTGAAAGATTGATTAGAATCACTGACTAAAGTTCTAGAACCTTTTTTTTAATATAATGTTTGTTACACTCTCTTTGATCTTTGTTTCTAGTAATATTTTGCTGGCGATGGGCTCCTAAAGTATCAACTGTATCTATTAGCCTGACTTTGCATTTTGAATCCTATCTGTGACAACTCTGATATTCCTTTGTTAAAGGCTGTGACTTTTGGTTGTAGTATTTATACGTTCTCAAAAAAGGACTTTTGGGTGTAATATTTATTCTGGGCATGCATGATGTATCTGATTTTGGATCACTTAAGTTACAGATAATGTTATTGCTTCTATTTTAGTTTTTGCTTTTGAGTTAGTTAATACAGAAAAAATAGCACATTAAGAGTGCTTTTAAAACTATAGCACAGTGCCCTATAGATTCTTTATCTTTTTGAACGGCCAAAATCAGTACATATTTTCAGCATTCTTAATCATTCTACTAGATGCTCCACCTACACAGTAAAACAATTTACAGTTAGGATATCTTATATTTCAAATTCTGGCTCGGCTGCAGAATGTTTGGTTAAATAGGGTTATTTCTGTGTCCTTCTATTTAATCTCATTAGTTTTTTCATATTAATTTTAAACCTTAAAGTGGTTTCTGGTCCGAAGTAATAATGTCACTTGTATTCCTACGTAAAGTATAACATTGCTAACTGTCAGGCTGCTAAGAGCTTGTCTGATTGAGTTTTCACTTGGAATCGATATAGTTGATCGTGCTTGTCTACGTACCTGAAGTAATACCATGTGAGAGTTTGGTAGTGAAGTCTTACTTTTCTTTATGTATACTGTATTGCAAGGTCCACTTCACATAGACAAAAAGTTTTGAACTTTGATATCGCCATGGTAGGCTTTCTAAGTTATCAATGGATCCTTCTAGGCTGGGTGAGTTTTCTCTTATGTATTATTCTCTATTTGCATCTTACACTTGAAATGTAATATCCATTAATGAGTTAGAAACGGATAGATGCATGTTTTTATTGACACGCCATCAAAAACATCAGATCTTCTGACCTCGTAATTTGAATCTTTCTCTGAATAGTTATTAAAAACCAGCGCATCACATAAAAGAAGTTTAGTTCTTCGGTATGAATAAATCAGTATGCCATGTCTGTTACTTCCTTCTCCATTAGTATTCTTTGTTCACTGCACGTAAAGCTTTAACGTGTAGTGTCTTTTGGTTAGATTTTTCCATATTTTAATATTTTCTCCATAATATGCAATATACAGAATACATAATTTCAACATATCTTCTTTTTGTAGCATGCTTTATTGTATAGGAAGAAGCAAAAGGAAACGAAGTTTTAACAATTATCCTGTCAAAACTTTTGTCTAATATGAAAACTGTAAGTAACAGAGTTGGTGGGGTCTAGGTGATCCTAGCAGTAGGAAAAAAAACTATGCTTAATTATTCGCATGTCATTTTCATGCAAGCTCCAGATCACAAACCACTTATCACCACCTTTTATTTTCCTTATCACTCTCGTTAATTTTATTTATTCCTTGATTATTGCTTGCGTGCATGAATGGCAACATCTTTCTAGTTGTCAATATGATTTAACTTCCTTTTATTAAAGTCTAACGCTAATCGGCTTTTTAATTAATTAAAGACGAAATTATAGATCACGCTCTCTCTCTATCTTGAACTAAACCTGTCATCCATTTAGGTTAATCATATGTACTGATACCTCTACAGCATTTTGATGGGCTTTTGGTCTGCTAATTGTAGTGTATCCCATTGTAGGATTTTCTTATTGCTGATCTTAATGGCCTGTTTCATTACTAACTACATACTAGGTTCAAGGGTGCACCAAAATCTCCATGAGATCTGAACTTAGAAATAAACACTATTCCTACTCTTTAGATTTCTTATAACACGTGGCCCTGCCTCTGCTCTACTTGATCTGCTTCTGCATTAAGTAAATCATATTGAAAATCATACCATGGTTGCCGTGGCATATATTTTACTGGAGAATTCTTATTTATTCTCTTTTTCGTTCCGATGTTTCCGTAGATAGTTTGAAATGACTGTTCAGATATAGTCATGAGCATTTTAAAGAAATCATTTTGATATTTTTAATACGCATTACACAAAGCTCAATTTCAACCCATATCCTTGTATTCGTTTATGGGTCGTTCATTTTCGGACTGGTATACTGCTCTGTTTTTAGCAAGGGGAATTGGTCCATTTTGTGTGATATGTGTTTCCAATGAGACACTTGGCAAGAGATTTTAACTCATATGTAAAGATAAATATGTCACATTACTAGTTTTGTTAACATACCTGCATTGGCAAAGACTAAAATGCAACTCCTCTGACACGTTCTCGGAAACTCCTCTAGTGACATATCACTCTTCATCACTTATCCAGCATCATATAGTTGGTGACTTTTCTGTATCTCCACGTGATCCCTCAAAATTTCATCATAATCACAATCTGTCTTCATCCAAACTCAGAATGTATAATTGTTTAACATGTGAACTTCTCATCAATATAACAATGTTTAGACCCAATTGCACTGTTACTTGATCGATGGAGTAGTACTGGAGGATATGAACACCTATATCAATGCATTGTTCATATAAAGTGCCCTTGTATTGCACAATATGAAAGGAACTGATACAAGCTATTTCACACACTACATAAGATACATACAGCATGAGCATATTGTAGTATTACAGTAGAACCAAATCCCGAAATCCATACTATTGCAAACGTAGCTAGGAAGTACTGCAAATTTGGTATGTTGATATTTTGGTTTGACCGGACCTATATCTAGACGTATAGCTTCAGCTTTCAATAGCAAGGGCACTAATTTCCATAACCAAACTGTGGAGACAACATTCTGATTTCATCATCTTCCATCTTCCAGGATAACTCAGGGAATTTGTAATCCCAAATGGCAGTTGTCAGGAGAGGGCAGGGGAGACTACCGTATGCTTTCTCTTTTGGGTCATCAATGCCCAGCATGGCAGGCGCCTGCGGTGCCTCGATCTCCTTCCATATCTGATCCATGGGATATCCATCTGTGACGCTCTGGGTGCTCTCAAGGGCACTCGTGATGCAGCTATTGCCATTGTGAGCATCACCACTGATGCCGGTGGTTGGAGTGGTGTCAAGGAGGAAGGATTGGTATGTCAGTGAGGAGGAAGAACACGAAGGTGACACACTCATCTTTCTATCCTGTGCTTTCTTCCTCATGTGTGTCCTCCAGTAGTTCTTGATCTCATTGTCTGTACGCCCTGGCAGCCTCCGTGCTATCCTAGACCACCTATATATAAAAACCTTTAGTAAGTTTCCCCTTTGTAACCGAGAAAAGCTCATGTCTAGAACAAGAGAACTAAAAGGGCTTCTTTGGATAACCTGTTACCCCACCGAGCATGGAGCTCGATAATAAGGTGTTCCTCTTGTGGGGACATGCGTCCATGCTTGAGGCCAGGGTGGAGGTAGTTCACCCACCTAAGGCGGCAGCTCTTGCCTGTTCGATTGAGGCCTGAATGAACATAGAGAGCGTGAAGTATGAAGAGAGTTGGTTAGACTGGATGGCATTGCGGTTTGCGACCGTGCATGAAGGATTGCAAAATAGCTACCTAATTTGCAGTTCCCCAACCCCTCAAACCTGAGACTTGGGCAATGAAATCCCAACGCCGGTCACCGAACAGGCGGACAGTGCATACCAGTTGCATGTCCTCCTGCTCTGTCCATGGCCCCTTGCGCATCTCCTCTCTCACCATCACCATGTTACAGCCACACTAGCGTTGCTCGCTTCTTCTTTGGATAGGCTGGGAACCAGTCTTGGCGCTCTTCTTCCTCTGGTTGCTTGTGGGCTCCAGCCTCAGATATAGGTCCTTGATGAACTCCAGCCTGATAGAAGGGAAGAAGGTAGCTACTACGGAGAGGAAGCCACTATGTTTTGAGCTGTGTACTGGACTTCTGGCCTTCTGCGCTCATCTAGTCATTTATAGGCAATAGGGGAAGCTCTTCTCGCCAACAAAAAAAAAAAAAAAAAAAGATGAAGAAAAAAAGAAAAGAAAAAGACATAGCTCTTGTGCTCTCAGATGACGTAGTGGGTGCAATTTAGGGAACCCTAGCGATCATATCATGGGTAGTCCTCGGCCTTATAATGGATTTGTTTATCGAAGGGAACAGTCTAGTCAACTTCATTTACATAATGGATTCAAAATACATTTAACTCTTTTCTGAAAAAGATTAAGAAATCATGTAGCTCTTATTTGATTTCTGTTAACTTTGTGGGTTTATTTTGTTGCTTTTTTGTGCAGGGATGCGATCATTTTGATGTGCAACGATAGAAAAATCATGTTTGTTAATTTACACATGCATGTGCTTTTCTAGGGAGGTTGCTTCTACAGTAATTGTGAGATCATTATGTTCCTTTATAGATTGATTTGAATTCTTTTATTAAGTTATCATTTATGTGGAAGGGATATGTGTACAAGACCTTTTGTTGTGCTTATATAAAAAAGGAGAAGCTGTTCTGGCTTGATGATTCAATAATATTAATAATTCCCTATATGCCACTGGATAAAACCTAAACCTGGGCTCCACATGTCATAAACACATCAATGGAATATGAGGTATCTGGAGGTTTTTCAGTGGAATATGAGGTACCTGGGCTCCTAAAATTTTCACATTGAGCATCTTATTCGTTTAGAAGACAAATAGAGGTCTGAAGTCTCAAGTGGGTACTGGTGCTTGCTTCGTCTTTTTTTTAATTATTTTTATTTTTAATCTCGAACATGCAGGAGACATGCTTGCCTTCTCGGGAACCCACGGTCCTGTACGTGGTGTATACCTGCAGTCTAAGCATGCACCTGTTCATTTGTTTCCCTTTTTGTAGATGCTCTATGGGCATTTCAAATAGTTTGATATAGTTTTTTTTTCACTTAAACAATCATAAAAGCCAAAAAACAAATATTATGTACCACTACTCTTCATCAGAGTTTTTTGCCAGGTCATTCTTGATACTGATTCATTTAGAAGTTCTTCATGCAAATCCATGATTTTGGACTATTTGTTGCTACTGCTATAATTCATAGTCACAAATTATCTAAGGAGGGTGGCAATCGTTTCCCAGAATTTTCCACATTTTTTTTCTCCTGGAAGTGAAAAGCATTTGCTTTTTCTGTCAGCCATTATCTTTGGCACAGACGACACCATCAGTCCTTCCTTGTCAGCCACTATCCTATGCACTGCAAAACATCTCAGTCATACACGCACCTCCAATAGAGTCCATATGCAAATCCACAAATACACATTCCACCACTCAGAGTGCCTAGTTAAAGTGCCCTTCTGGTGTTACTTGAGCCACAGAAACATAATCTGTAGTGTGTCTGTATTGACTACTAGATGGCTTGTGCCATTATGGAGTGCACTGATGATACATCTGATACGATGTGTGCAGTGTTTTAAATAGCACGTATCAAAAGTATAGAGGTGAAGCTTTATTTTTACAGAGGATAGCAGATAGCATTGACCGGTTTGTGTTTTGGCACCCTATTGGTCCGTGAGCGCTTCGCAGTTTTTTTTTATTTTATTTTTTTATTAGAAAGCACAGCGGGAGAGACTCCCACGGTGAGAAATCCCACCGGGTGCCGCACCTGGGGTTCGAACTCCGGGCGGACGCAACGCAGCCGATGGACTTACCATCGCGCCGCGCGCGCCTTGGCCTTCATAGTTTGTGTCTTTTGTCCTTTCTCTTATTCTCTTTTGTTGTGTTTTCTTTCGTTGTACTTGTCTGGTTCGACCATTTCCTCCTTTATAATGATGTGCAGTTCTCCTGCACGTTCAAGAGGAGAAAACAGAGAAATTCTCAAAGATAAATACATCTACTTAATCAACAAATTCAAGGTAAATAAGTCATCTTTCTTCCAGTTTTTATTTTAATACATTTCTAGGTCTTAGAGAAAGAATCCCTTATGAAATACGGCAGAATACATAACATTTTGATACCTTATTATATCTGCTATGGTGCTGATACAAACATCATCTGACCCTTTTTTCTCCATTTCGGGTTAAAATTTTCCTTTCTTCTCTTGTTATACACATGATTTTTCATATGGCCTATGTCATCATTGTTACTTGTTGCCGATAAGTGAGTGAGATGTTAAGAAACAATAGATAACTATCATTCATTATTGGCTTTTTGTATATCATTTCATCCTGCATGCAGAAGAAAGTTATGAAATGACAGGTTTCTAGAGAGTAGGGCCCTCATGAGTTTTTTGTCTTTGAGACCTAACTTCTCCATTCATATGGAATTAATTGTTTTGATTTTTAAAGGTTCCCTTAGCACAACATTAAATACCATTTCTAGTGGAGGCCACCAACCTGCAATCTGTGTTGCAGTTCACATTGTGGTGGGGGCGGCCTTTCACCAACTTCTTATCTTGGCATCTATTTTGCCTTTGGAAGACTACTGAACACTGAACACTGCCATATCTCAGTAAAGAGGAATACAATCCCCAATTCCACCCCCCCCCCCCCCCCCCCACCCCCACCCAACACACACACCCACCCACCTATTTCTCGTCGTACTGGCATTGCCCTATTTATTTGTTATTTTGTTCTTCTTTTATCTGTCTCTGTCGCTTACTGTTAAGAAATGAGCTCATCTTCGTTGCACCTCAGCCCGTGGCAGGATGTACTAACTTTAGTGCTGCTAAGTCTTCGTCATTGTGATGACAACCGTTTCTGTTTCCATGTCCATCAAATGCACGACATAAATCAGGTCCCTTTCTGAGATATATGCCTCTGGAATCCTTCAGGCTCACCATCTGTTTGGAATCCTTCATGCTTTCATTTGTGACTGTAGCTTAATTTTGCTTTATTTACATGTACAAAATTTTGTGATGATATGATGCAGAAAATTAGTCTTCTGAGTAATTCGTTGTTTAATTTCTGCGTAATTATTTTCTGCAAATGTGCATGACTGACAGCTTCAACCATCTTGACAATCAACAGTCTGAAGATAATTTTCATTGTATGATGATGGGAGACCACCACAAGTTTATGGACCTGTAAAATTATTCCAGGAAATTAAGTTGACAAGTGATGTACGTCTTAACAGTTTCTAAGTCCGAATGAAATTTTTTTATTGGAAGGTGGAAATTTAGGGCTTCTTACTGATAACGTGAGTCTCATGCTTTCTCGGTAGTGCAGTCATCTTGGCCATGATGTAGATGCCTGCATGCTGACGAACCAGCCGGTTACCCCGAAAGCTTAAGTTGATAAGAAACATTGAATTTTGCAGGTCATCAGCCGGTTACCCCGAAAGCTTAAGTTGATAAGAAACATTGAATTTTGCAGGTTATCCCAGTGACGACAACGATGTCAATCCAGATGAAACAAAAAATCACTAGCCGTTTTGTATGATTGGGTATCGCTATAGGCAAGGTGGATCATGGGGAGCCAAAAGAAGCTAGAAAAAGCATCATTCCCTCGGCGATGGACAGAAATTAAGGATGCTTTAGCCTGTGACGTTAGCACACAATGAGATCATAACACTTGTCCTGCCTTAGGGCTAGTGGAGGTCATCCTATCATTGATGTCTCGACCATTAGCAAGACGATGATCACCTTGTGGCCATGATTTAGACATGTCGATGCCAGGGAATAGTAAACTAAATGTTTGCTGAACTTGTTTAAGGTGCTGAATTTTTTGAGATGCTGAATTCTGCTCAGTTTTTCTGGTACAATCAGTCGGATCTTTGTGTGCCGGGATCTTGGATACTAATTCTTTATGGTGAACAGTGGAGGAGTACAGTCAGGGCTTAAAGGTCAGCCATCACCAATCCAATGTCACCTTACTTATCGTCTGACCCTGAAATGAAATGTTTCTCTGGCTTCACGCAAGCATAAAATAGATACTGATATGCTAGCTGATTATCCTTTTTTTTTTTCCCCTTGCTTTGCTTTTGTTGCTCAGTCAGTTTGATTTTGCTTTGTCACATCCAAGGGTGATATGTTCTAACTGGCAGTATTTTGCATTTTACGTGCTGTCATATTGAGTTTGGAACGAGGATCGCTTTGCTAATAGGTTTTTCTCTGGTTTGTTTTCGTTGTTTCTCCCTCCGTTCGGAGGTGTTCGCTTTCTTGTTGTCTGGCCTTGAGGCCTTGTAATGAACCTCCTAACTTCTTCTCCTTCTTAATAAAATGTGTGCACCGCACGTTCTCAAGAAAAAAAAAAGTTTGGAACGAGCAACTTGTCTGTATACGGCTTGTCCAGCATCCATAATCTGGCATAAAATACTGTTGGAGTTGGATCTATTTGTTTGATTGCGAGAACTCCTGTGACACAAATTCCTGCATATAACTGTAGGTAAAATTTAAGTAGTACCTTGTTCATGGTCCTTCGGATCGAAACCTTCAATCTCCGTATAGACAGTGAGGAAACAAAACTATGTGGCGAGATCGTCTTATAAATCTGTGGAGGCAAGTTATGCTGCTGTTGTTCCCTTGGTGTTTGAACTACCTCTGCAACCGTGGTCAGCTTGACAATCTTGGTAAAGATAGCTATCTTCTCTGGCGCAGATTATTCTTTGTACGAGCATGATGGTTCTCTTACTTTTTGTGCCCATACTCCATTATTAGGATGCTTGTAAAGTGACTGATCCAAACGTCATTTTGTTTATGTGTTTGTGTGGACAATGGAGATACAAGCGTACAGACGTTTCTCTTTTACACTAACAAAAGATGTAGTTTCTTATTTTTCTGGTGGTGGGAGTATTGAGTATTATCTTAATTATTGTTTCTCTGTTTCTTTTTTTGGACACTAATACGAGTGCTATACTTTGTATTTAACACTACTTTTGCCGATTAGATATTTGTAAACTTTTAAAATAAATGATAGAACATATTCTTTTTATGATGAATTATTGTCATCACTTTATTTTTTGAGACACGACATGACGTTTTGACTGCTATGTATATTCTCCCGGGTGTCCATTAACAGACAAAACCTTGAGAGCAAGTCCAATAAGGACTGTTCACTAGGCTTATTGTGGCTATAGCCCGTGGATTTGCAAATCATGAAAGCTGGGCTTCTGAATGAAGGAGAATGAGCCAGCAACTCTGATTTCCTGATCAGCGCCACCCAATTTTAGCCCAATGGGCCTGAGCAATGTGGCAAGGGCCGTGCCGGCTGGTCTGAATCCATGAGTGACTTCCCTTGTCAGTTCATCAGCCAGCTACTCTGATTTCTTCAAATCACTACTGAGTTCATAAAAAATTCGTTGGTACTTTATTACTTTTTCTGCAGAGACACAGTACAAAGGAAATGGTTTTTTCTTAACCATGTTCATTGCCTGCTTATCCTGGCTTACAGCTCGCTCATTTTATTCTAGCACGCACGTTTTATTTCTTCAAGATAATAAATAGACGACGAACACACAACTCATTTTCCGTAAGGAACTGACGCAGATAGCAGAGCCTTTAGTTAGGTTAGACCCAGTTCTTGATGATCCCGCTGTAGTTGGTGCGCTTGTCGAAGTACCTATCCCAGAGCATGACACCGCCGTAGTTGCTCGCCTTCTGCGCCACCGGCAGCACCTTGCCACGTAGCGTCTTGGGGTCCGTGTACCCCGTCGTCGCCGCCGCCGGCGACGCCGGCAAGCCGACGTAGATCTTGGTGAACGGGTACGCCGCCGTCCACTTGGCCCACTCCCCGGCGTCAAACCCGGCGGCGCAGTCCGGGTCGTCGTAGAACCTGACGTGGATGCGCTCGAAGATGCCCGTGTCGAGCGCCTCCTTGACGCGCTCGTCGGGGAACGCGCAGTGCGGCGTCGCCGTCAGGTGCAGCAGCTTCCCGTCGCCGGCGCGGATGTTGTGCTTCGCGAGCTCCAAGGCGAGAACATTGTAGTGCTCCGCCGGCGTGGCGTGCTCGAGGAACATGTCGACGCCGTCGAGCCACGCGTCGCCGAACGGGCGGGTTGTGTCGTTGATGTTGCCGCCGAAGTAGGTGTTCCAGAGGTGGTCGAAGAGGGCCAGCGCCGACTGGTTCGTCGGCAGCGAGTACCCCGAGCCGAAGCCGCCGATGGAGATGGAGACGGGGACGCCGAGGAACTGGCAGCGCTTGATGGCGGCGTTCATGCCGGCGGTCGGGTGCCCGGAGATGTCCAGGTTGTACTTGTTGCCGGCGCCGTAGACGTCGAGGAAGGACATGATCACCATGCTGTACTTGCCGGAGTCGCAGGCCTCACGGAGCGAGCCCTCGTCCTTGTGCCGGCCCCAGAACACCGTCACCTGGCCGGTCTTGCCCTGGGCGGAGGCGTGGCCGGCGAGGAAGCTGCTGATCACGACGGAGAGAAGAGCGAACAGGAGTAGCGACGACGGTTTACTACTGCGTGTGAACGCCATTGCAGCTGAGCTTTTCTTGCTCCTGCTCTGCTCTGCTCAGACAAGTGAGCCTGCAGTGTGAGTTGGAATAATGTGTTTATATAGAGACAGAATTGGCAAGAGAAGGTGCTAATAGATGTGGGAAGACAAGTGGAGTAGCAGCCACGGTTGACTGGTTCAAGGAAACATTTTCAATGTGACAAAGATGCTGCGTGCAGTGAAATGCGACCATCGTCACTGACCATGCAACTAGAAGCGTGTTTAAATTCAACGGATCCACGAAACTCGAGCTGCAACAGGTCTTGCGGGGGACAGCTAGCTCGCAGGGTTAATGTTGCCAAATCTACAAGAGTGATGGCGAAAGCGACATCAGAGAGCCAAGGAAGAAGAAGGGCAACCGTACGTGGCCGGCGAGGAAGCTGCAGATCACGACGGAGAGAAGAGCGACCAGCTGGAGTAGCGACGACGACGTCTTACTACTGCGTGCGAACGCCATTGCAGCTGAGGTTTTTTTTGGCTCCTGCTCTGCTCTGCTCAGACAAGTCGCGTGCAGTGGCCTGGGAAAAATTGAGCTAGGATAATGTGTTTATATAGAGACAGAATTGGTGTTTATATAGAGACGGAATTGGCAAGAGAAGGTGCTAATAAGATGTGGGTAGAGACTAGCAGCCACGGTTGACTGGTTCAAGCCAAATAGGAGTTGCTGATCTGGCAGCCACGGTTGACTGGTCCAAAAGAATTTTTCAATGTGTGATACAGATGCTGCATGCAGTGAAATGCGACCATCGTCGATGACCATGCAACTTGAAGCATGTTTAAATTCAACGGATATCGAACAGAGTCGAGGTGCAGAAAGCAGCTGGTCACGCGGGGGACAGCTAGCTCACAGGATTAATGCTGCCAAATCTACATGAGTGATGACGAAAGGGACATTAGAGAGCGAAGGAAGAAGAAAGGCAACCGTACGTGGGCACCCAAATGTCGACAACGCAACCGATTGACATGCTGACCAATGACAAATGGAGGACCCGTCAATTATCCATTCCTCTGCTTCTTTTCAGCTATTAGTCAGCTATTAGTGCAACATAATCTTTGATAAAGAAACAACACTTCTAGATTTACATGTCAATGCAACATAATCTTAGTTCTGAAAAGAAAGATCCCAATCCTCAAATAAATTGGACAATTATTGAACATAATATTCTGTGTGCATCCACAATATTATTGTACTGGTCGTCGGTCAATGCAGGGGCGGAGCTACATTCAAGGCTGTGGGTGCGGCCGCACCCACGGCAAAACGAAATTTCAGTGATATTTGTCGAATTTTCATCATATACACACCCTCTTGCTACATAATTATGCACCCGCAAGGTTAAAAACACAAGACCCGAGCAACTTCACACAACGTCCTGCACCCCCTTACTTGAGCTCTAGCTCCGCCCCTGGGTCAATGATAATGTGCCACCAGCCTGGCATAAATGGACTTGTTGATTTGACCTCGAAAAACTTCTTAATGTTGGACTGTTTTTTTATTAATTCTTGAATATGGCCCATCAAATTTATGTGAAACAAACCGGAAAAACTCAATATCGTCCAAAATTCATTTCAAATATGGAATAGGCCCCATAATAAACCATAAATTGGATATTTTTGGCTTATTGTACATTGATCTTTTCAATAACATAAGTTTAATTTTTTAATTAGTTATTGAAAGTGATATTTTATTTTCACTTTTTTTAGGCGATATTGTATTTTTCACATTCCCGTGTCCTTCCTTTTGCGCTTGTGCGCTCGGCCCAGAATAATCCCTTGGTGTGCAGCCCATGGCCTCGGCCCAATATATCTACATGAAAGAGGGTGATTCGGCCCAACTATAGGATAAGGTGTGATTTACAAAAGCACACAGATAAATCGATAATTGACATATAACTAAAAAATATAATAAGATCGCACTGCATGTGGTGACATAAGCGCGAAAAATATTTCTATTTTCTGATCTAAAAAAAAACCACATGAATCTTGCTAATAATACTCGTTTTCTTCCTTCCTAGTCTCCTAGAGCATGATTCACCTGCTTAGTAAGGATCGACCCCAAAACAATGGAAAATGCAAATCTTGTTGAAAAGGCTGAAGCTTGCATCTTCTCCTCAAAGGGGATCATCTTATGAGCAGAAAAAAACAATGGAAAGGCTCACAGTTAAGTAAACAAAAAAAAATTATATCAAACAACAGACTAAAGTTTAGTCTAAAGTTTTTGCTATTTAAATGTATTAAATAAAGTGTAATTATAAAACTTTTTGCAGAAACCTGGGCTACTTTGCGAGACGAATCTAATGAGGGTAATTAAGCTGTGATTAGACAATGATTACTGTAGCATCACTGTAGTAAAACATAGCTTAATTAGGCTTGTTAGATTCGTCTCGTAAATTAGCACCCATCTGTAAAAAAGTTTTGTAATTAAACTTTATTTAATACTTTTAAGTGAGCCTTGCTATGGTGCTTGAAAGGAACCTTTGGTTCCTCCCCCTCCAATTATTCTGCACCGTTGATCTAACCACTTGCATTTAGCAGGCTAGATTAACACAAATAGGGGCTGTTTAGTAATACGTCATATGCTAATCGACGGCCCACCATGTACTTCTGGCCGGACGGTTGCCGCAACGCCCTGCCGGCCACCGCCATGGCTCGTGCTTGCATACGCTGCTCCTCTCTCCTTGCAACAAGCTCGCTGCAGGGCCTACGATTTCAGTAGCGTGAAGCTATTGGACAAAGCCGTGATGAACGGGAACGAGACGACGGACTGCTTCCGCTTCATCTCCGCCATCTGCTCGTATGTATGACGATAGCAGCACCGCGATCAATGTTGGGATACGGTGCCGGCAGAAACAACATAGGGCAGCCGCTGCGTCACACAGATCGATAGGTTAGATTAGGCCTGGGATCTTCATCGTAAACGTTATCGCCGGAGCCGGCTACGGCGGCGACGGAGCGATTGGAAACAATCGCTGCCTAATACATGAACTGAAGTACTAAATTGCCCTTTCTTGATTAACGAAAAAAGAAAAGTAATTAGAACTGGGCCCACGTGATTTGGTACCGGTCCACAACTTATGGTTCCTTTCACTAAGTTCCTCCCTATTTGTAACCCTTAGATCTAACTAAATGAACGGTTACTATTAATTCCAAACACCATAGAATTCCTCTACTTTTAAATAATAAAATTCTCTGAACTAAACTTTAAAACTAAAGGAAACGAACGGGGCTAGCATCGGGAGCAGACAACCAGCTGGGTTTGACTGACTAGTGCGTGGCTTTGGCGAGCGTGACGGACAAATTAGCTGTCACACGTACGGTACGACTCGTACCGTCAACTATATGATAAGGTTTATATTTTACAAGAGCACACAGAAAGTTGCGTGTAAAGTGATCATATTCTTTTTCTTTTTTTTATTACACAATACAACGCAGAGACTTATAACGCACACACACTCACTACTATGAACGCACATACGCAAACCCTACTTTTATGAGCATTTTCGAAGACTGAGTCGGCAAATCTTCGAGATTAAAGAAGTCACCTCCGGCGCCTCGCTGTCGACGGCCACGTCGCCTACCGCTAAAAACACAAAGCCGTTAAATCCTAAAAAATTCGCTCCCTCAGAGAGTCGAACTCAGGATCTCAAAGGTACTACTCGGGTGTCTTAACCACTAGGCCAAGATCCCTTTCACGACTGATGATCATTTTCTTAACGATTCGGCAGCTCAAGTAACACAAAAAATTGCAAAACTATCATACAAAAAGTTAACGGTAATATTGTTGCACTTTAGAGATTGAAACGATTTATGCAAATGAGAGTATATACCACTGTTAGTAAAACTTTGTGCACTGACAATCGAAAAATTTGGACATATAGCTAGTGGATGCAACTAGCGAGCCAGTGTAGGTACTACTTGTTGGTCCTTTGCTAATCACGTCTATTGCATCGTACAACGTTGTGTTGTCGTACATGCTTCCCTGTCCTTTTCTCGAATACTTTTGGACTTAATTAGCTGATGTCTTAGTTAAGTTGGTATGAGCTGTTCTCCATGTTATCCTGCACGCTGAAATTCGAGTCAGCTCGATCTATCCATGGAATTTATTCAAACATTCCTTGCTTGCATGTTCAAGCATCTTCTTCTCATGTTCGCCGCCACCTTCATTGGCACGCAGCATCCTTCCATTGATCGAGAAGCCAGCAGAAACAAACAATTATCAATGTCATACTGCTCGTACATTCCTAGATCAGCTGACCCTCTAATTCTGCTACTGTAAATACACTTCGCCTAGCTAGGTTCACTTCTGCGCATCCAGATAACTTAGCTTGCTTGCACACTAGGTAGCCTAGTATATCAAGCAAGAAACCAATCAGCAACAATGGCGGCGGTCACACCCTGGAGAGCTCCAACGATGCTTGTTGTCCTCCTCGCCGCCGTCATGATCGGCTTACTGTCTTCCCCGGCGTCGGCCGCTCTGGAGAACAAGACGGAGCAGGTGACCGTGTTCTGGGGCCGGAACAAGAACGAAGGCCCCCTCCAGGAGGCCTGCGACACCGGCAGGTACACGACGGTGATCATCTCCTTCCTCGACGTCTACGGCGTGGACGGCAAGTACCACCTGGACCTCTCCGGCCACCCGCCCTGCCGCGTCGGCGACGACATCAAGCACTGCCAGTCAAAAGGCATCCCCGTCTCCCTCGCCGTCGGCGGCTTCGGCGGCGCCTACTCGCTGCCCACCGAGCAGGCGGCGCTCGACCTCTCCGACTACCTCTGGCACGCCTTCCTCGGCGGCGCCAAGCCCGGCGTGCGCCGCCCGTTCGGCGACGCGTGGCTCGACGGCGTGCCTAGACTATGATCTGTGACATTCATCTCGCCGTGGCTGCCGGGAACAAGCTGTACGTGATCGAGAGCAATTATTCGGGGCTGGAATACTGCAGTGACGGCGAGGAAGAGTACTGCAGGGGAGGCCTTCACTGCCTCAAGCTCGACGACGACGGCGATGCCAGCGACAAGATATGGTCTTGGTACAAAGAAATAGGAACTTGGATAGAAACTGGCACAAAGAAATCATGGAAAATGATTGATAGATAAATTACATATTCCGCGCACAATTACCAAGTGAAGATGAATACATGCATAATGCAGCGGCAGATCATACAACAGTCAAGCGCTTATGCTGATATATGACGCATAGTGAGTATATATCTAAGCCCAGTACTTGACGTAGAAGCTGTAGTCGGTCTTGTTGTCGTAGTACCTATCCCAGAGCATGACGCCGCCGTAGTTGGGCGATTGCTGCACCACCGGCATCACGCCGTAGTAGAGATCCTTCATGAATATCCAGTCGTCTCCCTGCTCCTCCGACGCCAGCAAGCCGAGGAAGATCCGGCTCGCCGGGTACGCCGCCGTCCACTTGTCCCAGTTCTGGAACATGAATATGCTGCAGTCGGGGTCGTCGCCATAGAACCGCACGTGGATGCGCTCGAACACGCCCGTGTCCAGCGCCTGCTTCACGAACCCGTCCGGGTAGGCGCAGTGCGCCGTCGCCGTCAGGTGCAGCGGCTTGCTTGAAATGTTGTGCTTTGCCAGCTCCTTGGCGAGCACGTCGTAGTGCTCGGCGGCGGCCGCGTGCTCCAGGAAGAGGTCGACGCCGTCGAGGCAGGCGTCGCCGAAGGGCCGGCCGGTGCCGTTCAGGTTGCCGCCCAAGTAGGTGTTCCAGAGGTAGTCGAAGAGGTCCAGCGCCGACTGGTTCGTCGGCAGCGAGTAGTTGCCTCCGAAACCGCCAATGGCGAGGGAGATGAGCACGCCCTTGGACTGGCAGTGCTTGATTTCGTCGCCCATGCCGGCGACCGGGTGGTCGGAGATGTTGAGGTTGTACTGGCCGCTGCCGTAGACGTCGAGGAAGGACATGATCACCATGGTGTACACGCCGGTGTCGCAGGCCTCGCGGAGAGAGCCTTCGTCCTTGTGCTGGCCCCAGAACACGGTCAGCTGCCCGGTCTGGTTCACCAGGTCGGCTGAGGCCGGGCTGGCAAGGAAGGTCGTGGTTGCAAAGACAAAAACGGCGCCTAGGACAAGGAGCGTCGTCATCGGAGCTCTCCTGCGTGAGAGCGCCATTGCATGCATACTGCTAGTTCCGTCCTTAATTTCTCGTGTGCAAGGCAACAAGGGAAGGGCTATATATGTTATATATAGGGAATTAGGGTGACGATGATGATGATTTATTGAGAAATCAGCAGCTTCGTTCAGTGGAGTGGATGGACTAATAACAGTACTACGAGTCAGTGGCTTCCAGCTAGCTAGGTCGCTAGGTCATAACTTCTGTTCCAAAAGCGGCAACTAGAAGACGAGAAATCGAAGAACAAAGGGGCGCCCAAGAGAAATTCTTCGAAGACTACACCACTAGCATGTTTTGAACTCAATGGATGACAACACATACTTAGAAGTCAGCTTACAAAGCCCGCCTCAATTCAAAATAGATCACAAAAGGAAATGCAGAACAAAGTGCATTTTATCCACATATCTACATCCATCTGCTAGTGGACATGTTACATCGGTGCATGATAGTCGGGCGGTGGGAGAGCTTGACCGTGAAGTCGTTGGCGCGGCTGGGGTAGTGTGTGTGCGCGTGCGTTGTGTTTGCTGAAAAGTATGAAGAAAGTCGACACTCCATTCAATTTGCATCCGACGAATTTGAGGCGTCGATTGAACCCGGGGCCTTTATATATGGGTGTGCACAATAGTTCCTTTCTAGTTGACAAACTTTATATTCTTCATACTAGAAACAAGCTTTCCCTGACGATATATGTGTCGGAACATGCTTGTTAAATCTACGTATGACCCATGGACCATTGTCAAACCTAAGGAATCCACATGTGCAACGGAAGTAGTGTTAGCTAGATAGCTTAGCTACCAAGGAATCCGCATGTTTCTGGTCCAATGCCTTGGAAAAATAAAGAATGTCACATGACATCCACCAGTTCCAAACGGTAGCGTAATCGGTGATTTTGAAGGGGCCATTTATTACTAAATGTTCATGTAGCAGAATATAGTTGTTACATTATGTTTAAGAGGTAAAATATTGTTTTGCAATAGGAGGGGACAAAGCAACAATGTGTGTGTCCTCGTGTGTTGGGAGGGGGGCTTTTGCTTCTGAAACCTAAAAATGTTGGATTCCTGGTTCTTATTACCTCTGCATAAGGTGGTCATAAACCTCAATTATATGTGTGTGCTTAAATCTCAATTGGGGCCTAGGGTGGGCCAAGAAAAAAACACCAAAAAATGTGAATTTTTTTTTTTGCTGTTCATGGTGCTACACAGAACTAAACATGCTAGATGGGCTGGATCTGGGGCCATGCCTGGGCATCGGGCCACATGTCGGCCCATTAAGCCCGCGTGCATTGCAGTCCATTATCATTCTTTCAGCCCAATAGCGTTAAAATTCTTGAAGAACAGAACAAGAATAAGGCTTCGTGCCTGCGGCTCGGCCCATTTGGATGTGCATAACTACTCATGACCACCCTGCTCCTTCCCTTTATTGGCTTTGGGAGATTCTCGTGTAGCAATAAAAGTGGACAAAGAATGGGGGCTCATGCCCCCACCCTTATAACACATTATATCTATATCATAATCCTTTACGACCATTACATGCAGCTTAATCGGAGGTGTTCTATAGACTTGCTCTGCAGCTTGTGTATGAATGCAATTATTTTTTGTCTTCATGTTTGTGTTTTCACAAACAGAGCGAGCGACGGGATTTGCCCAGTCTGTTAAACGGCAAGACAAGGTAGCCAAGCAAGGAAACTGGAAGAGATTAATCATCCTAACACAAGGTAGCCAAGCTCCCTATGTCCCCACTCCCTATAACACATTAGAGGGAGTCTTATCTAGCAATAAAACTGGACACATAATGGGGCCTTATGCCCCCACCCTCTACAACACATTATACTTCATCCGTTTTTAATTATATGACGCCGTTGATTTTTTTGTTCAAACTTTGATCAACAGTATATATGAAAATAATTAGTTGTTTAACGTAAAATGTATATTGTTGGATCTATCATTAAAAGTACTTTAAGATTAACTTATACATTTAGTTATTTGCATAAATATTTATGAATAAGATGACGGGTCAAAGTAAAGGAAGAAAGTCAACGGCGTTATATAATTAAAAATGGAGGGAGTATCTGTTTGGTCATTCTTTTTCTTTTTCTATTTTGTCAAACAATGGGCAGGAACACTACTCTTTTTATACTGTAATTCTGAAGCGTATGACGGGGTACTTAATTGCTATTGTGTTCCACAAAATAATAAAAAAAATAGTTTTCACTATGCAGATTAATTAGTATTTGTGAATGCTTTGATATTAATATCACATTTGTGTTTTTTATAAATCATTTCATCAAAAAGTTTCCGGAAACATGATTGCTTTTAGAATTGAAGTAAAAAGCCAACATATGAAATAAGTGACCAAAATTTTGGTTAATTATTATGTTTGGTTTTTTATTTAAATTTAAATAATTTCCCTTTTTTGTGGAACCAAACTTCAAGATAGAAGAAACAAATGTAATGACGATATAAGCAAAATTGAATATCAAGGCGGGCGCAGGCCCTGTATAGCAATAGCGTCAAGAGGTGTGATGGGTGTGGATGACGATGAAGCGTGTGGCATGGAGGCACAGGGAAGCTTAATACAGAGTGAACATGCATGCATGCCTCCCGGTCGTGTTCCAAAGTAAAAAAGATGACCGGCATGGCACGTGGGTTTTGACGAACTTTTTGATCGATGGATCTTTTACCTGTGTGCTACCTGCAGGCACGCACTGGGAGGTCTCCACGAGGAGGCATCCGTCGTCGTTTTTGATCGATGGATCTTTTACCTGTGTGCTACCTGCATGACGCCGCCGTAGTTGGGCGACTGCTGCACCACGGGCATGACGCCGTAGTAGAGGTCCTTGGGGAAGATCCAGTACTCCCCCTGCTCCACCGACGGCAGCAGGCCGAGGAAGATCCGGCTGCCGGGGTACGCCGCCGTCCACCAGCTGTCCCACTGCCGCTCCAGGTACGCGCCGCACTCCGGGTCGCCGTAGAACCGCACGTGGATGCGCTCGATCACGCCCGTGTCCAGCGCAACCCGTCCGGCCACCGGCAGTGAGGCGTCGCCGTCAAGTGCAAGGCCTTCTTCCTCCCGCTGCTTGGGATGTCGCGCTTGGCCGCGAGCTCCTTGGCGAGGACATCGTAGTGCTCGCCGTCGGGCGCCGCGTGCTCCAGGAAGAGGTCGACGCCGTCGAGCCGCGCGTCGCCGAACGGGCGGCGCACGCCGGGCTTGGCGCCGCCGAGGAAGGCGTTCCAGAGGTAGTCGGAGAGGTCGAGTGCGGATTGCTCTGTCGGGAGCGAGTAGTCGCCGCCGAAGCCGCCGATGGCGAGGGAGACGAGGACGCCCTTGGACTGGCAGTGCTTGATGTCGGCGCCCATGCCGGAGATGTCGAGGTTGTACTTGCCGTGGCCGTACACGTTGAGGAAGGACATGATCACCATGGTGTACGTACATGCCGGAGTCGCAGGCCTCCCGGAGCGAGCCCTCGGCCTTGTGACGGCCCCAGAACACGGTCAGCTGCCCGGTCTTGTTCACCAGATCGGCTGAGGCCGGACTGGCGAGGAAGAAGGTGGTTACAAACACGAGAACGGTGGCGTGGGCTAGGAGCGTCATTGGAGCTCTGCCTTGTGAGAGCGCCATTAATTGCATCCTGCAGCTAGTTAGAAGTAGGGGTAGTTCCTTTGCCAATGTGCAAGGCTAGAAGGGCTATATATATATTATTAATGTAGGGTCATGATATATATCGGAAGAAACACTGCAGCTTCAGTCGAGTGCCTTCCAGCTAGCTCGCTCGCTCGCTAATACTACAGGTCATAACCTGTGGTTCCATAACCGGCAGCCAGAATATGAGAAAGTGAAGAACAATGGGGCGCCCAAGCTTTGATTCAACGGGTGGCAACACATAGAAGACAGCTCACCTAGCCTACCTCGTTGAAAGATATTCAGTGAAGGAACCCAGGATACAATGTTTGCCGTCCCACAAAGTGCTTACGTTTATCCGCGTCCGCATCTGTCTGCTAGGGTCATGGTCTCCCCATTGCCCTCCAAACCAAGGACTGGTGGGTCGATAACGATGCATGGCCGCCAACGGACATGCACCCTGGTCCCCCATATACTTGCACCACGTTTCATGCATATCAACTCCAGTCAACGTTGGAAGATTCATCTTCATTGGGTGCTGCATCCGTGCGACCAAAAGTGTTCTCACCAATCCGTAAAACCACTAGCGTGCAATACTATATGAAATGACAACAATGTGTGTTTCTACAAATATAGAGTTATGTATATTCAGTACTGGCGAAAGTATACAAGATGTGTGGACAGGATATAGCTCGGGCGAGATGTCAAATAATTCGAGATGTGCTTTTGTTCAGAGAGTTGTTCATCGACTCTCTCAACGTCGTTCCTCGTTTTATCCTAAACATCAGCGTTAGGCCTTTGTTGCAGCATGTGGTGTAAACAACATTTTTCATAGCCATGGCAGCCTTCACAATCTTTTGGATCGATGCAAATATATTTGCCAAACCTTTGTTCATCCGGGTTAGATGAAAAATATTGAGGTTAGTGTAGGCCAAAGGGGGCATTGCCCCTCCCACCCACCACCGCCCCCAACCTAGCAATGGAACACTAATAAATTAGTTATTTATATAATAATGAAACATAATCATTATTCATAATCTGGATCAAACAATGACTTACAAAAAACTATGTAACTAATACATCCTATTTACGTAGAACTAGAATTAATTTGAAGACAATACGCAATGTAGCTTAAACCATATATCAATTGTGGTCTACAACTACATATATAAAAATTATAAATTTCTTAATTTATTTGAAATAAACAAATTGCATCAGATTTATCCCCTTATACAACATCTATTGATACTTGTAATTGCGATAGTTTTATTTGTTCTTAATTTGAAGACGTAGAACTAGATTTTATTTTTTTTAAAAAAGAAATAAATAATAACTATCACAATTACAATTTTTTTCCTCGCAAAAAAACGTTGGCCGAAGGGGACATCCCCCCCCCCCCCACCACCAACAATAATAAGTTAGTGATTTACAAGAATGGAACATAGTCATTACCTAATAAACATGATTAAACATGCAGAATGCTTGATCAAACCAAAAGGTTGGCTATTGCTATATATGGATGCAGCTTTTGGAATGGAATATGTAAGTAGAAACATTGTTCATTTGAAACTCAAAAGCAACAACCTCCTTGTGAATCTAAGAGGTCGTCCGCGTCCAATATGCAAGGTGATTAATGTTCCTCAATTTGCGCCTAGAATTATCCAACATGCAAGGCCAAAGGGGGCATCCCCCCCCCCCCCCCCCCCCCCCCCCAGGGAAAAAAACACTACTATAATCGAAACTTTTCATGAAACAATAATAAGTTAGTGATTTACAGTAAATGAAACATAGTCATCATAATGATATGGTTCAACCAATGACTTACAAAAAATTAACTAATACGCGATATAGCTTAGAAATAGAAATAAGTTGAAATAAAATTATGCAAGTAATACAAAAAATGGCTTACATGATCTGATTAAAACTTAGAAGTAGAAAATAATATACATGAAGCTGATACGCAATATAGCTTAAGCCATATATATCAATTTTGTGCTCTACATCTACATACATTTAAGAAGTTACAAATTTCTTAATTTATATATAACTTTAAGGCTTACTGTACTTGCCATAGTTATTATTTATTGGTTTTTTTTTAAAAAATAGGTAAATGATTACTTTTAAGGCTTACTGGTCCAGCAACTTATTATAAAGGCAAACGTCCTTAACAAAGCAATATATTTACTACCCGCAAAAAAAAAGCATTATATTTACTGAAGAATGTCACATTGAGGAAGGTGGGAGAGTCTTAGTGTGTACGTAAGTTACTGAAGATTGCCAGTTTCCCCATATCCTGTTGGTGAAATTCCAGGATTCAAACAGGATCATATCCTCCAATGCAACTAGCTAGCTAGTAATGAATATACACGATCCTTGACCCATGGTCAAATCTAAGGTACTCAATGATCAAGTTAGTGTTGCGTGGTCCAGATCGATAGAGCAATGCACGCGCTAGCTTCAGCTAGCACCACCCTATACTATTACTATCTACGTACCTTAATCTGCAACCAACTCTTTTGGCCAAAAGCGCAAGTAAATGGAGAATCCCAGGCTAGAGGCTACCTAGCTCTATATATCTTTAGCATCATTTCGTTCAGAAAACACATGCAAAAAAATCCTGTTGGCTGAAACTGTTACGTAATCTAGAGGCTACTAGTACACAGCAAGTACTCTCTCAAGAACAGATCCGAGATCATAGAGACACTTCAAATGCAGTTTGAACCTGTTCATTTGTACCTACTCTGCTTTATGCATTGGCTGCCCAGCTCTATGCTTGCTAGCTGCATTCCATTTCGCTCACTCTGTTTCTTTCCAGAGCATGCGGGCGGCACACAAGAAATGACTCGCCTTGCGCCTTTCTTCATCGTGAGCTATCTTTCTGCTACTAAGAAGCACGATATGTACATATAGTATGTACGTCCCCTTGCTATATATAGGCCTGCCCCGGCCGTGCCAATCGTCACACACATCGCCATCGATCACTGCTCAGCAGCGCATCACCATCACACGCACAGACCAATTAATAACCATTGCAGCAAGCAAGCAAGGTTAATAATTAGTTAATAGCTAAGCTCGAGATGGCGGCGTCCCGACGCCGTTCTGGTGGTCTCCTGGTCCCTCTGTCTGTAGCCTTGGCAGTCCTGCTGTTCCTCGCCGGCACCGCCACGGCGAAGAAGACCGGGCAGCTGACCGTGTTCTGGGGCCGGAACAAGGACGAGGGCACGCTCCGCGAGGCCTGCGACACGGGCCTCTACAACACGATGATCATCTCCTTCTACAGCGTGTTCGGTCACGGCCGCTACTGGGGCGACCTCTCCGGCCACCCTCTCGCCGGCGTCGGAGACGACATCAAGCACTGCCAGTCTCGGAACATCCTGGTGCTCCTCTCCATCGGCGGCGGCGGGAACGACTACTCGCTCCCCTCGACGCAGGCGGCGAACGACGTCGCCGACAACCTCTGGTACGCGCACCTCGGCGGCCGCCGCGCCGGCGTGTTCCGGCCGTTCGGCGACGCCGAGGTCGACGGCATCGACTTCTTCATCGACGCCGGCGCGCCGGACCACTACGACGAGCTCGCGTGGCGGCTACGGTGGTACGGCCGCTACGGCGGCGGGAAGAAAGCCGTGCACCTGACGGCGACGCCGCGGTGCGGGTTCCCGGACTGGCGCGTGGAGAAGGCGCTCGCCACAGGGCTCTTCGAGCGCCTGCACGTCCGCTTCTTCGACGACGCGTGGTGCTCGTACAACCACGCCGGGATCAATGGCGTGATGCAGCAGTGGAACAAGTGGACGGCGAGGTACCCGGCGAGCAAGGTGTACCTGGGATTGGTGGCGGCGAACTTGCCCGGGAAGAACGACATGGTGTCCCCCAAGCAGCTCTACCTCGACCTGCTGCCTAATGTGCAGAAGGCGGCCAACTATGGCGGCGTCATGATCTGGGACAGGTTCTACGACAAGCAGACCGGATACGGCAAAACCGTCAAGAACTGGGCGTAACATCACTTTATCTGCGTGTGTGCATGCTCTGATGATGGTATGCAAGTCGTCGTCATCATCTAATAGCAAGAATAATGATTTGTCGTGTGTGTATGTACGAATAAAATGAGGTCCATAATGAGATCTCTAGTGTTTGTTGTTTGTTAATTCCTGGCCAAAATATTTGGTCGAGAATAAGATAATAAGACGTTATTTTGTTCAGTTTATTCGATGTTGACCAGCCTCAACTATTCGACTATACTACAAGAGATTGGTAGGATGCCAGTACTGTGTTATGGACCTAGGATGCTAGGTCGAGAACGAGGTCTCCAATTGCAGGATAACAGATATTGGATGAATGATAAGAGTATTGGCCTAAAATATCACACTGAGTCATGTTCCTTCCGCAGTGGATTATTGATGAGTTTTGTTTGGCCTTTATTTTCTAAGAGCATATTCAAGAGGCACTCATAAAATTGCCTCTATAAATTTGATTTTGGGAGCTATAAAAAAAATTACGAGGGGTAATTTTTCTCTCTTCCTCCAACAGTCCTTCCTTAAAAATGGATTAAAACACTTTTGATTGGGCCATATCATCATTTGGGCTCACAAAACATTAATTCTATTGAAAAAATAAGGAATGGGAGTCTCAATTCTTCCCATGTTTGTAGCTACAAATGAGGGGAGTTTAAGGGCTATGAAAAAACTGGGGTGATTTTGGGGTCTTGTTGGAGATGGTTTTTTTTTGTGGAAGTCCAATATTTTTATTTAAGTGAGATTTATGAGGGTCTCTTGGAGATGTTAAGTAAGTTAGGAATTTGAGGCCTCATTTTTTTGGGGGCTCCGGGCGGTCGGCCACCTTGGCCCTGCTCAAAGACGGCCCTGACGGGACTTTCAAATACAATGTAACTCGGTGCGGAAGTGATTAGCGCCACGGGTTGTGGTGACAGAACCGGGTAGCAGGGACAAAGAGGTAGACGGGTGGAAAATAGGGAGTCCTTCATCCCGGGCTGTCTGACCTTAATGTTGGCCAAAGGGGGGCATCCCCCCCTCCCCCCCCCCCCCCTAAAAAAACACCAACTACCATTGAAACTTTTCATGAAACAATAATAATAGAGAGATTTCCTTCAGAGCCATTGGAAAAAGTCCTCCTTCCTTCAGAGCCACTAGAAAAGTTCAGTTTCCTTCTGTGCCACTAACTGATTTTTTCCTGCCCTTGACAGCCACTACGGTGAGTTCCGTCATGTGAAATGGTTGCTCCGTTTCATTCTGTGTTGTTTTTTTGGCAAAATGGCTATTTTGCCCTTGAGTGCAGGAATCAATACGAGCCTAGTAACTTGGACCCAGGTCAGAACTTGTTGACCAGCCTCTCTCTATTCTCTCTCTCGTTCTCCTCTCTCTCTCCCTGGAAACGTAGAACAGCAGGCGGCGGACGTCAAAGGAGCCTCGACAACCCAAGTCCCCACCTCTAATCCGGCCACACCAGGTCCAGATCGTGGAGAGTAAAATTAGGATGGGCTAGGGGCGGTTGTGCTTGAGCCGGATCTGGTGACCCGAGGTTGATTCGAGGTGCCAGATGGGGAACGAACCGGAGCGGCGACCCAAGTGGCTTCCAGAAGGGTGAGTCTGCTCTTCTCTCAATGTCGATTTTTTTGCATAGTGTGTGTGAATGTGCACTAAGTAAAATCATAAACCTTCAAAATTCTGAAACCTATTTCGTGTTCATCTGTAGGATGGACCCGAATTCGGGCTTTAAATTGAAATGTCGAATCTTGAGTTCAACTGCTAGGCCCGATTGCAAATGGTACAGCTTCTCGAAGGTTGTAGATGCTGATTTGACAAATTATAAAGATTTGGTTGATGACATTTCGAATGAGTTTCCCGCTGGTTATGGCGAGGTAGTATCACTGTTCTACTTCTGTGCTAAGTCGCGATCCCACATTGCTGTGACATGCGACCAAGACTTGGTTGCAATGTTTGGAAACCATACTGATAGCAAGGTCATTCGCATGTCAATTACTCATCAAGCACCCACATGTGATCCTGTCTATTTACCTGAGTGGAATTATCCTAAGAAAGAGGAAGGGTCCACTGTAACTGAAATTGAACTTGAAAATGTTACCCCTGAGCCGTTACAACTACCACCCCTATCCAACTCAGTTAGAACTGAGGCAAGTCAACCAGCTGAGGAAGGTGTGAGTGAACCAGAGAATGATGATAATTACCTATTAAATCCAGAACCAGAGAATGAGCATGTGGGTGTTGATGACGAAGGACTTTACAATGACAATGCAAATGGGCCTGATCAAGTTCTTGACAGTGAAATTGACTGTAGTACCGAATCTGATTCTGACTCTGAGGATTCATCATCTGAGGAGGATGAAGACGATTTGGCAATAAAGGAGCATGTTCCACCACATATTCCTGCAATTGCATATGATAAAAATGATCCACCTATGCATGTTGGAATGATTTATGCAAATATGGATGAGTTTAGAGTGGCTATTATATCACATGCAGTTAAAAACGAGTTTGAGTATGACATTAAGAAAAGTGATCCAGGGAGATTCAGAGCACAATGTTCTGCCAAAGGAGATGGTTGTAGGTGGAGAATTCATGCATCAAAAATTGGTGATGGAGTGTCAATAAAGGTAATGGTCACAGTTTTGTTCCTCTTATATGTATTATTGTGCTCATGGTGTTACATGTTTCACTATTGTAACTCTTTCCTATCATTCTGACAGGTAAAGAAAAATCCCCGTCGCCATAATTGCCATAGTACAAGAAGAATTGGAATGTCAAAGAATGTAACAAAGTTTTGGGTCTGTGAAAAGGTGAAGGATTGGCTTGTAGAGAATGCTAGTCTAGGAGCAACGGAACTTCAAAGAAGGATCAAAGATAAGTTCAAGATCATTGTCCATTACAGGAAAGTGTATGCAGGTAAGGAGCTAGCACTGCAGCAACTTTATGGTGACTGGGACAAAAGTTTCGATAACTTGTATAGATTCAAAGCAGAGGTTGATAAATCATGCCCTGGTAGTGTTGTTGTTATTGACCATCACAAAATCAGTAATAAGGACAGGTTCAGGAGGTTTTTCCTTGCATTCAAGCCTTGTCTCGATGGGTTTTCTAGAGGATGCAGGCCATACTTGGCAATAGATAGTACATTTCTCACAGGAAAGTTCAAAGGCCAGTTAGCCACAGCCTGTGCAGTAGATGGGCATAACTGGATTTATCCCGTTGCTTTCGGTATCATGGACTCTGAAACGATTGAGAACTGGATTTGGTTCATGGAAAGGTTACGAGAGTCCATAGGAATTCCTGAAGGTTTAACCTTTTGTACTGATGCGGGGCAAGCAATTAAGGTTGGAGTTGAACAAGTATTCCCTGAGGTAGAACATAGGGAATGCATGTTCCACCTAGTCAACAACTTCAAGAAAAGGTATCATGGTAAGGTATTTGATGACCACCTCTGGTCAGCTGCATACTCCTGGCATCCATATATGTTTGACAAGCATTGGCAAGCGATGGAAGATGCCAAACCAGAAGCTATGGAATATCTAAGGCAAAATCACAGCAAGCTATGGACAAGAAGTCAGTTCTCAACACTATCCAAAGTCGATTATGTGACCAATAATGTGGCTGAAAGCTTCAACAATTGGATAAAGGCTCACAAAGGACTGAATGTGGATGATTTCATGGATACTTTGAGACATATGTTGATGCTCAAGTGGAAAACAAGGAGAGATGTGTCACTGAAGATGAATGGAAAATTTTTGCCACACATAGTGAAGAAGCTTAAGGAGGACACTAGAAATCTCGATATGGAAGTCAGGTCTACCTCAGGTGCAGTAGCAGAAGTGGTAGCAAAGGGTGGTACTGGGTTCAGGTTTGTTGTCAATTTAGAACAAAGAACTTGTACTTGTAGAGAATGGCAAGTGTCCGGCAAACCTTGCGCACATGCTATTGCCTTCATCACCTCAATTCGAAATGAAAAGGTTGAGGACTACGTGGATATGTACTTTTCAGTTGACAAGTTCAGAGCTGCATATGAAGGTGTAATCCCTGCTTTCCCTGACAAGTCATTGTGGCCTAAATCAGACCATGGTTTCTTCATGTATCCTCCTCTTCTCAAAGCAACAGCTGGTAGAAGGAAGCAACAACGGTACAAGGGGTCCAACGAGGGAAGAACAGGCAATAAAGGACGCCATAGATGTCCAATATGTAAGGAATATGGTCATCATTGGCACAACTGCAAAGATGGAGATCCAGAAGATGTTGCAGCTATGCTTGCTGAAAGAGGGCCACCTAAGAGGAGAAAGAAAGTAGCAGAAGCCCCAACAGAGCTCAGCGTTGTGGTTGCAGCATCTTCTGTTGCGCCAACCATGGTTTTTCCACCACCAAGGTAAATGCATATAATTCTTGTAATTTAATTTGCACCAAAATATATACTTCTCTAACAGCAATGAATGTTTCAATACAGTATTCCTACTATACCTAGGGGCCAGAAAAGGAGAGTTCAAAAAACCTCACAATCTGGAAGTACAGTCAGGTATGTCACTAATTCAGAATTTTCTATTAGCTACCTGAAATGTGATTCATTAATGTAATGAACTAAGTAACAGGTCCATATCATGCCAAGGCTCAAACCAACCTGAGCCATTGCCCATTTTGTTCCCTCCATCGAGCCAGGTAGAGCAATCAACACCTCAAGACAAGAAAAAGAACAAGCTCAAGAAAGACAAAAAGAAGATGAAGCGCAATGTGAAGGAGAAGAAGAAGAAGAAAGGGCCACCAAAGCGAAAACCCTTTGATCCAACCTCTGTAGAAAGTCCTGCGACGAACAAAGGGACACCAAAGAGAAAATTGACTAATCCAACCCCTCCGGACAGTCCAGCGATGCGAACGAGAAGCAAGCTCAATCTCGATGTGTGACCTTGTCGATGGCATTTGTATGCAGTTGTTTGTCAAAGTTGGAGCTTGCAAGCTCTGAAACTTGTCTGATGTTATTTTGTGTATTTTGTGCACCTTATTTGGCATGACAACTCTGAACATGTGCACTTCGGAAGTAGTCAGTTTTATTGTTTCATCATTGTTGCTTGTTGCTGGTACATACTACTTGCTCACTATGGTATCCGTACAAGTTTATCTATCCATTTGAAGTGACTGCTACAACCCTTTATAAAGCGGGACGGGAGAGGCAATGGCGCCAATTTTGCCGCCAAAACGAAAACCAGAACAGGACCTGGCGGTGGCATGGAAGGGAATGATCCAAAAAATGAAGTTGTTTGATAACCAGGGACATGGTAGTCATTTTAACGTACAGATAACTGCCGTCTTGCCAACACTTCACGATAGTGGCTGTCAAGGGCAGGAAAAAATCAGTTAGTGGCACAGAAGGAAACTGAACTTTTCTAGTGGCTCTGAAGGAAGGAGGACTTTTTCCAATGGCTCTGAAGGAAATCTCTCTAATAAGTTAGTGATTTACATTAAAGGAAACATAGTCATTGTACATGATATGGTTCAAACAATGACTTACAAAAAATTATGTAACTAACACGCAATATAGCTTAGAAATAGAAATAAGTTGAAATAAAATTATGTAACCAATACGCAAAATGACTTAGGCCTTATTTGGATCCTTTAGCTGTCCAATTTTAGCCAACTAATTTTATGAGATACTTGTTTGGATCCCTGACTAATATCTCTGATTTATGTATTTTTCTTTCCTTTTTTATATGTTTAGTCGATTTTAGTAGCTTTGAGGACTCGGGGCTAAAAGTTTAGCAGGGGGTGGGCTAAAAGTTTAGACGATTTTAAGAGGTCATGTTTTGATACAAAGTGACTAAAATTAGTCTGCTAAAAGTTTAGGAGGTGGATCCAAAGTCCAAACAGGCCTTACATGATCTGGTTCAAACTTAGAAATAGAAAATACTCCATCCGTCTCAAAATAGATGTCGCTGTTTGACTTTTAAACATCAAGTTTGACCGTTCGTTTTATTCAAAAAATTTATGCAAATATTAAAAAAATAAATCATGATTAAAATATCTTTAATAATAAAACAAATTATAAAAAATAAATAAGATTTGCGCAAAAAAATTGAATAAGACAAGTGGTCAAACTTAATGTCTAAAAATCAACAGTGACATCTGAGATGGTACGGCCGCTACGGCGGCGGCGGGAAGAAAGCCGTGCACACCTGACGGCGACGCCGCGGTGCGGGTTCCCGGACTGGCGTGTGGAGAAGGCGCTCGCCACGGGGCTCTTCGAGCGCCTGCACGTCCGCTTCTACGACGACGCGTGGTGCTCCTACAACCACGCCGGGATCAATGGCGTGATGCAGCAGTGGAACAAGTGGACGGCGAGGTACCCGGCGAGCAAGGTGTATTTGGGTTTGGTGGCGGCGAACTTGCCCGGGAAGAACGACATGGTGTCCCCCAAGCAGCTCTACCTCGACCTGCTGCCCAACGTGCAGAAGGCGGCCAACTACGGCGGCGTCATGATCTGGGATAGGTTCTACGACAAACAGACCGGATACGGCAAAACCTTCAAGAACTGGGCGTAACTTTGCTCATTTGTTACTGTGTGTGTGCATGCTTTGATGATGGATGACATGCAAGTCGCCATCATCTGATAGCAAGAATAATAATTTGTCTTGTGGGTCTGTACGAATAAAATGAGGTCCATAATGAGATCTCTAGTGTTTCTTGTTTGTTAATTCCTGGCCAAAATATTTGGTCAAGAATAAGATAATAAAAGTTATTTTGTTCAGTTTATTCGATGTTTACCAGCCTTAATTAATTATTTGACTACTACATGACATTGGTAGGAATGCTACTGTGTTTCCTATGTTCATAAGCACTTTTGTTTTTTTATTCAAACCATGTAGTACCCTGGAATGAAGGACCCTGCAGCGAGCAGAGTAAGAAACAGAGGACGCTGAACGTGCTGCCAACTCATGTTGTGTGCTGCAGCTTCCATGGATGCGACACAACGGACCGTTGAAAAAGCCAAAATTTTAGTCATTGGCGTTGACCAAATCAGTCCAAGTCCCTTTCCGTGCTCGAATCACATCTCGATCTGTTATTTAAATTTAATGGATTATTCCATTAATTTCCAGCATGTTCTTTTTCAATTGAAGTAGTATTGCTTACCACGACTGCCTCGTGGCTTATTTCCAGCATGCTATATATGCTATCCTATTCGTACATCATCGATTACTGACTGGGTCGACAGGAAACAGGGATGGATGGGGATCAAAACGTGGTGCCTGCAGTGTTGCGTTGGCAATTCTCCAGGCGGAGGAAGACGGCGTTGGCGTCGAGGTCGAAGGTGACGCGCGTGTTGCCCTGCGGCCACGCGCCGATGACCGTCCTTTGAGCACCGGGGAGCACGAGGAGGCAGGCATCCTGGCCGAGTGCTCCGAAGAGCTTGTTCGGCTGCAGCAAAAGCTCGGCGCCATGACGAAAGTGCAGCTTCACCAACGGCAGGCGCCGCCACGCTTCCTTGGTCGCCCCGCGCACGCAGAAGGTGAAGCCAATCCGGTGCACGCGGGACAGCCCCAGCGGCCGAAGGTGCTCCGCCACGGCGTGCTCCAGGACGGCGTACGCCGCCTGCGCCATGATCAACATCGGCGCCCCGACGTCGAGCACCGTCCCGCCCGCCCCCGTGCTCTCGTCGCGCCGGAACGTGTCGCCGTTGACGCCGGGAAGCATGGCGCCGTCGACGCTCACGCCGACGAGCTCCACGAAGTAGGGCCCGTAGTCCGCGGCGTGGTTGGCGTTGTACAGGAGCTGGACGCTGGGCATGCCGCTCGTGCTGGGCACCTCGCCGTCGAAGCGAAGGATTCCGTGGCGCTGCCACGGCACGGGAGGCTTCATGCGCAGGCAGTAGGAGAAGCGCCGCGCCTGATGTGCTTGGACAAGCTGCATCATCTGCACGTGGCTCGCGTCCACCGCCAGCACCCCATACCCATGGATACTGCTACTACTATTGTTAACCTTGCCCCCCTCCTCTTGTTCAGCGGCAGCTAATTCCTGGTGGTGGAGGAGGAGGGACACCAGAACGGCGACCACCAAGACGATGGTGTGCTCCATGGACACGATCCTGATAACCTCCGATGGATGGATGCTCTTTGCCTATGCGCCTTCACGGCTTTTAAATAGTAACCCCCATCGAGCCCAACCATGCTTCCCTTGCTTCCTCAGAGTCAATGGCCGCAATAGGATTCCAAGGCGCTTGTCCTGGGTTCTAAACAGTAATTAAGTGCTTCCCCATCAACGTGTTGCATGCAAGCATCATATCCCTTCCTCACTTCCGCCTCATCTGGATCTAATCCTACTAGTTAGCTTACTAAGTTAGCAAAAAATGTAAATGTTGCATATGATTTAATGCTTATGAAAGGATGCACTGAGACTGGACTAAAGTGATGCATCTGGATCTAATCCCTTAAACTATTCAGTATATGAGTTATGGCATGCATAAATATGTGCATATTTGTTGTAATGAGTACCGAGAAAAGACTGGGTCACCCATGTCTTTCAAAACAGGGAATTAATGCATACAAATTAATTGAGGACGACCAGATGGTGGTCTTGAAGAATATTGGGCATCGAAATAAGGATGCCTGCAAATTAAATGATTTAATTACATTCATATTTATAGTCATTGCATCCAAATAGTGGGTGATGCATGTCTTCCAAAACAGTGAATGCATACAAATAGATGAGGACCGGATGGTGGTCTTGAAGAACAGTAGTATAGGAAATCCAAATAAGGATGCTTGTCAATTAATTGATTTACAGGCAATATCTATACTCATTGCATCCACTAAGAGCATTATGTAATCCCACTCCTCCCGGGCACGCACAGATTCATTAGTGCAGAAGCTTCACTGCTGGGGTGCTACTACATAATTACTCCTATTTAAGAAACCCTGTTTGGCACACGCGAGGACGCTGAACGTGCTGTCAACTCATGTTGTGTGCTGCAGCTTGCATGCAATTTTTTTTGTTAAATATAAGTTGATGACAATTAATAAGATCAAGTTTAAACATTTTTTTAAAGAAAAATTTGCAAAATATAGTCAAGTGTGGTCTAATTTCGAAGATCTCGTCGCAGCGACTGCAACAGTGTAATCGGTTCACAATTTAGAAATTTGATTTGTAATCTATGCATTTTTTAAACAAACATAATTATGTTTTGTCTAGCGGGCGCGCTCCTAGGGGCGCGTCACGAAAAAGCCGGAAATTGCTGTTTAGGCCTTCACGTTGAAACATATTAGTTAGTGACATGCACAAAGCAGAGCACATTGTGATGCGGTCCAAAACAGAGGATGCTTACAATTTCTTGTCTCTACACTAGAACGAGAACTGGACCAAACCTAGGTAGGAGGAACAAGGATGTTTTAAAATTTTGAAGACTTGTTTGTATGAATGCTTTTCAAAAACAAGTAAAGCACCAACAAAGTGATTTAATTAGGCTATTGGATCTAGGGTTGTAATAACAAAATTTTACGAATGTTCACCAAATCCATAAATCTGAAAGTTAAGAAGATTGTACTATATATGTTCTTGCAAGTGATGACATGCATAGTGTCAAGGCCAGTACTTGATGTACCTGCTCAGTAATGCTAGAGCTACAGAAAAACTCACGCAACTCCCACGCGCCGAGTCGGATCGTCGTTCCTAGTCACAGGGTCACGTGGCATGGGTCCACTAATTTGCCAGCTAAACGTGATTGATTAGCCACAAGTAGGCCAAACGCACGGGCAGCCCGTCGGCCTGTTTTGGGACGCGAGTCTCTTTCCGGCGATTCGTCGAGTCGTGGGAAACCTAGGAGCAATGCCGCTGCCGCGAGGTTGGCCGACGAAACACTGGTGCATGTGTGGTAACATCTTTTATTTGAACGGTTTATTTCATTAGGCATTTCCAGCATGCCATATATGCTGTGGACAGTGCAGCTTCATCATGTATATATACATGGATCAGTCATGAGTGGACTGCAGGCCAGTGTCGAGTTGGCAGTTCTCCGGGCGGATGAAGACGACGTTGGCGTCGAGGTCGAAGGTGAGGCGCGTGTTGCCTTGCGTCCACGCACCGATGATAGTCCTATCACCCGGCACGACATCCAGACATGTGTCCTGGCCGAATTCCCCGAAGAGCTTTCTCGGCGGGAGCCAAATTTCCGCACCGGTCTCCCCTCCGAAGTGCAGCTTCGCCGACGGCAGGCGCCGCCACACCTCGTTGGTCGCCCCGCGGAAGCAGAAGCTGTAGGCCTTGTTCGGTTAGGCCGAAACCGGCCCGGAAGGCGGCGAAACCGGCCGGAAAAAATCGAACGGGCCCCAAAACTGTTCTGCCCAGGAATATGTGTTCGTTTAGACCGGCCCGTTTTAACTCCGGCCCATTTCCGGCCTTGCCTCCTCCCAAACGGCCCGGAAGAGAAACAGGAGTCCGACCCTCTGGATCGAAACAGCGTGAGCGCGAGCAAAACGTCGTGCTTGAGCTAACGCTACCTGGAGCTGGAGGCGGCGCGGCCTGGAGACGGCAGCGAATCGGTGGCGGCACGGGCTTGAGACGGTGACTCCACATCCCGCGTCTTTCTCTCCAGTAAGCCCTCCGCGACGCTCTATCTTCCTTCCCCTCTCCAGCTCTCCTCTCTTCCGTGCAGCTCGCGGAGGAGCGGCCCCAGGTCAAAGATGGACGGCGTCGCCATACCTTCGGCTGGCATCTCGGGCATCGCCAGTCGCGGAATGCATGCACAGGCTGCGCGGCAAGTGTCACCGGGAAGCTCGTCTTTCCTGCGGACAATGATCCCGTTCGCGCCGCCGGTGCTTTGCTGCTCTCGCGCTGGCAACTTTTGCGGCAAAATTAGTCTTGATGCTTAAGATTAGTTCTGGTCTCTAGTTTCCCGTGCACTCAGATTCAGATACTACATGATATGCACGTGCTCTTCTTGCTTTTAAAAGCACACAAGTTCCACGCTGTTTCAGCTTTTCGTGTGTACAAGATTGCTCTGATCCTGGGCAAATTGTTGTGGGCACTGGGCATGTTCTAGTATAGATGGAAACAATTGTCTGAATGCAGTCGACAAAGGAACAGATTGTTGTGGGCACTGGGCATGCTCTAGTATAGATACAAACAACTGTCTTTTTGTATACTAGTATAGATAAAAACAATCTGAAACTAGTATAGATAGAAACAACAGCTTCTGTTCATCTTTTAATGTGTACAAAGATTGCTCTGTTCAAGTCTTGCTAAGATTAGTCCTGATGCTCTGTTCAAGTTCACTGCCTGTCTTCCTGTCTAATCTAGAAAGCGGCTAGTTATTTGCTTGTTTCTACTGCAGTCTGACAGAATGTGTCATGTGTTCATGCACCGTGCATGTTGTGTGCTGGTGATTCCTTTTTTACTCGATAGTGCTTTTTAATGTAGCACTTGACTTCCTTGCCGAGCTTGTCCGATTACTCTCTATTGATAATTTTACTGTTGCATAATAATTTTCTCTTCTTTCCGTAATCTTAAGGTAGAGTGCATAGTCTGTTTGAGATATTTAGATTTCTGACTGGCACTGCTGTTAATCGCTTTCTGAAGCCGGCAGTTTAAGCTTTCTGAAGTTTGTGGTCTTGTTTTTATTAGTTGGTGAGCAATTCTTGCTCATGCACACAAATAGATAACTGCTTATTTGCTAGATTTACTCTACTTACTAGACTTTATGTTGCAGGCATTCATGGCAATGGCTATTTGCTACTCGCATATTGATTGAATAACAAAGTGACATTTGTTGTTCTTTCTTTTGAATAGGATGGCAAGTCAACCAGCTGCAAGTGGTGTTACTAGGCCTGCAACCGTGCAAATGAAGGCCTGCAACATGTTTCTACAATGAGGATCACTGTGATATATTGTGTGTGTTATCAAAATTCTAGAGATGTCCGAATAGTCTGTTCATGGGACCAAAAGTGTTTTTCAAATGAATATTCTGATCCATGTTTCTATCAGGCAAGCACTTTTGCTGAAACATGTTTGTATGAGGTGAATTTTTATCAGTATTTGCTTTTACTCATCCAAGTGTCTAATGCTAGGATAAGCAAATGTGCTCAGATTTTGCCTGCTTTTTATCTGTGCGTTCCTCTCCTGGGAGCTGGAACAACCGAATACACATGTTGATGGACAGTTTTGAATCAGGGAAAGGGATTAGTCATCAGCAGGTTTCAGTGACACGGCTGGATTCACCGGATCCTGGTCTTGTTGCATTCCTGCCCTGTTTTAGAAAACCTGCTGCCGAACAAGGCCGTAGCCGGTCCGGTGCACATGGGGCAGCCCCAGCGGCCGAATGTGCTCCGCCACGGCGTGTTCCAGGACGGCGTACGCGGCGTGCACCATCACCAGCAACGGCGCGCCGACGTTGAGCACCGTCCACGCCGGGCAGAGGGGCGCCGACGACGCTGACGCCGGCGAGCTCCACGAAGTAAGGACCGTAGTCCGCGTCGTGGTTGTCGTTGTAGAGGAGATGGACGCTGGGCATGCCGCTCGTGTTTGGAACCTCGCCGTCGAAGCGGAGGTGGCCGTGTGGCACGGGCACCTCGTTGTTGCGCAGGCAGTAGGAGAAGCGCCGCGCGTGATGACCTCGCACGAGCTGCATCATTTGCAGGTGGCTCGCGTCCACAGCCAGCAGCCCATGGATACTACTACTACTATTCTTGGCCCCCTCCTGATCTGCTGCTGCAGCTGCTTCCTGGTGGACAAGGAGGAGGGACACCAGCGCGGCGACCACCACGACAATGATGTGCTCCATGACTTAATTGGATCCTGATGGTCTCCGATGGGCGATGGATGCTCTTTGCCTATGCTCCTTCTTCCCATATTATAAATAGCACTGGCCCCGTCGATCTCAACACACTTCCCTTGCTTGCTCAGAGTCAATCGCGCCCCGCAACAGGATTCCATGGTGCCTGTCATGGGTGCAAAGAGTAAATGTGGGACCGAGCTCAGGAATGTTGACCAAACTCAAAAGTTGTGGTTTTGTGAAACTAAAGACTGAAATACTTGTGGTTCCTTGAAACTGCTCCCAAATGTTGTGGTTTTTTGCAACTATGTGCCAAATACTTGTGGTTCCTTGAAATTTACTCATTATGGGTTGAAGTGTGTGACATCTTCTATTATTTCTTTGGAACTGATTCACATAGATTTCATCTCTAGATTGCTCTTTGAAACAATAAATAGGCCTTACAAGTGCATCTAAGGCTTGTTAAAGACATACAAAGTCCAAGGCCCATCACTAAAGCATTCAGGTAAAAAGGGTATATGCATAAAGCCCTTCTCACAAAAATGGTTGTATTCAGCGACTCTAATCTGTTATATATATTTGACCACAAGGCAAATAACACCGCAAGAGGTTCACTTCAGATGCAGCAAAGTTAGACCATTGTCCATTATATCTTCCCTGAATGCAGTTAGACCATTGTCCATCTCTTTCATCGGAGGCATCAATCTTCCCATTATCTCTGCATTTATTGAAGAACATAAATACTGTTCATCAATGAATAGGATAAGTGCACAATTACTTCATAGGAAATTATAAAGCTGCAAGAGCTAAAATGCCATTCCTCACCATCGCCATCCTTTGAGATATCGTTGACCATAGTGTCAGTAGCAGCATTCACCATATCAAGATTTTTGCGAGGCTGAAATACCTTTGTCATAGATGTCAGTCTCTCCTCAAGTTGCTCCTTTAACTTTTGGCCAACGACAATGGTAGATGCCTCTGAAGTGAAATATACAGCAGAAAACAATCAGATGACGCTTTTATGATTGGTATAACTAAATTTAAAGAGTCTTGTAACTGCTAACAGAGCTATGGGCAACTAAATTGACTAAAAATGAATGTGCTCTGCAATAGATCATTTGTTTGCCAGGTAATGTTTCTTTTTGTTTCCTTGCAAGAATTCAATACTCAAATTCATTTCTGTCCATCTGAAAAATCCCTTCTGTTGTGAACAAAACAAAGCAAATAAGAAATATTAGTGATGCAATAATATGCATAGTATCAGGGTCTACCAAAACAATCTAAATTCGTTTGGTAACAGAAGTAGGAAGGCACATCAAGCAAAATAGACCCACATAGAGGTGAAAATTTACTAAACAATAGCGCTTATATCCTACTCACCATGATCATGTATCAATGCTGTGGCTCACCCAAGACTGTGTCAGTACCATCTGATTGAAGGAAATCATGAATATGCACCAAGACTAACTGAACTAAAGGCTGCAGCTGAACTACTGGTTCGGTTTTTCTTAATAGGACTAAGAAATCAAATATTTTAATTGATTAACAGCATGTGACACAAGAAAAATCCTAGATGCAAACCAAATCAAAATGAAAATTCAACAGTCGACTTATTTACCATTTCACCAATAAAAGAATAAACTGGTCTACCGCTAGATGGAAATCCCATGTGTACCTGAAAAATCGAGTATCACTACAAACCATGGTATTTCCACCCAGACCTTTTAATATACAACAAACTGAAAAGGAAGCTACACTCGATTCTTTTCAACAAGGCCAAAGCTTTCAGAAGAGTTATACAAATATGAGAAGATTTATATTGTTTAGCACCAAGACATTAATGATCCATTTTATACAATAGACACATAAAACCTAGCTAGTATCTGAGTGTGACATGAGACTAATGTCAAATGAGCATAGCGTGAAACCATAGCACTGAAAAATGAATTTTCAAAACATTTTCATTCCATTTTTTTTTTGTATCGAACTACCACAATCTGGCATAGGACCTAATCAGGCAACCTGTAATGTGAAAGGTACCACTTATACTCATCATCTCAAAACATTTGCATGTCAGGAAATATCAAAATATGCCAGGTTATCCAAACAGTCATAATAATTTGTTTGCAGAAAAAAATACAGTCATCATACAGAAACACTCAGATTCATCATTCAGTTCTAGCATGGCTTATTTCACCCTGTGCCAGCAAAATTAAATTTGTGCCACGATAGTAAAACTGACAGAATTATCTTTAGATGCCACACTAACTGCTGGCAATGGCAGTTCCATTCAGAATTGAGCAAATGTGGGAAGCAATTTCACCTGAAGATCGTTGAGGTGGCTGCGCATGGTACCCAGCGGTAGATGGTGGCATGCATCAATGGAGGGCACGACCTTGATCAATGGAGCGGATCAGGAGAGATGGTGGCGCGATTTTGGGCCTGGGGAAGCAAAATCGGGTGGGTACGGATTCCATCTGAAGGGGCGGAGCCCATCACCGGCACGGAAGACAGGAGACGGATCCCCAAAGAAGGGGAGATCGAGGACCCTCCACTGCTGCCGGTGAGCTCGCCCATCATATCACTACGTGGGGACAATGGCGAAGTCAAGAACAGACTCGGGATCATAGCGAAACTTCAAATTCAGTTTGAACCTGTTCAGATATACCTGCTCAGTTTCTTTTAATATTTCCCCTCCTGACAACATGCAACATTTTTTTGATGATTGGTTATTGGGAGTGGACAGAAGCTAGCACAAAATTTTGGTTGGAGCATGTACTTTGTCGTGGGCAATTTGGTTAAGTAGAAATGTGGTTTTTAACATAACACAAGTTGCTACTTCTATGCAGGTGGTCTTCAGAGGAACGCACTGGATACGTTTCTGGATGTTATTGCAAAAGGAGGAGGACCGACCCCAAATAAAATAGGGGTGTCGTGTGCTTGAGACCACAATCATGGAAATATTTGCGAATAATGGCTAGAATTTCAGTAATAGACTTGAGTTTTAGTGTGTATCGAACTTCGATTCGAGTTTATTTATGTGCTTTTGTGCTCGGTGGATGCCGAAGCCTTCTTGATGTAATAAGCAACCTTTTAAACAGCTTTATGCATCGGTCGATGCTGCGGCTGGAATATTGAAATATATTTCCTATTCTAAAAAAGATATACCTGCTCTGCTGTAGGCTTTTGCTCCGTCCCGCTCTATGTTTAGCTGCATTCCATTTCGTTCACTGTTTCTTTCCAGAGCATGTGTGCCGCACATAAGAAATGACTCGCTTTGCGCCTTTGTTCATCATGAGCTATGCTACTAATAATTATCCTACTAAGAAGTAAGAAGCACGATAGAGCAATCCACGCGCTAGCTGCAGCTAGCACCCTATACTAGTACTCTCCACGTACCCAAATCTGCAGCCAAATGCTTAATAATCTGTTGGCCCAAACCTGCTTAATAATCACAGGCTACGGCTAGCTCCATCTTTAGCGCATAGCAGTAGTATTTCGTTCGCAAAAGACGTGCGAAAACATCCTGTTTTCTGAAACTGTTCGGTAATCTACAGGTTACCACACAGCAAGTATTCTCTCAAGGATAGATTCGAGATCATAGCGAAACTTCAAATTCAGTTTGACCATGTTCATATGTACCTACTCTGCTTTAGGCATTTGCTGTCCTGCCACTCTATGTTTGTTAGCTGCATTCCATTTTGTTCACTGTTTCTTTCCAGATCATGCGGGTGGCACACAAGAAATGACTCGCTTTGAGCTCCTTTCTTCACCGTGAGCTATCTTCCTGCTACTAATAATAATTACTAAGAAGTAAGAAGCACGACATGTACATACTACGCACGTCCCCCTCCGCTATATATAGGCATGCCCCGGCCATGCTAATCGTCACACACATCGCCATCGATCACTGCTCAGCAGCGCATCACCATCACACGCACTGACCAATTAATAACCATTGCAGCAAGCAAGCAAGGTTAATAGTTAGTTAATAACTAAGCTCGAGATGGTGGCGTTCCGACGCCGTTCTGCAGGTCTCCTGGTCCCTCTGTCTGTAGCCTTGGCTGTCCTCGTGTTCCTCGCCGGCGCCGCCACGGCGACGAAGACCGGGCAGCTGACCGTGTTCTGGGGCCGGAACAAGGACGAAGGCACTCTCAGCGAGGCCTGCGACACGGGCCTCTACAACACGGTGATCATCTCCTTCTACAGCGTGTTCGGGCACGGCCGCTACTGGGGCGACCTCTCCGGCCACCCTCTCGCCGGCGTCGGCGACGACATCAAGCACTGCCAGTCAAGGAACATCCTGGTGCTCCTCTCCATCGGCGGCGGCGGGAACGACTACTCGCTCCCCTCGACGCAGGCGGCGAACGACGTCGCCGACAACCTCTGGTACGCGCACCTCGGCGGCCGCCGCGCCGGCGTGTTCCGGCCGTTCGGCGACGCCGAGTTCGACGGCATCGACTTCTTCATCGACGCCGGAGCGGCGGACCACTACGACGAGCTTGCGTGGCGGCTCCGGTGGTACGGCCGCTACGGCGGCGGCGGGAAGAAAGCCGTGCACCTGACGGCGACGCCGCGGTGCGGGTTCCCGGACTGGCGCGTGGAGAAGGCTCTCGCCACAGGGCTCTTCGAGCGCCTGCACGTCCGCTTCTACGACGACGCGTGGTGCTCGTACAACCACGCCGGGATCAATGGCGTGATGCAGCAGTGGAACAAGTGGACGGCGAGGTACCCGGCGAGCAAGGTGTATTTGGGATTGGTGGCGGCGAACTTGCCCGGGAAGAACGACATGGTGTCCCCCAAGCAGCTCAACCTCGACCTGCTGCCCAGCGTGCAGAAGGCCGCCAACTACGGCGGTGTCATGATCTGGGACAGGTTCTACGACAAGCAGACCGGATACGGCAAAACCGTCAAGAACTGGGCGTAACTTCACTTATTTGCCACTGTCTGTGTGCATGCGTGGTATAATGATGGATGACATGCAAGCTGCCATCATCTAATAGCAAGAATAATTTGTATTGTGTGCGTGTACGAATAACATGAGGTCCATAATGAGATCTCTAGTGTTTGTTGTTTGTTAATTCCTGGCCAAAATATTTGGTCAAGAATAAGATAATAAAAGTTATCCTGTTCAATTTATTCGATGTCGACCAGCCTGAACTATTTGACTATACTAGATGAGATTGGTAGGATATGCCTGTGTTTCCTATGTTCTCCGGCCCTTTAATTTCACTTTTTTGTTCATTGATTCAAGTCACGTACCCTGGAAATGGAGGACCCTGTTGGCACCTGCAGCGAGCAGAGTAAGAAACAGAGGACGCTGAACGTGCTGCCAACTCATGTTGTGTGCTGCAGCTTCCATGGATGCGATACAACGGACCGTTGAAAAAGCAAAAAATTCTAGTCATTGGCGTTGACCAAATCAGTCCAGTCCCTTTCCGTGCTCGAATCACATCTCGATCTCTTATTTAAATTTAATGGATTATTTCCAGCATGTTCTTTTTTAATTGAAGCAGTATTGCTTACCACGACTGCCTCGTGGCTTATTTCCAGCATGCTATTCGTACATCATCGATTACTGACTGGGTCGACAGGAAACAGGGATGGATGGGGATCAAAACGTGGTGCCTGCAGTGTCGCGTTGGCAATTCTCCAGGCGGAGGAAGACAGCGTTGGCGTCGAGGTCGAAGGTGACGCGCGTGTTGCCCTGCGGCCACGCGCCGATGACCGTCCTTTGAGCACCGGGGAGCACGAGGAGGCAGGCATCCTGGCCGAGTGCTCCGAAGAGCTTGTTCGGCTGCAGCAAAAGCTCGGCGCCATGACGAAAGTGCAGCTTCACCAACGGCAGGCGCCGCCACGCTTCCTTGGTCGCCCCGCGCACGCAGAAGGTGAAGCCAATCCGGTGCACGCGGGACAGCCCCAGCGGCCGAAGGTGCTCCGCCACGGCGTGCTCCAGGACGGCGTACGCCGCCTGCGCCATGATCAACATCGGCGCCCCGACGTCGAGCACCGTCCCGCCCGCCCCCGTGCTCTCGTCGCGCCGGAACGTGTCGCCGTTGACGCCGGGAAGCATGGCGCCGTCGACGCTCACGCCGACGAGCTCCACGAAGTAGGGCCCGTAGTCCGCGGCGTGGTTGGCGTTGTACAGGAGCTGCATGTGGGCCATGCCGCTCGTGCTGGGGACCTCGCCGTCGAACCGGAGGATTCCATGGCGCTGCCACGGCACGGGAGGCTTCATGCGCAGGCAGTAGGAGAAGCGCCGCGCATGATGTGCTTGCACAAGCTGCATCATCTGCACGTGGCTCGCGTCCACCGCCAGCAGCCTCCCATAGATGCTGCTACTATTGTTGCCCCCCTCCTCTAGTTCAGCGGCAGCTAATTCCTGGTGGTGGACGAGGAGGAGGGACACCAGAACGGCGACCACAAAGACGATGGTGTGCTCCATGGACACGATCCTGATAACCTTCGATGGATGGATGGATGGATGGATGGATGATCTTTGTCTATGCTCCTTCCCGGCTTTTAAATAGTACCCCCCATCGAGCCCAACCATGCCTCCCTTTCTTCCTCAGAGTCAATGGCCGCAACAGGATTCCAAGGAGCTTGTCCTGGGCTCCAAAGAGTAAAAGTGCTTCCACATCAATGTGTTGCATGCATGCAAGCATCATATCCCCTTCCTAGCTCACTTCCTCCTCCCCCGGAACTGATCCTGCAGATATACAATACCCCTGCATTATAATGCAACATAGCAACTGGATTCTCATGCCATAAGTGATGCACCATCAGTAATGTTTGTCTCTCCCATTAGACTATTCAGTTTATGAGTTAAGGCATGCATAAATCTCTAGTGCATATTTGTTGGATTGAGTACTGGGGAAAGAGTGGGTGACGCATGTCTTTCAAAACAGTGAATTAATGCATACAAATTAATAGAGCACAACCAGAAGGTGGTCTTGAAGAATATAGGGCATCCAAATAAGGATGCCTGCACATTAATTGATTTAATTACATGCATATCTACAGTCATTGCATCCACTCAGAGCATTATGTATGAAATCTGACTCCCGGCAACATAAAAATACACTCATCGGTGCTCAAGAGCTCGAGTACCATTTATTTAAGGGACATTTGTCTGTAGGACACTGCCTAGTATTGAGCAGATTAGCTCGTGACATGCACAAATCAGAGCACATTGTGACGCAGTCCAAACCAGGGGATGCTTACAGTTTCTTTTCTCTACACTAGAACGAGAACTGGACAAACCTAGGTAGGAGGAACAAGGAAGTTTAATTTTTTTTTTGACGGGAAACATGTTAAGCCCTAAAACTTAAAAAAAACAAAACAAGTAAAGTACGAACCAAGTGATTTATAGGATATTGGATCTAGGGTTGTAACATGACATTACAAATGTCCACCAAATCCTTAACTCCGAAAGTTAAGAACATAAGGTATATTATATCTCTACTACTTAATAAGTCCAAAGAGGGTCGTCAGCCCTGATTTTCAGACCTCTGCGAGTTGAATTTGAGTCGAGTTCATGTCAATTTGAGTTGAGTTTGACTTGAATTCAAATGTCCGAGTTCGTTTCCAACTTATAGAAGTCGAATCGTTTATAATCATCAACAGCTATGTGTTCCAGCGGTAAGGCCGCCCACTTCTATCTAAAGGAGCTTTGTTCGAATCCCACGCACAACACCTGTTTTTAGGCGATTTTTTTCTGCTGCGCCGACCAGAGCTCGACTTACCAGAGGTAGCAACGTTTCTTCATTTTTTTTCCCTGCCCTTTCTCCGCTGGGATCCTGCCGCTGCTGTGCGCCTGCTTGCGCCATCGTGTGCCCGCTCGCGGCTCTGCCCCAACCCTGCCGCCACTACACGCGCTAACTCGAGGGTTCGCCCTTGTCCTGCGTGTTCGCTGCCTCGCCGTGCTGACCGACCTCGTCCTCTTCCCGAGCCGCGTCGCTCGAGATTGGTTCAGGGCTCCGCCTCCTCTCGCTCTCCAGCAGTCAGCTCACAGGCTGGGTCTCTGACTCGCTCGTTTCCAACACAAGACTCAATTTTTCAGCCCTCTGCTGAGGTAAACTTAATCGGAAACGAAGAAGAGACTGATTAGGATGACCGCGCCGTCGATCTCCGGCTCCAGCTTGCCCCTGCCCCGGCCGAGCCGCAGGTGAGCATCTCCAGCACCACATCCACCTCCCCACTCCGCTCCCAAGCCAGCTCCATCTCCTTCCCGAGCTCTCCTCGAGCGGCCATGGCCGCCCCCACAACTCCCCATCGTAGTAGCTGTTCAGTGGGAGCTTTTCTCAAATTGATCCCTCAAATGGATTGTTGTTGTCTCTAGGATTCGATTCCCCCATTCTCTAGCCGCTCTCTCCCCTTTCCCCATACTGGATCAAGGTACAGAAGCTCGCCCATGGCGAGAGCAGCAGAGTTGGAACTCCCTGTATCGACAACAGAAACTCTGCTCATAGGCCTTTCGATGCAAAACTCCCCTCATAGGCCTTTCCTGATGCAGCCCACCTTTGACTAGCAGGCCCATTGTCAAAGCGGGCTGAATACAGCCCAACCAACGTGTTGTTCTTTCCTTCCCTTTTCATTAATTTCGGAATTAATCAACCCCAATTAGCTTTTTTATGTATTCGACCATCGTGGGATGAAAGAAGTCAGTGACAGGAAGTACTTGCAGGCCCGTGCAGCCATGGTGAGTACAGCTTTTATGACATGTCGGTGAAAATCTAATGACATTTCTTCTATGTATTGTCGTTGATGTGGGCAAATTCTGTATGAAATATAGGGGCATGTTTTCAAAGCTTTTCATATTCAATGGAATTATACTTGCCCCTATTGACTTTCTTGAATATGAAACCTTTAAAAAATAAGGAAGTTTGCTTTATTGTGTCCCGTAGCAACGCACGGGCAAGTAGCTAGTAGTAGTATCTATGTTCCTGCAAGTGATGACATGCATAGTGTCAAGCCCAGTACTTGAGGTACCTGCTGCCTGTAGTTGTTTTGATTGTCATTAGGGGTTATATCGGATATGAAAGTATATATAGTGCCATCTCGTATCATCATATCCTATATATTCTTTTTACTTGAATCCAGAGTCGGTGCTATGGACTATGAGTGTCGCCGTCGGAGCTCTCCTGGTGACGAAGGTCATTGTGGTTACAAACACGAGACTGGTGACGAAGGCTCTACGAGAGTACGTACACTGATGCATGTGTGCTAACCTCTTTTATTTGAACGGTTTATTTCATTAGCCATTTCCAGCATGCAATGCAATGCTGTGGACAGATCGACAGTGCAGCTTCATCATGTCTACATGGATGGATCAATCATGAGTGGACTGCAGGCCAGTGTCGAGTTGGCAATTCTCCGGGCGGATGAAGACGACGTTGGCGTCGAGGTCGAAGGTGAGGCGCGTGTTGCCCTGCGTCCACGCGCCGATGATAGTCCTATCACCCGGCACGACACCCATACAGGTGTCCTGGCCGAATTCCCCGAAGAGCTTTCTCGGCGGGAGCCAAATTTCCGCACCTCGGAAGTGCAGCTTCGCCGACGGCAGGCGGCGCCACACCTCGTTGGTCGCCCCACGGAAGCAGAAGCTGTAGCCGGTGCGGTGCACGAGGGGCAGCCCCAGCGGCCGAATGTGCTCCGCCACGGCGTGTTCCAGGACGGCGTACGCGGCGTGCACCATCACCAGCAACGGCGCGCCGACGTTGAGCACCGTCCACGCCGGGCAGAGGGGCGCCGACGACGCTGACGCCGGCGAGCTCCACGAAGTAAGGACCGTAGTCCGCGTCGTGGTTGTCGTTGTAGAGGAGATGGACGCTGGGCATGCCGCTCGTGTTTGGAACCTCGCCGTCGAAGCGGAGGTGGCCGTGTGGCACGGGCACCTCGTTGTTGCGCAGGCAGTAGGAGAAGCGCCGCGCGTGATGACCTCGCACGAGCTGCATCATTTGCAGGTGGCTCGCGTCCACAGCCAGCAGCCCATGGATACTACTACTACTATTCTTGGCCCCCTCCTGATCTGCTGCTGCAGCTGCTTCCTGGTGGACAAGGAGGAGGGACACCAGCGCGGCGACCACCACGACAATGGTGTGCTCCATGACTTAATTGGATCCTGATGGTCTCCGATGGGAGATGGATGCTCTTTGCCTATGCTCCTTCTTCCCATATTATAAATAGCACTGGCCCCGTCGATCTCAACACACTTCCCTTGCTTGCTCAGAGTCAATCGCGCCCCGCAACAGGATTCCATGGTGCCTGTCGTGGGTGCAAAGAGTAAATTATGCTTCCTCATCAATGTGTTGCATGCATAGCATCATATCCCTTCTGTGGCTCTAACCTTTACGCTCCATAAACTGGATTCGCATGCCATAAGTGATGCACCATTTAATACTATATAATAATGTTTGACTACTCACTACTCCATGTGTTATGGCATGCATAAATCTGTGCATATTAATTTGTTGGATTGAGTACTGAAGAAAGGAAAGAGTGGGTGATGCACATCTTTTCAACACAGTGAATGCCTTTGAGAATATTGAGCATCCAAACATGGATTCTTTCAAATTAATTCATAATTCCTAAGTTTGTGTTGTTCGAAGATTCAACACAGTAAAGATTCATTGTATTGTTCGAAGATTCATAATTCCTAAGTTTGTGTTATATACAACATGATCCAATAATTGGCATTTTACCTGTACATCTGATAGACTAAACTTCATGGGAAAAGTTTGATAATGCTGACAACCATTATTAGGAAAGACATTGTACGAAGGCAGAATGAACTTCATCCCCCCAAACAGATTGGCTATCACCTCTAAACATTGAAACTGTATCAAGAAACGAAAATCAGCAGAAGCAATTATGGGTTGAAGTGTGTGACATCTTCTATTATTTCTCTGGAACTGATTCACATAGATTTCATCTCTAGATTGCTCTTTGAAACAATAAATAGGCCTTACAAGTGCATCTAAGGCTTGTTAAAGACATACAAAGTCCAAGGCCCATCACTAAAGCATTCAGGTAAAAAGGGTATATGCATAAAGCCCTTCTCACAAAAATGGTTGTATTCAGCGACTCTAATCTGTTATATATATTTGACCACAAGGCAATAACACCGCAAGAGGTTCACTTCAGATGCAGCAAAGTTAGACCATTGTCCATTATATCTTCCCTGAATGCAGTTAGACCATTGTCCATCTCTTTCATCGGAGGCATCAATCTTCCCATTATCTCTGCATTTATTGAAGAACATAAATACTGTTCATCAATGAATAGCATAAGTGCACAATTACTTCATAGGAAATTATAAAGCTGCAAGAGCTAAAATGCCATTCCTCACCATCGCCATCCTTTGAGATATCATTGACCATAGTGTCAGTGGCAGCTTTCACCATATCAAGATTTTAGCGAGGCTGAAATACCTTTGTGATAGATGTCAGTCTCTCCTCAAGTTGCTGCTTTAACTTTTGGCCAACGACAATGGTAGATGCCTCTGAAGTGAAATATACAGCAGAAAACAATCAGATGACGCTTTTATGATTGGTATAACTAAATTTAAAGAGTCTTGTAACTGCTAACAGAGCTATGGGCAACTAAATTGACTAAAAATGAATGTGCTCTGCAATAGATCATTTGTTTGCCAGGTAATGTTTCTTTTTGTTTCCTTGCAAGAATTCAATACTCAAATTCATTTCTGTCCATCTGAAAAATCCCTTCTGTTGTGAACAAAACAAAGCAAATAAGAAATATTAGTGATGCAATAATATGCATAGTATCAGGGTCTACCAAAACAATCTAAATTCGTTTGGTAACAGAAGTAGGAAGGCACATCAAGCAAAATAGACCCACATAGAGGTGAAAATTTACTAAACAATAGCGCTTATATCCTACTCACCATGATCATGCATCAATGCTGTGGCTCACCCAAGACTGTGTCAGTACCATCTGATTGAAGGAAATCATGAATATGCACCAAGACTAACTGAACTAAAGGCTGCAGCTGAACTACTGGTTCGGTTTTTCTTAATAGGACTAAGAAATCAAATATTTTAATTGATTAACAGCATGTTACACAAGAAAAATCCTAGATGCAAACCAAATCAAAATGAAAATTCAACAGTCGACTTATTTACCATTTCACCAATAAAAGAATAAACTGGTCTACCGCTGGATGGAAATCCCATGTGTACCTGAAAAATCGAGTATCACTACAAACCATGGTATTTCCACCCAGACCTTTTAATATACAACAAACTGAAAAGGAAGCTACACTCGATTCTTTTCAACAAGGCCAAAGCTTTCAGAAGAGTTATACAAATATGAGAAGATTTATATTGTTTAGCACCAAGACATTAATGATCCATTTTATACAATAGACACATAAAACCTAGCTAGTATCTGAGTGTGACATGAGACTAATGTCAAATGAGCATAGCATGAAACCATAGCACTGAAAAATGAATTTTCAAAACATTTTCATTCCATTTTTTTTTTTTTTGTATCGAACTACCACAATCTGGCATAGGACCTAATCAGGCAACCTGTAATGTGAAAGGTACCACTTATACTCATCATCTCAAAACATTTGCATGTCAGGAAATATCAAAATATGCCAGGTTATCCAAACAGTCATAATAATTTGTTTGCAGAAAAAAATACAGTCATCATACAGAAACACTCAGATTCATCATTCAGTTCTAGCATGGCTTATTTCACCCTGTGCCAGCAAAATTAAATTTGTGCCACGATAGTAAAACTGACAGAATTATCTTTAGATGCCACACTAACTGCTGGCAATGGCAGTTCCATTCAGAATTGAGCAAATGTGGGAAGCAATTTCACCTGAAGATCGTTGAGGTGGCTGCGCATGGTACCCAGCGGTAGATGGTGGCATGCATCAATGGAGGGCACGACCTTGATCAATGGAGCGGATCAGGAGAGATGGTGGCGCGATTTTGGGCCTGGGGAAGCAAAATCGGGTGGGTACGGATTCCATCTGAAGGGGCGGAGCCCATCACCGGCACGGAAGACAGGAGACGGATCCCCAAAGAAGGGGAGATCGAGGACCCTCCACTGCTGCCGGTGAGCTCGCCCATCCGCAAGGGCTGGGCGGGCGCTGTCAAGGTCCGTCCATGTCCACCATGGAGGAGGGGCGAGGCTGGGAGGGCGCCGTCAAGGTCACGCCACCGCTACCCTCCTCTTCACCAAGAACGACAGGGCAAGGGGGAGGAGACCCTCGCGGCGAGCTCGACGACGACGAGCTTCCTCTGACGCCTGGGCAGCGGATCTTTGCAGCACGCGTCGGCTCAGCTCCAGTCCCCCCGATCAAGTGGAGGCGGGATCGCCCCTGCCGGAACTCGACGGCAATGCCATGGAGCTTGGAGTGTGCGGCACGCTGCAATGGCGAGGACGCCGAGGAGGGGACGACCATGGAGCGAGGAGCGGCGGCGGTGGCGGCGGCGGACGGAGCAAGGGAGCCAGAGCGGTGTTTTTCCCTTTTTTTTATCTCATCGGGGTGGATGGGGGCGTCGCGTACGTGGGTTGGGCCCGCATGTCGGCGCCGATACTTTTTTTTTTAAGAGGTTGCGACGCACCCAGACGTGGAGTCACAAGAGAAATAATAAAAAGTAAAGATATATGAGTGGAACTCCCAATAAAGATATATAAGTGGAATTTTTATTGGAAGTTCCACTCAGAGCATTATGTAATCCGACTCCTCCCGGCCACCACAATAAAGACATATTTATTTTTGAAGGTCAACGGGGGGATCTCACGACCCCACCTAATATCCATTAAAATTAATTAGTCCATCAACCCATGCAATACTTGCACGGGCTAGAAATTTAAACATATTAGTTAAGCTTGACGATCATATGTGCTACTAAGATTCCTATTTTTGGCCGTAGGATATTAGTTTTTCACTTCTACCATCCATGAAGCAGGACCAAACTTGAGTGGTACAAAAAAAGTTGTACCATTGGTAACCAAAGGCATGTTAAAATTTTGGCACCACTCAGAAGGTTAATAAAATAGCTCATAGGATATACCGTTTAAATCAGTTTTAATCATATACAACTTTAGCCACCATTCATTTTTTTGCATATTGACATTAAGTTTTATTAAGTATAATCCTTGATTTTATTCTACGTTTTATTTTTGGTTTTTTATGCAAAGTATACATCGCCCATAAGTACTGCATTTGGCTGATGGGTTTCTTCAGAATAAAATCATTGTTCGCTTACACATCTAGAATAAAATAATGACAACAGTAAAACTCACAATATATAGTAATACTTAAATTGAATTAAATTGAACTAATATATCATACTCTTTGATTATTCTATAGATTTCAAAACTTGCACAAAACTTTTGTAAGGAGCCCTTCAAAAAATTATTTTTTGATAGTTCAATAAACCAATAATCTCAGTTAAAAAATAAATGAGATTTTGTTAAATACCTAAACTATGTTTTTCTATAGAAAAGAGTAAATCCAAAGCTTCTCATCACATAATTCCTTGCTTTACACACAAAAAAATTCACATAATTCCTAGCTTGGCCTACTAAGTTTAATAGTATTCTTGCATTTATCCAATATATTCACGTAAGTATGATTTTCTTATATGCCTATTTTATTGACGATCATTGTCAGGTACGGTGTGGTGTACATCATTCAAATCAGTTTTTATTCTTAATGCAACGCACATGACACGGGTTCATACTAATATGATAAACTATACTGTTTAACATATAGCATTTTCTTGGTATACTTTTTCTGAATATACTATGGGATCATAGCAGAATGTACAAATATTTGGACAAATATTATTATGAAGCGATATATCAGTTCAAGCAGGAATATTCATATGAAATAAGAGCTAATAAATAAGAGTTATCAAGGGCAGGGTGATGCATATATGCAATTCAATTATGTCAACCCTGTATTTGGACTAAATGAAACAGTTAGCAAGAAGATAAAATCGTACCAAAATAATCTTCCTTTCATCCACTACATCGAAACTTCCTTATATTCACTTACCTCCGTTAAAAAAGCTAGCAGAGTAATATAAGGCAATGGTCCACTTAACCGCGTGCATTGATTAGTTCATAATTATAGTAATAAGAAATCTTTATAGAACATTATTTACCATACTTCCTGTCATACCCCATTTCCGGAGCACTAGTGCTTACCGTACCAGTCCCTGGATCAGACGCTGATACGAACACTTCATACAGACTGATATTACAGAGTCATCACTCACATAAATATTACCGAGTCTCATACAAGCCTTCATACATAAAAGGTCTTACAACAAACGGCCAAAGGCCGCTTTATTACAACAAGCATCAAGCAGGTGGGCTGCAACAGCAGAACCACTTAACTACTACTGCTACAGCGGAAGTCGGAAGCGGCACTAGCACAGGCATCTTGAGTGTAGACAGGACCCTACTCTTCATCACCATCCTCTTGATATTCAGGTTCCTCATCTGAATGATTAAGCAAGGGTGAGCACATAGGGTACTCAGCAAGTCCTAACAACAAGGGGTTTAAGCATGCAAGGATAATTTCAAGGATAGGCCGAGGGTTTAGTAACTGGGCGGAAGGCCAGTTTTATGCAGGGGTTGTTTGTAAAACAAAGCAGTTCGCAAACTACTAATCAAGGTTATCGTTGAGGATTAATGGGGTTGTTTGGCCCTGGGGGAGACAAGGTCCATCCCGCCAGTTCCCACATTTTAATGCTGGCAGGAAACCAGCACACGGTTCCACACCGGAGTATTCCAAAAACACACCAAGGAATTTACTCACACCGTTATACTAATCATTGTGTGGCACAAGCTTTCGCGTTGCCCAATACCGTGGAACACGGCTATCATGATAGATTTGTAACTCTGCAGAGGTTGTACACAATTCCCCACAAGGCATGTCAGCCCTTCCCATCGTCATGGATCGGACAGACATACTAATGGTCCCGTACCTACTTGGTGTCACCGCGGCACCACCACGGAAATACTGCGACCAGGGGCTTCACAATATCATCATTATCATGTAGAAAGGCCTGAAGAATCACCATACGCCGGATCCCGACACCTGCCATGTCGAGTCTTCTCCTGGCTTCCGCCGCAACTCCTGCCCTCCAGGTGGGTACCGGGTGAACACTATAGTAGGGTGTGGTTCCAAACCTTTCCCATACAAGGCATGTGGTTGTACGAAAGGTGCTAGGCAAGGCGGCACATGAACCGGTCCTTATACGACCGAAGCAAGCATCTTCAATAGTTATCCTTAAAGGAGGAATCGCATCCCAGAGATAGGCCTCCCCACTGAGGACTACCTCGCCTGCTCCCGCCAGAAGTACCCCACTATGGGTTACAATTGTCACTAGTATAAAGTACCATCCCACATTTCATATTCACACACACGCACTCCACCAAACACACGCCAATTTTACACCAAAAGCATATATAGCAAGATTAATTAAGTACATATGTAACAAGTCCTAAGCAGCATGGCATATCAGCATATCATTAAGGAATTAATGATAGCGAAACCTAGGGCTTAACAAGTCAGTGGATGAACAATTAACAAGGTATGGCAATCATCAGCATAGGATCATCTTAGCATTTAAAGCAAGTTTAAATATCATGCACAGTTATTTCCAAAACGGGCTCTAAATAGGACTATTTGCAATCATAGGATCAATATGACCAAGGGGTTAGAACTTGCCTTCACCAAAGTCTTCTTCTTCTAAGTCCTCGTAATCCGGATCCTCCGCTCCTTCCTCGAAGACTTGTTCCTCTATTGATTGCAAACAGCGATCGAATTAAACTACCGATCAAACAATTAAGCTAGCAAGCAATTAAGTCAAACGAAGACCAAAAGAGACCAACAACAGAGGACTTTGGTAACAACAATTAGCTCATGATTTTAGATAAATTTTGGTGAAAGAATCACCCGAATCGGAGCTAGGACGAAAAAGATATAGATTTTATAAGTTTGCAACATAGGAAATAATTAGGATTAAGCTAAGTAATTAAGCATAGGCATAATCCTAATTATTATGGAGTAAACAAGTGTTGCAAAATGATTAGGAATTAATCTAGTATTTTTAGGAATTTTATGGAATTTTTCTGATAAAGAAAAGTGCTCGGAATAACTTCCTGGGTACACTCTGCGTGTGGACTTAGCAATTCCAGAGGCTGTGTGAGGCTGACGAGTGGGCCACTGGGGCCGGGTTCACTGTGACCCACTGTTCCGTGGACTTGGTCCACAGGGCTGTGGACCGGAGGAGGTATGTGAGGGCGGTCCACGGTGCACCGCGCCCGTGGACGCGCGCTGACGGGGCGCTGACGCGGCAGAGGAGACTGGGTCTCCGCGGGCCCGGCGCCGACGTGGCACGCCACGTCAGATGGCGACGCAGCGCGGCCGGAGCGCGTCGGGGCGGCGCGCGCGCGGCGGCGCCTCGCCGGGGATCTCACCGGCGGCGGCTACAGGGCGTCAGGGGCGAAGCTAAGGGTACCTAGGGAAACGTCACGCGAAGGCGGAGCTAGGGCCGCTTGACGGTGACGACGCGGGGCATCGGAGAGGCGGCGCGGGCTCGCCGGAGATGGCGGTGCGCGGCTGCGCGCAAGGGGGAGACGCATGCGCGCGGGTTCGCACGCGTTTGTGTAGCCGTGCGAGTGCGCGGGTGTGCGTCGAGTGCAGCGCGCGCCTCAGCGTGGCCAGGCGCGGCCGGAAGGCCTGCCGGCGACGAGGTCGCGCGGCGGCTGGTGGCGGTGCTCGACGCGGAGCACGCGCCCGTGCGCGGGGAAGGAAAAGGAGGGGCTCAGGAGAGAGAGGAGGGGGAGGCGGAGCTCACAGCGGGCTCGAAGAAGGCGGAGGAGGGATGGAGGCAGCTCGTCGTCGTTGCGCGGTGGCCGGAACCCTAGCCTCCCACGAACTCCATCCTCCGAGCTTCGGCTGCAGGAATGAGAGACGGCACGAGGTTAGGGGAGGCACAGAGACGCCAAGGAAGAAGAAAAGGAAGACGGAGCTCCACCGCTGGCTCGACGGAGGGTCGCCGGACTTGGAGAAGGAAGATGGGGAAAAGTAAAATTGGCGGCACTGGAATGGGGATTGGAGGTGGCTGAGCTCGGGGAAGAGAGGAGGGAGCTGAGGCGGAGCTCGTCGGGTTTTATAGGGGGCCTCGGAGCGAGCCGTTGGGCGCTGGCTCGCGGCGGTGGTCGTCGGCTCGGTCCGCGTCCGTGCAGTCCGACGCGACGGCCGCCAGAGGGAGGACGACGCCCACGCGGTGATGACGGGCGCTCGGAACGGCTACAGCACGGCGGACAGGACCGGGCGAGAGCGAGGCTGAGCTGGGCTGACGCTGCGGCATGGCCGCTCGCCGGTCTTGGTCGCTGGTCCGCGCGGGAGGAGATGGGCATGCTGCCGCGGGGTTGGCGGATGCGACGGAGCGACGGGACGCGACGACGCCTCCGCGAGCGCGTGCACGTGCGGTCCTGCGGGAGGCAGCGCGGTCGACGCGACGGAGCGGGGCAGCCGGCATGGGCGCGCTGGCGCAGTGGCAGGAGGAGGGAGACGACACTGACAGGTGGGCCCCACCTGTCAGTGTCTCTGAGTGAGTGGGCTGGCGCGGCTGCTGGGCCGGCGGAAGGAGCTGGGCCGCAGGCGGGCGCGCGGGGGAAAAAGAAAAAGGAGCGGGCCGGGGGAGAAAGAAAGGGAGGAGGGTGGCCCAGGTGGGAAAAGAAGTTTAAACATTTTCCAGAATTTTCTAGGATTCGAATTTGAAGGAAATTCAAATTTGAAAAAGGATCAAAGCCAAAAGAACACATAATTAAAATCAGAAAATTCCAATTATGCACATGGTGGTGTTTGATGCACATTTAAAATTCGAAATTTTAAATTTGGCATAGATTTGACTTCTACTTTGATTGAATTTTGTTCAAATTTGAAAAAGTTCAAATTTTTAGTGGTTTTTCATAATGGGCAAAACATAGGGTGTTACAAACCTACCCCACTTAAACCGAATCTCGTCCTCGAGATTCAGGCTCTTCCTCGAACAGGTAGGGAAACTCCTTCTTAAGATTATCTTCACGTTCCCAGGTAGCCTCTGCTTCAGTGTGATTACTCCATTGCACTCGGCAAAACCGTATAGCATTTCTTCTTGTTAACCGAGTGGCAACATCCAAAATCTTGATGGGCCTCTCCTGGTAACGGAGATCCGGTTGAAGATCCAATACTTCTGGTGGTACTATTTCCTCTGGGACTCTTAAGCATTTCTTCAACTGTGAGACATGGAAGACATTATGGATGTCTGACATTTCTTCGGGGAGCTCAAGGCGGTAAGCTACTGCTCCTATCTTCTTGAGTACCTTAAAAGGTCCAATGTATCTGGGCGCCAACTTTCCTCGGACCCTGAACCTTCGGGTACCTCGTATTGGTGATACCTTGAGGTATACATAGTCTCCTGCTTCAAAGCTCAGGTCTCTGCGACGGGTGTCTGCATAGCTTTTCTGCCTGCTCTGGGCTGCCTTCAGATTTTCCCTGATTAGAGCTACTTTCTCTTCAGCATCTTTAATGATTGCCGGTCCAAAGAAGGATCGCTCTCCCACTTCTGACCACATCAGAGGTGTTCTGCACTTTCTGCCATAAAGAGCTTCAAATGGTGCCATTTGTAGACTGGCCTGGTAACTGTTGTTGTAGGAGAACTCTGCAAAGGAAAGGCTTTTCTCCCAATCCTTTCCATAGGCTAGCACACATGCTCTCAACATATCTTCCAGGATTTGATTGACTCTTTCAGTCTGTCCATCCGTCTGCGGGTGATATGCGGAGCTATAATCCAACTTAGTTTTCAACAGCTTGTGCAGACTTTGCCAGAACTTTGAGGTAAACTGGGTCCCTCTATCTGAGACTATTCTGCTCGGAACTCCGTGCAACTTGAGTATGTGATCCACATACAGCTGAGCATACTTGTCTCCTCTGTAGACTGTTTTGACAGGTATGAAGTGTGCAACTTTCGTCAGACGGTCCACTATTACCCATATTGAATCATTCCCTTTTTGGGTGCGGGGCAACCCCACGATGAAATCCATGCTGATCTCATCCCATTTCCACATGGGAACATGCAGTGGTTGCAACAATCCTGCAGGTCTCTGATGCTCTGCCTTAACTTTGCTGCAGATATCACATCGGGCAACGAACTCTGCTATATCCTTCTTCATCCCTGACCACCAGTACTTCGTTTTCAGGTCCAAGTACATCTTGGTGCTTCCTGGGTGAATGGAGTAAGCGGAGTTGTGGGCTTCATCCATAATGAGCTGCTGATACCCACCATTCTTGGGTACACAGATTCGATCTTTATACCATAAGGTACCTTGGTCATCTACTCTGAATCTGGGTGCCTTATCTATTCCGGTTTTGGCTTTGAGATCAAGTATCTCCTCGTCATCCACTTGAGCTTTTCGGATTAGACTTCCTAGAGTCGGTCCCACACACAGGTTGTTCATCGGGTTTGACTGAGTGCAATGAAGATTTAGTTGCTTGAACTCTGCCAGTAACTCGGGTCTTTTCTTATGTAGCTTGATGTTGTTCCAGTGAGCTTTGCGACTCAGTGCGTCTGCTACTACATTGGCCTTTCCGGGATGATACTGTATATCCAGATTGTAATCTTTGATCAACTCTAGCCACCTTCTCTGTCTGAGATTTAAGTCTGACTGCGTAAAGATGTACTTCAGACTCTTATGATCTGTGAAGATTTCACATTTATTTCCAATCAGATAGTGCCTCCAGATCTTCAGAGCGTGAACAACTGCTGCTAGCTCTAGATCATGAGTTGGATAGTTCTGCTCATGAACTTTCAGCTGCCTTGATGCATAAGCTACTACTCGTCCATCTTGCATTAGCACACAACCTAAACCTTGTCGAGATGCGTCGCAGTATACGACAAAATCTCGATATATATCCGGTAGGGTTAGCACTGGGGCTGTTGTCAATCTTCTCTTTAGCTCTTGAAAACTTTTCTCACAAGCTTCTGTCCACTTGAATTCTTTCCCTTTCTGAGTCAGGGCGGTCATTGGTCGGGCTAGCTTGGAGAAACCTTCTATAAATCTGCGGTAGTAACCTGCCAGTCCAAGAAAACTCTGGACTTCCGTTACATTTGTGGGTTGCTTCCAGTTGGTAACTGCCTCAACCTTTGTTGGGTCTACTGCAATGCCTTTTTCCGTCAAGATATGACCAAGGAAAGCGACTTCTTTTAACCAAAACTCACACTTGCTGAACTTGGCATAAAGCTCATGTGCTCTTAGCTTCTCAAGTACAACTCTCAGGTGTTGTTCATGTTCTTCGGCGCTCTTAGAGTAGATCAAAATGTCGTCAATGAAGACAACGACAAACCGATCTAACTCTTCCATGAAGACCTTGTTCATCAGATTCATGAAGTATGCCGGTGCGTTGGTGAGTCCAAAGGGCATTACTGTAAACTCATACTGACCATAACGGGTGACAAAGGCTGTCTTGAGTATGTCTCCTTCTCGAATCTTCAGCTGGTAATACCCTGATCTCAGGTCAATCTTGGAGAAAAACTTGGCTCCCTTCAACTGGTCAAACAAGTCATCGATCCTGGGCAGTGGGTACTTGTTCTTGATAGTGACTTCATTGAGTGAACGGTAGTCAATGCACATTCTGAGACTGCCATCTTTCTTCTTGACAAACAGAACAGGTGATCCCCAAGGTGAAGAGCTTGGTCTAATAAAACCTTTCTCTTGTAATTCTGCTATCTGCTCTTTTAATTCTGCTAACTCATTAGCTGCCATCCGGTAGGGTCTCTTGGCTATTGGGGAGGTTCCGGGAATGAGATCAATGATGAACTCTATGTCTCGGTCCGGTGGCATTCCAGGTAACTCATCAGGGAAGACATCTGGGTACTCACAGACGACTGGTACTTCCTCCAGCGATGCGGTTTCCAGACTGCATACCATCGGAACAGCCTTCACTCTTCTTGGCTCACATTCCACCTTAATACCTTGATGGTTTACTAAGGAGACTTTCCTGGTATCACAGGCTATATTGCCCTGATGTTTGCTCAACCAGTCCATTCCAAGGATAACATCTATTCCGGCTGACTGGAGAACTATTAAGTTTGCTAGGAATACTACCCCACTTAAAAGAATCTTAACCCGGGGACATCCCAACAAACACTTGATTTCCGCTCCAGGAGAGCGTGTTATCAATGGTTGTTTGAGCAGAACAGTTGGAAAGCCATGTGCAGCAACAAATCTTGAAGATATGAACGAATGCGAAGCTCCAGAATCAAACAAAACTGTTGCAAGGGTGGAGTTGACAAGGTACTCACCGAGAACAACATCTGGTGCCTCTTCAGCTTCCTGGGTGTCAATGTGGTTGACCCTGCCTCGACCGAAGGTCTGATTGTTCCTTCGCTGCTGTCCTGAGGGTTGTTGTCCACCACGTCCGACTCCTGACACTGCAGTTCTGGTGTTGCTTTGCTGATGAGACTGAGCTGGGGCTTGAGTCTGGTTCATATAAGGGCACTTGGCAATCATGTGACCTGGTTCACGGCAGTTGAAGCATGTTCTCTTATCACTCTGCGCTGGCTGTGCAACACTGGCACTGCTCCTCTGCTGGCTGCTGGGATTCTGGTTACGATAAGAGGGTGCTGCATTCTGCTGGTTTGATGATGAGGCCCTGTACTGCATGGTTGGCTGGTACCTGGGCTTCTGAGAGAAGTTGCCTCTTGATCTCTGGTTTCTTTCCTGCTGCCTGAAGTTCTGGGCGTTGAATTTGCGCTTCCTGTCACTCTCGATGTGAGAACGTGCGTCTTCTAGAAGGATGGCACGGTTCATCAGAGTGTTGAAGTCTGGATAGATGTGAGTGACCAACTGCATTTTCAGACTAGGACTCAGTCCCTTCTTGAAGCGATCCTGCTTCTTCTTGTCAGTGTTCACATCCTCAGGTGCATAACGTGCAAGCTTCATAAACTTCCTGATGTACTGGTTTACCGTCATGGTTCCTTGCTTCAGTGAGCGAAACTCATCTGCCTTCATGTCCATGATACCCTCAGGGATGTGGTATCTCCTGAACTCTTCCTGGAATTCATCCCAAGTGATAGCCTCGGGGTCTTCCGTAGCTTCTTGGTAGTTGTCCCACCACTCACTGGCTGCTCCCATGAGTTGGTGCGATGCCAGAAGGACTTTCTCCCTGTCATTGGCGTTTACAACCTGAAGCTTCTTGATGATGCCTCTCAGCCAATCATCTGCTGCCAGAGGGTCTTCTTCGGCATTCTCGAAGGTCGGTGGTCTGAGTCTCATGAATTCTGACATCTTGGTCTGGGGACCTGGTGCACGGTCAAGAAGTCCTTGAGCAATGATTTCCATCAGACGTGTCTGATTGTCCATCACAGTGACAAGGTTAGTGACAGGCGCGTTGGGCAAGGGTCCATGTTGTCCACCTCGCCTACCTCTGCCACGGTTCTGATTTCCTCCACCTCGGTTCTGGTTTTGTTGATGACCTTCACCTTCATCATGGCCTTCCTGGTCATTCTGGTTGTCTTGATCATTCTGGTTGTCCTGGTTGCTCTGATTGTTCTGGCTTGCCTCATCTTCTTGATCATGGCCTCCAATTCTGCCTCCACCTCTGCCACGCTGCTGGTTGACTCTGCCTCTCCCACGTCCACGTACACCGCCTTGTCCTGGGGCATCCTCGTCGTGTGCAACTTGACGCTCACGACGCTGCCGTATTCGGGCGGACTGCCTCGCGGGAGGAATCTGTTAAGTTGACAGAGGATTTCGAAGGGTGAGAACGAGTCGAAGTTGAAACAAGCCGAGACTAGGCAACAAGACAGTAACACAAGATTTGCCAACACACAAACAATAAAATCCAGCATCATTACAACATTACAGCATACATAAACGTCATAACAAAGTTCGATCATACATACACAAGCCCTTACACAGGAGGACTTGACGGCTACAACTAAACAACAAGACTCGACAACATGGCACTCTAAGATACAACGAAACACAACTGCTGGACTAGATACAAACTGCTAGCTGCTACACTACGGGTACAAGCACTGCTGCCACAAGTGCTACTGGTAACTGACTCCAACTGGGGTAGCTGCTCCTCAGTACTAGTCGTAGCCGTGGTCCCTGCGCCACGCACGGTACAGGTCGTAGGGGTCACTCCACTCCTCGTGGGCACGAAGGAGCCGGTAGTACTCGAAGAGGTCTGCGTCTCCGAGCATCTGCGGGGCCTGCTGTGGAGCTGCTGGGTAGTGCTGGGCTGTGGGTGGTGCAAGAACTGGCTGGTACGGAAACAGCGGTCCAAGTGCAACCAGTGCTAGCGGGTGCTGAGCTGCTGGAGGTGCCACAAGAGCTAGCTGGTGGTGAGCTGGTGGTACAAGGAGTACCGGCTGCTGCTGTGCTGCGGGAGCAACGGGCGCTGGCTCCTGCTGCGCTGGGGGTGCAACAGGTGCTAGCTGCTGCTGAGGTGGGGGAGCAAACAGTGCTGACGGCTGCTGAACTGGAGCGGCAACGAGTGCTGGCTGCTGTGGTGCCGGAGGGTCGACTACCACAGGCTGGTCGTCACTGACAGGCACAAAGTTGACCACGCCCTGGTCCTCGTCCTCCTCCATCTCTAGCATGTACTGAGGGACGTAACCCTCAGTACTGGAAAGTCGTCCTCGTCCATCGAGTCCGAGTAGTCACTGCCGGGGTCTGACGGGTAGTCCATCTCGTGCTCTGACTCAGTGTCCTCCTCACCCTGCAGAGGGTCCTCTAGTAACTCTAGCTCGGGGTCGTCCTCTGCCATCGGGGCATCCTCCTCCTCGGAGGGCTCCTCGTCGGACTCTGACAGAAAGCCGTAAGCTGGTGCTGGAGCTGGAGCTGGTGCAACCTCTGGGGACACTAGAGCTGGTGCAACCTCTGGAGAAGCTGGAGCTGGTGCAGCCTCTGGTGAAGCTGGAGCTGGTGCAGCCTCTGGAGAAGCTGGAGCTGACTGCGGTGCTCCTCCTGACGGTCCTGCACCTCCTGAGTCCTCACTGTCGCTGGAGTCACCTTCTGAGTCTGTCGGGCAGGCGTAGTGCAGGTGGCGCCTGGGACCTCCGATCCTCGGAGTGCACCTGCGACGGGGTCCTGCTCCAACCTGGTGAAGTCTCACGTAGCAGCGGTCGACCTCTCTGATGAGGTACAGAGCGTCCTCCTCCCAAAGGCCCATAGCTGCCTCGAGAGTGGACTGAATCTGTGCCTGCTCTGTCTGGGACTCGGCGAGCTGGGTCTGAAGCTGTGCAAGCTGTGACTGAGCTGCTGCAAGCTGGGCCTGAACCTCTGTGAGCTTCTGCGTGTCCTCGTTCCACATCTGTGCAGTCGACTCAAGGACGTGTGCTGTCTGTGTGGACTGTGCCTGGACCTCTGCAAGCTGAGTCTGGGTCTGCTGGAGCTGCTCCTGGAGATCTCTGTCTCTAGTCTCTGCTGCCTCAGCTCTGGTGATACTGCTCTCGAACCCTCTCTGGCGTGACTCGAACAGACTGTCCATAGCCATGATGTACCAAGCTGACGCTACCACAGTGGGGTCCTCCTCACGCTGGTCTGGTCCCTGTAGAGCACTCAACCTGTGCTGCCACTGTGCCTCGGTGTGCTCGTACAGCGGGAAGTAGCGACACGGGGTGTCGCGTACCTCCTCCTCGTGGCGCTGACAGAAGAGTAGCAGGGTCTTGCGGGCAGCAATCTGGTGGGCGTCTTCGGACTGGGTGCCGAAAGCTGTCACTGTCAGGGGCTCCAGGTCTGGGCGTGTACACGGCTGAAGAACTGTCACCTGTACCGCACAGTACTGGGTGCCGTCCTGAACGAAGCTGAGGGAGCGGTACTCCGGGCGGTCGGTGTAGCCGAACCTCTGCAACGCTTCCCACAGGAGAGTGGGGAAGCCTGAAACGCCGATCTGGTAGCTGCGGGTCCACCCGTCGTCTAGCTGCTGGTTCTCCATCTGTTTCAACAAAAGTTGAAGATGGGTAAGTACAAAGTAACAAAACGATTTGTAAAGTAAATACAGAACTGAGAGCAATTTTTTTTTTAATATAGTTTATATATATAAAATATCACTCCCTCACAATCGTTTCCAGCCTAGGGTCCATCTTACGGTCAAGCAACGCTCTGATACCACTCTGTCATACCCCATTTCCGGAGCACTAGTGCTTACCGTACCAGTCCCTGGATCAGACGCTGATACGAACACTTCATACAGACTGATATTACAGAGTCATCACTCACATAAATATTACCGAGTCTCATACAAGCCTTCATACATAAAAGGTCTTACAACAAATGGCCAAAGGCCGCTTTATTACAACAAGCATCAAGCAGGTGGGCTGCAACAGCAGAACCACTTAACTACTACTGCTACAGCGGAAGTCGGAAGCGGCACTAGCACAGGCATCTTGAGTGTAGACAGGACCCTACTCTTCATCACCATCCTCTTGATATTCAGGTTCCTCATCTGAATGATTAAGCAAGGGTGAGCACATAGGGTACTCAGCAAGTCCTAACAACAAGGGGTTTAAGCATGCAAGGATAATTTCAAGGATAGGCCGAGGGTTTAGTAACTGGGCGGAAGGCCAGTTTTATGCAGGGGTTGTTTGTAAAACAAAGCAGTTCGCAAACTACTAATCAAGGTTATCGTTGAGGATTAATGGGGTTGTTTGGCCCTGGGGGAGACAAGGTCCATCCCGCCAGTTCCCACATTTTAATGCTGGCAGGAAACCAGCACACGGTTCCACACCGGAGTATTCCAAAAACACACCAAGGAATTTACTCACACCGTTATACTAATCATTGTGTGGCACAAGCTTTCGCGTTGCCCAATACCGTGGAACACGGCTATCATGATAGATTTGTAACTCTGCAGAGGTTGTACACAATTCCCCACAAGGCATGTCAGCCCTTCCCATCGTCATGGATCGGACAGACATACTAATGGTCCCGTACCTACTTGGTGTCACCGCGGCACCACCACGGAAATACTGCGACCAGGGGCTTCACAATATCATCATTATCATGTAGAAAGGCCTGAAGAATCACCATACGCCGGATCCCGACACCTGCCATGTCGAGTCTTCTCCTGGCTTCCGCCGCAACTCCTGCCCTCCAGGTGGGTACCGGGTGAACACTATAGTAGGGTGTGGTTCCAAACCTTTCCCATACAAGGCATGTGGTTGTACGAAAGGTGCTAGGCAAGGCGGCACATGAACCGGTCCTTATACGACCGAAGCAAGCATCTTCAATAGTTATCCTTAAAGGAGGAATCGCATCCCAGAGATAGGCCTCCCCACTGAGGACTACCTCGCCTGCTCCCGCCAGAAGTACCCCACTATGGGTTACAATTGTCACTAGTATAAAGTACCATCCCACATTTCATATTCACACACACGCACTCCACCAAACACACGCCAATTTTACACCAAAAGCATATATAGCAAGATTAATTAAGTACATATGTAACAAGTCCTAAGCAGCATGGCATATCAGCATATCATTAAGGAATTAATGATAGCGAAACCTAGGGCTTAACAAGTCAGTGGATGAACAATTAACAAGGTATGGCAATCATCAGCATAGGATCATCTTAGCATTTAAAGCAAGTTTAAATATCATGCACAGTTATTTCCAAAACGGGCTCTAAATAGGACTATTTGCAATCATAGGATCAATATGACCAAGGGGTTAGAACTTGCCTTCACCAAAGTCTTCTTCTTCTAAGTCCTCGTAATCCGGATCATCCGCTCCTTCCTCGAAGACTTGTTCCTCTATTGATTGCAAACAGCGATCGAATTAAACTACCGATCAAACAATTAAGCTAGCAAGCAATTAAGTCAAACGAAGACCAAAAGAGACCAACAACAGAGGACTTTGGTAACAACAATTAGCTCATGATTTTAGATAAATTTTGGTGAAAGAATCACCCGAATCGGAGCTAGGACGAAAAAGATATAGATTTTATAAGTTTGCAACATAGGAAATAATTAGGATTAAGCTAAGTAATTAAGCATAGGCATAATCCTAATTATTATGGAGTAAACAAGTGTTGCAAAATGATTAGGAATTAATCTAGTATTTTTAGGAATTTTATGGAATTTTTCTGATAAAGAAAAGTGCTCGGAATAACTTCCTGGGTACACTCTGCGTGTGGACTTAGCAATTCCAGAGGCTGTGTGAGGCTGACGAGTGGGCCACTGGGGCCGGGTTCACTGTGACCCACTGTTCCGTGGACTTGGTCCACAGGGCTGTGGACCGGAGGAGGTATGTGAGGGCGGTCCACGGTGCACCGCGCCCGTGGACGCGCGCTGACGGGGCGCTGACGCGGCAGAGGAGACTGGGTCTTCGCGGGCCCGGCGCCGACGTGGCACGCCACGTCAGATGGCGACGCAGCGCGGCCGGAGCGCGTCGGGGCGGCGCGCGCGCGGCGGCGCCTCGCCGGGGATCTCACCGGCGGCGGCTACAGGGCGTCAGGGGCGAAGCAAAGGGTACCTAGGGAAACGTCACGCGAAGGCGGAGCTAGGGCCGCTTGACGGTGACGACGCGGGGCATCGGAGAGGCGGCGCGGGCTCGCCGGAGATGGCGGTGCGCGGCTGCGCGCAAGGGGGAGACGCATGCGCGCGGGTTCGCACGCGTTTGTGTAGCCGTGCGAGTGCGCGGGTGTGCGTCGAGTGCAGCGCGCGCCTCAGCGTGGCCAGGCGCGGCCGGAAGGCCTGCCGGCGACGAGGTCGCGCGGCGGCTGGTGGCGGTGCTCGACGCGGAGCACGCGCCCGTGCGCGGGGAAGGAAAAGGAGGGGCTCAGGAGAGAGAGGAGGGGGAGGCGGAGCTCACAGCGGGCTCGAAGAAGGCGGAGGAGGGACGAAGGCAGCTCGTCGTCGTTGCGCGGTGGCCGGAACCCTAGCCTCCCACGAACTCCATGCTCCGAGCTTCGGCTGCAGGAATGAGAGACGGCACGAGGTTAGGGGAGGCACAGAGACGCCAAGGAAGGAGAAAAGGAAGACGGAGCTCCACCGCTGGCTCGACGGAGGGTCACCGGACTTGGAGAAGGAAGATGGGGAAAAGTAAAATTGGCGGCACTGGAATGGGGATTGGAGGTGGCTGAGCTCGGGGAAGAGAGGAGGGAGCTGAGGCGGAGCTCGTCGGGTTTTATAGGGGGCCTCGGAGCGAGCCGTTGGGCGCTGGCTCGCGGCGGTGGTCGTCGGCTCGGTCCGCGTCCGTGCAGTCCGACGCGACGGCCGCCAGAGGGAGGACGACGCCCACGCGGTGATGACGGGCGCTCGGGACGGCTACAGCACGGCGGACAGGACCGGGCGAGAGCGAGGCTGAGCTGGGCTGACGCTGCGGCATGGCCGCTCGCCGGTCTTGGTCGCTGGTCTGCGCGGGAGGAGATGGGCATGCTGCCGCGGGGTTGGCGGATGCGACGGAGCGACGGGACGCGACGACGCCTCCGCGAGCGCGTGCACGTGCGGTCCTGCGGGAGGCAGCGCGGTCGACGCGACGGAGCGGGGCAGCCGGCATGGGCGCGCTGGCGCAGTGGCAGGAGGAGGGAGACGACACTGACAGGTGGGCCCCACCTGTCAGTGTCTCTGAGTGAGTGGGCTGGCGCGGCTGCTGGGCCGGCGGAAGGAGCTGGGCCGCAGGCGGGCGCGCGGGGGAAAAAGAAAAAGGAGCGGGCCGGGGGAGAAAGAAAGGGAGGAGGGTGGCCCAGGTGGGAAAAGAAGTTTAAACATTTTCCAGAATTTTCTAGGATTCGAATTTGAATGAAATTCAAATTTGAAAAAGGATCAAAGCCAAAAGAACACATAATTAAAATCAGAAAATTCCAATTATGCACATGGTGGTGTTTGATGCACATTTAAAATTCGAAATTTTAAATTTGGCATAGATTTGACTTCTACTTTGATTGAATTTTGTTCAAATTTGAAAAAGTTCAAATTTTTAGTGGTTTTTCATAATGGGCAAAACATAGGGTGTTACACTTCCCATAGAACATGGTGAATCCATAACATGTAAGTTGACTCAAATAACTCATCAACAACCTGAAATGTTTATGAATAAAAGCATCCAACTATGCCTCCAATTCTTCATCAAATTCATCGATTGCCTGTATCCTCATAAGCGTGCACAAACACACACACAAACCTATTTAAAAATAGTGAATGGAGCTCTCAGATCTAATTTACTCTTAGAAAACAGTATGCACACATGCTTTTAAGGAATATGTCCAACTGGATCACTTGCTAGAATAACCTGGACCGTCATATTCTGGCAAAGTACACAGCCGATGGACGACCAAAAGGACAAGGTTCTTGCAAACCCAGTACTTGAGGTACCTGCTGCCTGTAGTTGCTTTGCTTGTTATTAGGGGTTATATGGGATATATGAACGGATAGTGCCATCCCTTATCATCATATCCCATAAATTTTTATTTGAATCCAGAGTCCTGGACTACGAGCGTCGTCGTCGGAGCTCTCTTGGCGACGAAGGTCATCGTGGTTACAAACACGAGACTGGTGACGAAGGCACTACTAACTGATGTGTGCTAAAATCTTTTATTTGAATGGATTATTAATTTCATTATGCATTTCCAACATGGAATGCAAAGAAGTGCTGTGGACAGTGCAGCTTAATCTGTCTATTATCTTAGTATTTGAAGGGAAAAAGAAGCCACCACGTTTGTTCTCAAGGCCACGAAATTCCTACGTTAATCAGAAAAAAAAATAAAGACGTGAACCGTTGGATTTTATGGTGATCTAATGGTCAGAATTAAAGCAAGAGTCCTGATAAAATACTAAAGAAATTCGGACTTGAAAAAAAAAGGAAGAAAACGAACTGCAAAACTCTATATACTATAGAAATTCGAACTTGAAAATAAAAAGGAATAAAACGAACTGCAAAACTCTATGGAATTCTGGGTCCATGTATAGTTACGAGGGGGAGGATAGAAAAAACAAACAAACAAATAAGAATAATTGTTTCCAACCCAATTGATTAAGGACTTTGTCAGGATTACTACAAATATTAGGAATTTCATCATGTGGGTCCAGATTGTAACAAAAGAATTTTTATAGTCACAAGAGGAATTTTCGTAGCAAAAGAAGGGTAGGACTCTTAATTCCTTCCTTTGATTGATTCACGCATATTTTCATCCGTACATATATTTGACAAAGAGGGGGAAACACGTCGACAGTGATTCTACGGGAACAAGGCGGCCAATTATTCGTTCTGCCGGCGTGGTCCATCACGATTGCAGAGCTCCACGAGCGCTACTGGTGACAATCGCACTCTGATCGCGGCCATGAAAGGTACGTTTCGAGTACGCCGACGTCATGCTCTGGATCACCGACGCGATGAGCGTCCTACCCAGGACGAGCTACCACGGCCACGGTGGCGGAGCGGAGCGGCACCAACGGAGGAGCCGCTGCCCAAGAAGATCCTCTGACCATGTGTAGGTCGTCTGAGTTCGACATCCTGTCGTGGCAGCAAATTGCCAGCATCTCGCCTCTCCTCTTGCGTGCAGTTGCGTGGTGCTGCTCGGCGACCTCAACAACCGGATCTCCATGGACGCTGCGGTGGCGCATCAGCTGGTGCGGGCCAAGACGTGGAGCAAGCTGCTGGAGAAGGACGAGCTGCTTCTGGAGCTATCCAAGGGCCGGCAGTTCAACGGCTGATGCGAGGGCGCCGTCACCTACCCACAAACCTCCAAGTACCACCGGGATTCGGACCAGTTGTACTGGTGCACCGACGATGTCACTATGGCAGTGCCACTGGCAGCGACAAGCTTCATCGGGGCGCCGTCATGGTATGAGACTATGAGACGCCCGACACTAGCACATCATCTCCCGGCTTGAATCGATCTTGCGAATGACATCATGTTTGACACGTACTGTTACTGATCAAAACACGTAGATGCAACAAGCTCGCAGAGCACAACCCATGAACGTGTCGCAGTCAAGAAAAAACATGCACAATAAAGTATGTGGTTTCTTTTTAGCTTATCTTAGTTTTTTGAAAAGATAATTAAGTGAAGGCATGTGGAGTGGTAACTAGACACATGCCACAGGATACATTTGGGGTAGGATTTGATTTTGGAGCATGGAACGCGCGTGAGTTTAAAACAACATCATGCATAGAGATTAATCCAACTTCACTCTTGGTGAACATCAGTCAGTAAGTTATTACATCCTTTAAATTGATAAATTTATCATCAATTTGATATAAACAACCTAACTAATCTCTTAGTTCTCAAAATCTTAGTGGTTCTAACCAATTGGCATACCCTACTTATGGTTTATAATATAGGCCTGGAACCAAGAAAAAAACTTATAATGATATGGCATGTGCTATTAGAAAGTGTTTTTCAGAAAATGCTCGCTGAGATTGAAAGGTGATGATAATTTGCAGATGAATTTTGGTAAGTGCAATACATTGTGTTTTTCAACATATAAAGTGCCTTCATGTTGCCATTTCAGATTATTTTATTAAAAGATTACTTAAATACAATAGACTATCACATATCCTTTCATCTCTCTTGGGCTCCTGTCGTCAAATAAGGTGTCCAAAAAATGTATCAACTAATGATTTCCTGTGTATGAAGTCTTAAAGCAAAATTTCTATGCCATATATAAACCTTATCAAAACAAATTATGTTCAGCCCAATATATAGCCTATAAAGCAAATTTATATTTCTATGTCATATATAAACCTTATAAAAGACCAAAAAATAATTAAATGGTCAACCCAATGTCCTACATAGTACTCCTTCTGTCCCAGTTTATTTGGCATACTGGATATGTTTTTGGATGTCCAAGTTTGTAGAATGTTCAATGAACCTGGTATATGTTCAAAATGCCAATTATTCCGGGACAGAGGGGGTATGAGATATTGATAGATCACTCTAAATAAGAGTTTAGATTAAATAATAGCTTTTCCCCCAATCTGAAGGGTTTATGGAAGAGATAATTTTTTAGATATCTTAGAACATAAATAAATAACTCCAAAATCAGTTAATTGGCACTATAGCAAAAAAAAAGTATAATGAAATCATTTAAACTGATAAGTTCTTGACAAACTATGAAATAAAGTAACAAGTCTAGCCGCGCAATATGCGCGAGTCGTCTTGCTAGTTCATACATACATGGATCAATCATGAGTGGCCAGTGTCAAGTTGGCACTTCTCCGGGCGGAGGAAGACGGCGTTGGCGTCGACGTCCAAGGTGAAGCGCGTGTCACCCGGCACCACACCCATGCAGGAGTCCTGGCCGAATAACCCGAACAGCTTTCTCGGCGAAAGCGTGATCTCCGCGCCGGGCTCCCCCCGGAAGTGCAGCTAATTCACCTCCGGAATGCGCCGCCACACTTCTTTCGTCGCTCCGCGGACGCAGAAGGTGAAGCCGGTGCGGTGCACGCGGTGCAGCCCCAGCGGCTGAAGGTGCTCCGCCACGGCGTGCTCCAGGGCGGCGTAGGCGGCCGGCACCATCTTCAACATCGGCGCACCGACGTCGAGCACCGTCCCGCCGCTCCCGTCCTCCTCGTTGCGCCGGAACGTGTCGCCGTTGACGCTCACGCCGACGAGCTCCACGAAGTATGGCCCGTAGTCCGCGGCGTGGTTGGCGTTGTACAGGATCTGGGCGGGGGCCATGCCGTCCGTGCTGGGGATGTCGCCGTCGAAGCGGAGGAAGCCCTGGCGAGGCAGTAGGAGAAGCGCCGCGCCTGACGGGCTCGCACGAACTGCATGATATGGACGTAGCTCGCGTCCACCGCCAGCACCCCATGGATGCTGCTATTGTTAACCTTGGCCCCCTCCTCTAGTGCTGGTGCAGCCAGGGCGGCAGCTGCTGCTTCCTGGTGGTGGAGAAGGAGGAGGGACACCAGCGCGGCAACCACCTGCAGGACGATGCTGTGCTCCATGACTTCAGTTAATCCTTCCTGTTGATCTCCGATGGATGGATGCTCTTTGCCTATGCGCCTTCCCGGCTTTTAAATAGCACCCCCATCAACCTAGCTCAACGCACTTCGATCCCTCTTGCTTGCTCAGAGTCAATGGCCGCAAGAGGATTCCAAGGTGCCTGTCGTGGGTGCAAAAAGAGTACTAATTAAGTGCTTCCTCATGAATGTGTTGCATGCAAGCATCATATCCCTTCCTCACTTCTATATTCTCCGGATGTAATCCTACCTGCAAGAGCTAGCAGATGGCTCTAACTAATTTTAGGACACTCTAATGACTGAGCAACTGGATTCTCATGCCATAAGTGATGCACCATTAATAATGTTTGTCTCTCCCATTATACTAGAACTATTCAATTTATGATTTAAGTTACGGCATGCATAAATCTGGTGTGCATATTTGTTGGATTGAATACGGAGGAAAGAGTGGGTGATGCATGTCCTTCAAAACAGTGAGTGCTTACAAATAGAGGAGGACCAGATGGTGGTCTTGGAGAATAGTATAGGGCATCCAAATAAGGATGCTTGCAAATTAATTGATTCACAGGCATATCTATAGTCATTGCATCCACTCAGAGCATTATGTAATCTGACTCCCGGGCCGGGCAACATAAGTATACAGTACTCATCAGTGTACAAGCTCGACTACCATTTATTTTTAAACATCCAAATTAAGGTAAAGGATTCTTGCAAATCAATTTATTCACAGGTATATCTATAGTCATTGCATCCACTCAGAGCATTATATATATGGGCTAGTTTGGTTGGTGCCCTCGCACAAATCTGCCTGGCCAAAAGCAAGCCGGAGAACTGCGTATGATTTTCTGTTTGGTTGGAGCCGTGAGCATCGTGATTTTTTTAATCCTTTTTAATTAATATTTTAATAATAACCTGGTCTAAACTAAATTTATAAATCTAGTCCATTTGGTCGCGCCAAATCGATTGGCGTGATCGAGACTAAAGCCTGGCCGCGTGAAATTCTCTCTCCCCGGTCAAAGCGATCGACAGGGTAAAATTAAAACCTGCAGCAGATACAGGCCCACCCCGACTTGATTAATTTGACGCAAACGCGTGGAGGGAGAGCCGAGGCTCACCTGAGCGAACGCGTCTCACGGCCCTCCGCGCCTGGTCCTTCTTCCTCCAGTGTCAAGCCTCTCTGACGAGCAGCAGCACGCGCTATGGCAGGCCCCACGACTCGGGGGCCCCCTTCGTCACCCCGGCGGCTCGCGCGCCCCCAAAAACTCGTGCGTCATCTCCATGAGCTTCTCCATTCGTGAGCGGTTCCACGACAAATACATCGTAGTCATATAGGCTGCCGCCGCGGTCACGTCCTCTGAGTCATATTGATCTGCATCCATCCATCGAAATAAGTACTTGAGACACAAAACGATTATGCAGGTTGAACTTATGCCTGGTGACTCTCATTTTCGGTCTGGCTTAATGAAAATTAAGAATGACTTTCTGAGATTGGGCAGATTTAACTTGGAGGATGGTACTCAAGTGTCGTACCCCATTTCTGGAGCACTAGTGCTTACCGTACCAGTCCCTGGATCAGACGCTGATACGAACACTTTATACAGACTGATATCACAGAGTCATCACTTACATAAATATTACCGAGTCTCATACAAGCCTTCATTCATAAAAGGTCTTACAACAAACGGCCAAAGGCCACTTTATTACAACAAGCATCAAGCAGGTGGGCTGCAACAGCAGAACCACTTAAATACTACTACAGCGGAAGTCGGAAGCGGCACTAGCACAGGCATCTTGATAGTAGACAGAACCCTATTCTTCATCACCATCCTCCTGATACTCAGGTTCCTCATCTGAATGATTAAGCAAGGGTGAGCACATAGGGTACTCAGCAAGTCCTAACAACAAGGGGTTTAAGCATGCAAGGATAATTTCAAGGATAGGCCGAGGGTTTAGTAACTGGGCGGAAGGCCAGTTTTATGCAGGGGTTGTTTGTAAAACAAAGCAGTTCGCAAACCACTAATCAAGGTTATCATTGAGGATTAATGGGGTTATTTGGCCCTGGGGGAGACAAAGTCCATCCCGCCAGTTCCCACTTTTTAACGCTGGCAGGAAACCAGCACACGGTTCCACACCGGAGTATTCCAAAAACACACCAAGGAATTTACTCACACCGTTATACTAATCATTGTGTGGCACAAGCTTTCGCGTTGCCCATTACCGTGGAGCACGGCTATCATGATAGATTTGCAACTCTGCAGATGTTGTACACAATTCCCCACAAGGCATGTCGGCCCTTCCCATCGTCATGGATCGGACAGACACACTAATGGTCCCGTACCTACTTGGTGTCACCGCGGCACCACCACGGAAAAACTGCGACCAGGGGCTTCACAATATCATCATTATTATGTAGAAAGGCCTGAAGAATCACCATACGCCGGATCCCGACACCTGCCATGTCGAGTCTTCTCCTGGCTTCCGCCGCAACTCCTGCCTTCCAGGTGGGTACCGGGTGAACACTATAGTAGGGTGTGGTTCCAAACCTTTCCCATACAAGGCATGTGGTTGTACGAAAGGTGCTAGGCAAGGCGGCACATGAACCGGTCCTTATACGACCGGAGCAAGCATCTTCAATAGCTATCCTCAAAGGAGGAATCGCATCCCAGAGATAGGCCTCCCCACTGAGGACTACCTCGCCTGCTCCCGCCAGAAATACCCCACTATGGGTTACAATTATCACTAGTATATAGTACCATCCCACATTTCATATTCACACGCACTCCTCCAAACACACACCATTTTACACCAAAAGTATGTATAGCAAGATTAATTAAGTACACATGTAATAAGTCCTAAGCAGCATAGCATATCAACATATCATTAAGGAATTAATGACAGTGAATCCTAGGGTTAACAAGGCAGTGGATGAACAATTAACAAGGTATGGCAATCATCAGCATAGGATCATCTAGCATTTAAAGCATATTTAAACTATCATGCACAGTTATTTCCAAAACAGGCTCTAAATAGGACTATTTGCAATCATGGGATCAATATGACCAAAGGGGTTAGAACTTGCCTTCACCAAAGTCTTCTTCTTCTAAGTCCTCGTAATCCGGATCCTCAGCTCCTTCCTCAAAGACTTGCTCCTCTATTGATCAAAAGCAACGACGATCGAATTAACTACCGATCAAACAATTAATTAACAAGCATATAATTCAAAGAAGACCAAAAAGAGATCAACAACAGAGGGTTTTGATAACAATAAATAGCTTATGATTTTTGATGAATTTTGGTGGAAGAATCACCAAAATTGGAGCTACGATGAAAAAGATATGAATTTTACAAGTTTGCAACATAGGAAATAATTAGGATTAAGCTAAGTAATTAAGCATAGACATAATCCTAATTATTATGGAGTAAACAAGTGTTGCAAAATGATTAGGAAATAATCTAGTATTTTTAGGAATTTTATGGAATTTTTCTGATAAAGGAAAGTGCTCGAAATAGATTCCTGGGTACAAACTGTGTGTGAACTTAGCAATTTCCAGAGGCTGTGTGAGGCTGACGAGTGGGCCACTGGGGCCGGGGTCACTGTGCAGCACTGTTCCGTGGACTTGGTCCACAGGGCTGTGGACCGGAGGAGGTATGTGAGGGCGGTCCACGGTGCACCGCGCCCATGGACGCGCGCTGACGGGGCGCTGACGCGGCAGAGGAGACCGGGTCTCCGCGGGCCCGGCGCCGACGTGGCACGCCACGTCGGATGGCGACGCAGCGCGGCCGGAGCGCGTCGGAGCGGCGCGCGCGCGGCGGCGCCTCGCCGGAGATCTCACCGGCGACGGCTACAGGGCGTCAGGGGCGAAGCTAAGGGTACCTAGGAGTTCTATGCGCGAAGGCGGGGCTAGGGCCGCTTGACGGTGACGACGCGGGGCGTCGGAGAGGCGGCGCGGGCTCGCCGGAGATGGTGGAGCGCGGCGGCGTGCGGGCGAAGCTGTGCGCGCGCGTGAAGTTGCGCGCATTCGTGTGGCCGCAGGCGTGCGCGCGTGCGCGGGGAAGCTAGCGCGCTCCCCAGCTGGGCCGAGCGCGGCCGGACGGTGAGCCGGCGCTGAGGTTGCGCGGCGGAGAGCGGCGGAGCTCGGAGTCAAACTCGAATCCGTGCGCGGGGAAAGGGAATAAGCGGCGCGCGAGAGAGAGGGGAGCGTGGGAAAGCTCACCGCGGGCTCGAAGAGGGCAGAGGAGGCCGGAGGCGTGACGTCGACGAGCACACGGTGGCCGGAACCCTAGCTCCCGGCGAACTCCATGCTCCGAGCTTCGGCTGCAGAAAGGAGAGACGGCACGAGGTTAGGGGAGGCACAGAGACGTCAAGGAAGAAGAAAAGGAAGACGGAGTTCCACCGCTGGCTCGACGGAGGGTCGCCGGACTTGGAGAAGGAGGATGGGGAAAAGTAAAATTGGAGGCGCTGGAGTGGCAATGGTGAGGGCGTGAGCTCGGGAAGAGGGGAAGGGGCGCAGCGCGGAGCTCGGTGGCCTTTTATAGGCGGCCGAGGAGGAGCTGTTGGGCGCGGTCACGCGGTGGTCGTCGGTCCTTGGTCGCCGGTGTTAAATTCCGACGCGACGGGGCGCCAGAGGGAGGACGACGCCCATCCGCGAGGTGACGAGGGCGTGAGGCCATGGATTGGACGCGACGAAACCGTGCTGGCGCGGCCTGACGTTGAGGGATGGCCTCGTCGGTTTTCAACGGCAGGGGTCGTCGGTCTTCGGCGGCAGGGAATGGAAGCACTGCCGCGGGGTTGGCGGACGCGATGGAACGACGGGACGAGGCGACGAGGGGTGCGTGCGCGTGACGCGGCGCGTGCTGTAGCCGGACGCGACGAGACGACGACGCCGGCATGGGTGCTCTGCGTTGCTGCCAGAGGTGGAGGACGACACTGACAGGTGGGGCCCACCTGTCAGTGGCTCAGCGCGGGACGGCAGGCTGGGCTGCCGCTGGGCCGGAGGAGAACTGGGCCGCGGCTGGCGCGCGGGAAAAGAAAAAAAGGGAAACAGGCCGGGGAAAGGAAAGAAGGGAAGGCGGCCCAGGAGGAAAAAGAAAGATTCAACATTTTCCAGGAATTTTTCTAAGACTCAAATTTGAATGAGATTCAAATTTGAAAAAGGAGTAAAACCAAATGAACACATAAATAAAATCAGAAAATTCCAAATATGCAGATGGTGGTGTTTGATGCACATTTAAAATTCGAAATTTTGAATTTGGCTTGGAATTTACTTCTACTTTGATTGAATTTTGTTCAAATTTGAAAAAGTTCAAATTTTTAGTGATTTTTCATTATGGGCAAAACATAGGGTGTTACATCAAGTACGTTTCTGGGAAGACGCTTGGTTAGGAAGTTCAACCTTCAAAGACCAATACCCAAACCTGTATAACATAGTTAGGAAAAAGAGTGCGACGGTATCAACAGTGCTTGGTTCAGATCCTCTAAATGTGTCTTTTTAGAAGGTCCAACAACAGAACTGAATGGGAACATCTAGTTGCTAGAGTCCTGCATGTTCAGTTAACCGACCAAAAAGACACTTTTATTTGGTCTTTACATCAGCATGGGAAGTTCACAGTGCGGTCGATGTACCGAGCGCTTTCTGCCCCAAACGTCATACCGTGCAACCATATAATCTGGAAACTTAAATTGCCCTTAAAGATAAAAGTTTTTTTGTGGTACTTGATCAAAGGGATAGTTCTAACCAAAGATAATTTAGCAAAAAGACAATAGAAAGGAAGTTTAAAGTGTTGTTTTTGTAACTTAAACGAATCTATACAACATCTTTTCTTCGATTGTCATATGGCTAGATTTATTTGGAGAGTTGTGCAAGTTTCTTTTAATCTATCTCCTCCAAGCAGTATTCAGCATATGTTTGATGATTGGTTACAAGGAATAGATGGGAAACTACAATAGAAAATTTTGGTTGGAATATGTACCATGATTTGGGCAATTTGGTTAAGTATAAATGACTTGGTTTTTAACAATACACGAGCTGTTAATTCTATGCAGGTTTTCTTCAGAGGAACGTATTGGATAAGTTTTTGGGCGTTGCTGCAGAAGAAGGAAGACCGTCCTCAAATCAAATGGGGATGTCATGTGCTTGAGACCATGGTCATGGAAGTTTTCACCAAGAATGGCTGGAGTTTTAGTAATCGTTTGTGTCATTAAGTGTTTTCAAACAATGGAGTCGTCTCTAGTTTGGTTTTGTGAGCTTATTTTTTTTTGGAGTACCTTGGTTTGTAATAATGAAGATCATAGACAGCTACATGCATTGGTCGATGCAGAGGCTGAAATATTGAAATATATTCCCGTTTCTAAAAAAATATTGATCTGTGCTGCTGTACTGATAATTGAGAACTGTTATTTGAATGGATTGTTTCAAAATGATTTCCAGCATGCAATGCAATGCAACGCACTGGCAGCACTGCATACATCATCGTCGCTCACTGGATGGATGGATCGACAAGAGAGAGAGTGGTATGGATGCGATCAAGTGGTGGTGCCAGTGTCGCGATGGCAATCCTCTGGGCGGAGGAAGAATGTGTTGGCGTCGAGGTCGAAGGTGAAGCGCGTGTTGACCTGCGGCAGCGCGCCGATGATGGTTCGATCGCCCGGGAGGACGGCGAGGCAGGCGACCTGGCCTTTTAACGTGACGAAGAGCTTGCTCGGCGGGAGCGCTACAACCGCGCCGGGGGGCCGGAAGTACAGCTTCACCGTCGGCCAACTTCGCCTTGCTCTCGGGTAACGGACGCAGAAGGTGAAGCCGGGGCAGTGCACGCGAGGCAGATGCTCGACGTACGCAGCTACGGCGTGCTCCAGGGTGTCGTACGCCTCCCGCACCATCACCAGCATCGGCGTCGTCACGTCCAGCACCGTCCCGCCGCTCCCGTCGGCCTCGTTGCGCCGGAACGTGTAGGCGCTGACGCCCGGCAGCTTGGCGCCGTTGACGGTCACGCCGACGAGCTCCACGAAGTAAGGGCTGTAGTCGGCGGCGTGGTCGGCGTTGTACAAGAGCTGCTGCTTCTACTATTGTTGTTGCCCCCGGCCTCCTGATCTGCTGCTTCCTGGTGGTGGACAAGGAGGAGGAGGGACACCAGCGCCGCGACCACCTGCAGGACGATGCTGTTCTCCATAACTTTGGATCCTTCCTGATCGATGGATGCTCGATCTTTTCCCATGCGCCAAGCTTCTTCCAGGCCTTTAAATATAGCACTCCATAGATCGAGCTCAACCACACTACCCTGCTCAGCGTTAAATGCATGCACTTGTACAAGCTAGGCCGGAGCAGGATTCCAAAATGTTTGTCATGGGTGCAAAGAAAGACAAGGCTCTTTGCATGTGCTTCCTCATCAATGTGTTGCATGCAATCATCACCATATATATCCCTTCCTCCTCTGGATCTCATCCAGCACACATATACCTCTCCTCTGTAAGAGCTACTCCCTCCGTTCAACTTTATAAATCGTTTGACCTTTTTCATCTCAAGTTTGACCGCTCGTCTTATTTAAAAAATTTGTACAAATATAGTTAAATTTAAGTTATTTATCAAAACTTTTTATTAGCAAAGCAAGTCATGATAAAAAAAATTATATTTAGCATAATTTTTCGAATAAGACGAATGGTCAAACTTGGACAAAAAAAAGTCAAACGACTTATAAAGTTGAATGGAGGGAGTAGTAGTTGGCTCTAAACTTCCTAGACCATCTAATGAATCAACAACTGGATTCTCATGCCATAAGTGATGCACCATGTCTCATGGCATGCATAAATCTGTGCATGTTTGTTGGATTGAGTACTGAGCAAAGAGTGGGTGATGCATGTCTTTTCAAAACAGTGAATGCCTTTGAGGATATGGGGCATCCAAATAAGGATGCTTGCAAATTGATTGATTCACACATGCACCTATAGTCATTGCATCCACTCAGAGCATCATGTAAACCGACTCCCAGGCAACATAAGTATACACTACTCATCAGTGCACAAGGTCCACTAATTAAAAGACGTACAGTCATTAGTGCAGAAGCTTGACTGCTGGGTGGGTGCCAATTTTTAAAGCGGCAATATTGCAAGCGTGCTTTGAGCACTCTTCCTATCATTGTGACCTTCAACATGCAGCTCACCACCGTCCAGTTCCTGATCGTCTGGCTTTTAGGCTTTGTGGTCGTTGTCCGCAGCTTGCCCCGCGACCAAACCCTGAAGCTTTTCACTAGCCCTGGCATGAATGGAACTGTCCATGTCGACGATGACGGCGGCTTCCTGCAGCTGCCAGACAGTGCTGGAGAAGACGCCATCCACGATGTGATCAAGTACTACGTGGTAGCCACCATCGGCACAGACCTCGGCCAAGGGATGTACTCCCTGGCGATAGACACGGCACGCAGCGCGATGTGGACACAATTTTTCTTTCTTTTTTTCCAATTAGTGTGGTACTTTTAAAACCTTGAGAGCAAATAAATGTGATGGCTTCTTTTCTTGAACAAATATTAATATAATAGATTCGACGTCATTTACAGATTTCTCTCTCTCAAAGTAAACTCCTCGGACGATGTTAAAATATCATCAACATTGATATGACTTCCATTAGCAATAAAATGGTAGTAATAAATAGTAATCTTGGAGGTTCTGGATAGTTTCTGCTAGTGAGAAGAAATAGCAATTGATTAATCATTTATACTCTTGGCATCAAAGATATAATGAAATAGCAACCTGAGATTCTCGGGCCTTAAGTGATACCACCATGATAAACACCCTTCATCATCACTGCAGATTGACTGTTGTGTGCATTCTATTATACTAATCAGTGATGCTTCAACAATAATATTTTTTTCTCGTATTCAGGATGAATTTGGATGCATAAATCTATGCCTATTAATTTGTTGGATTGAGTACTGAGAAAAGAGTTGGTGACGCATGCCTTTTCAAAACAGTGAATGCCTTTGAGGATATGGGGCATCCGAATATGGATCCTTTCAAATTAATTGATTCACAGGGATCTAGAGTCATTGCATCCACTAAGAACATTAGGTAATCCCGGCCGTGAGAGCACCATAATAAATGACAAGTATTGTGAAACAGAGTGAGGTTCGACGTCACTTACAGATCGATTTCTCTCGCTCGAAGTAAACTCTTCTCGGACTATGGTAAGCTATCCTCAACATTGATATGATTTCCCTTAGCAATAACATGGTAGTAATAAATAGTAATCTTGGAGGTTGTGGATAGTTTCTGCTAGTGAAAAGAAATAGCAATTGATGAAGCATTTATACTCTTGGCATAAAAGATATAATGAAATAGCAACCCGAGATTCTTCTCATGCCTTAATTAAGTGATGCCCCTAGTATTCAGTTATTTTATATATGAGTCGGGATGCATAAATCTATACATATTACAGTAATTTGTCGGATTGAGTAGTATTGAGGAAAGAGTGGGTGATGCACGTCTTTCCATTCAAAACAGTGAGTGCCTTTGAGGATATGTGGCATCCAAATAAGGATTCTTTCAAATTAATTGATTCCCAAGCATATATCTATAGCCATTGCAGCCACTCAGAGCAATAGATAATCCCGGGGGATACGTACCATAATAAATACAAACTGACCAAAACAGCACAGAATTAAGCTTGTGACCTTATTTAAGCGGCAATGCACGTGTGCTTTGAGCACTCGTACGTTGATCCGGCCTAGCGACCTTCAACATGAGGCCCACCAGCAGCATCCCGTTCCTGCTCGTAGTCTGGCTTTTAGGCTTTGTGGTCGTTGTCCACAGCTTGCCCGGCGACCAAACCCTGAAGCTATTCACCAGCCCTGGCCTGAATGGAACCGTCCATGTCGACGACGATGGCTTCCTGCAGCTGGGGGACAGACATGAAGACGCCATCCACGACGTGGTCAAGTACTACGTGGTGGGCAGCATCGGCACGGGCTGGGGCCAACGGATGTACTCCCTGGCGATAGACACGACGCGCAGCGCGACGTGGATGCAGTGCGTGCCGTGCAGCAACGACAGCTCCTGCTTCCCGCAGGAGCCGGCGCCTTTCGACCCGTCTGACTCGCCGACGTTCGAGCCGCATCCGCTCGCCACCTTCTGCGGGTCGCAGAAGAAGACCAGCAGCAGCAGCTGCGAGTTCCACACCTCCCGTCCGGACGGCATGGCAGCCAACGGGTTGCTCGTCCAGGACAATTTCATCGTCTTCGCCGCCAACGGCAACCCATACTTCTCGTTGGGTTTCCCGTTCGGGTGCGTGCACAACAGCGTGGGGTTCCACAGCCACGGCGTGATGGCCGGCGTCCTGACCCTGGGCAAGTCGAGGGTCTCGTTCGCCGGGATAAACGGCGTGCAACAATTCTCATACTGCCTCGCGCCGCCGACGGGGCAGCCGCAGGAGCACTACGGCTTCCTCCGGATCAATCTAGATGTCCCGGAGACGGCACACATGCAGAGAATCAAGTTTCATGATGATGATGATGATGATGTCTCCCAGTCCCCGGGAACGACAGCAATTCCTACTTCCTCAATCTGGTTGGCGTCAGCGTGGCCGGAGCACGGCTGCCTGGCATCAGCAGGCAGACGTTCCAGCGTACTACTGGCGGCGCCGGTGGCACCGTGATCAACCCCGGCGTGAGCACGACGATCATGGTGCGAGCCGCGTACGACGCCCTGGAGCGCGCCCTCGAGGATCACCTGAGGGCTGCGGGTTCCGACGCGTCGTTAGCCGCTCTGGCTACAACCTCTGTGTCAATGGGTCGACGCACACCGTGCAGCCGCACCTGCCCTCGGTGACGCTTCACTTCGATGGTGGTAATGATCTGGAGCTCGGTCCGCAGCAGATGTTCGTGGGCACGTCGTCGGAGGTCACCTGCCTGGCCGTTGTGCCCGGATCCATGACTGTCATTGGCGCCTTGCAGCAGATGAATAAGCGCTTTACCTACGACTTGATTCACGACACTATCTTCTTCGTGCCGGAGAACTGCGCCCTCGACGTCTCGCCTTAATTAGCCCTGCCTGAAATTAGCTGTTTGGCTGTCTTCTTCAAGTAATAGCAATTTTTATATGATCAAGCAGTATATATGTGACTGCAACTGATGAAAAAAAAAGGAATAAATAAACACAGTTTCATCGATGATTTCATTTTGATTTACAGCTGCTACAACCTATAATTTCATCTTTGATTGACACGTTTGTTTTTTATTATCAGTACAAGCAAATTATTTGAACGAGAGCAGAGCAAGCAGAGACAGGCGCATCTATAAAAACTATAGTTTGTGTATGTTACAAAACAACGTCGTCACGGATCCCCGATTCCG
>CM017440.1:1587166-1707544 GCA_007726485.1 Eragrostis curvula | reverse complement strand
TTTTCCCTTGTCCCGGCAGCAGATGAGGCGTGAGGTAGATGGTAGAAGATCTCCCGTTTCCCTTCCCTTCCCGCGAGCGTACAAGGAAGAAGAGACACGAGACAAGTATCGTAGGTGGAACTCAATTCTCATTAATCAAAGGGGTACATGGTTCCATTATATAGGTGGGAAAACCCTTCAGGGGTAGATTCGGTATTAGCCCAATAACCCTTAGAGATTAAGGGTTTATAACACTCCCCCTTGGGCGAATACCGCGATCAACTCATGCCTTAAAACTCCGAAAAACCCAGTGGGAAAAATATGGAGAAAGAGTACATAGCTACCGCTAGATGCATTGCACTGTTGCCTCGTCAAAACCTTATGTGAGAAACTTCAGGAAAACTCACTAAAGGGAAAAGAGTACAACGATTGTCTCAGACTAAAGTATGATCTTCAGGATCATAGTGTTCAGGATCTTCGGGATCCACGAACAAGGGCTACTGTTCAGGGGCGATCTCCCCCTGAACCCTGCAAGTCTCTCAGATGTCTCATGCCGATTCCTCAGACATATTTCCTAAATACAGTAGTAGGAAGAGACTTAGTGAATAAATCAGCTAGATTATCACACGACCTTACTTGCAGGATCCTCACAACACCTTGCTCCTGGAGCTCGTGAGGATAGAAAAACTTAGGCGTAATATGCTTAGTTAAATTAGTTTTTACATAGCCCGTTTGCATTTGTGCGACGCATGCTGCATTATCCTCGTAGATAATTGTAGGGGTCTCGACGGTGGCAATTCCACATGACTTCAGGATATGGTTTGACATCCGTCGTAGCCAAACACATTTATGTGCGGCTTCATATAGTGCTATTATCTCTGAGTGGTTTGTAGACGTCGCTACCGCCACGATATGGCTGTACCACCGCAAAGAAACACAAAACCAGATTAAGATTTACCACTATGGGGATCTGACAGATATCCAGCATCTGCATAGCCCATCAAGGTCAATTCTTTTTTCTTCGGGAAAAACAGACCAAGATCTTGAGTGCCTTTGAGGTATCTAAGTATCGTCTTAACGCCGACCCAATGCCTTCTGGTTGGGGCTGCACTGTATCTAGCTAGCAAGTTCACCGCGAATGCAATGTCAGGCCTGGTGCAATTCGCGAGATACATAAGTGCTCCAATAACGCTAAGATAGGGAACTTCAGGTTTCAATAATTCCTCATCGTCACCCTTTGGTCTAAACGGGTCTTTATCTTTATCAATTTGTCTCACGACCATAGGGCTACTCAAAGGATGCGCCTTTGACATATTAAATCTCTCAAGGACCTTTTTCGTATAGGTCGACTGGTGTACTAGTATTCATTCAGGGAGATGCTCGATCTGCAGGCCTAAGCAAAATCTGGTCTTACCCAGATCTTTCATCTCAAACTCCGCCTTGAGGTAGGTACTCGCCTCCTCAATGTCCTCTACGCTGCCTATGATGTTTAAATCATCGACATAAACTGAGATGATGCAAAACCCATTCTTGGATTTTCTAATAAATACGCAGGGGCAATCCTCGTTATTCACATAACCTCTCTTCAGGAGAAAGTCACTTAGCTGGTTATACCACATCCGGCCAGATTGTTTAAGCCCATACAGTGACCTCTGCAATTTAACACTGTACATGTTGCGATTGGCTTTATGATCCGGAATTTTTAGCCCATCAGGGACTTTCATATATATATCCGAATCGAGTGACCCATATAAATATGCGGTCACCACGTCCATTAACTGCATTTTAAGATTTAAACCTGCTACCATTGTTATAAGATATCGGAACGTTATGCCACTCATTACAGGAGAGTATGTTTCATCGTAATCGATGCCGGGTCTCTGCGTGAACCCTTGTGCTACGAGCCTCGCTTTATATCTTATCACCACATTATTTTCATCCCGCTTCCGGACGAATACCCATTTATGCCCTACAGGGGACACATTGGGGAGCGTGCGAGCAACAGGCCCGAATACTTGCCTCTTTTTAAGCGAGTTCAATTCCGTCTCTATTGCTTCTTTCCATTTGACCCAATCTGAGCGCTTCCGGCACTCTGCTATGGACTTTGGTTCAGGATCCTCATCGATCACTTCTGCGATCTTAGAGACGAAATGTATGTCGACAGTTGTAGTCTTTCTATTATATAACTCTCGAATCAGTATAGTTTGTGGCAATTTCATTTACATCATCCAGCTCATCATGATTTCCCAAATTGATTGAGCGTGGTTGTTCCGCAGCCCCAGTGCTCTTAAGTTTATTTGTGCGCACTTTTGCACGAGGGCCTTTACCTTCAGGGTATGTCTCTACAGGGACTACTGAATGGGAGTGTAATGCTTGTGTTCTGGTATTTGAACCTTGCAGACGTCTCCGCGTGGCTCGTACCGAATCATCCAGATCTCTCCCCCTCTTCCTAGGATTAGGGGATTGATTAGAGTTCATGCCCTCCAGGGGTATCTCAACTCTCTCCAGTGCATTAGCAGCAGGAATATGCGATTTAGAAACTCCTCTTATATCAGTAAAAGCATCGGGTAGATTATTTGCTAATTGTTGCAGGTTTATTATTCTTTGAACTTCAAGTTCAGTGTCTTTAGTGCGTGGATCAAGCGATTGGATGCTACTGGCACTCCATTCAATTTCCCGGCATTCTTTAGAATTTAGATACAATCCTCCCTCTAATGCCGGGAAGTTATCTTCATGGAAGATACAGTCAGCGTATCGAGCCGTAAACAGATCTCCGGTTTTAGGCTCTAAATATTTGATTATGGACGGAGTTTCATAACCAACATAGACTCCCAACTTCCGGTGAGGTCCCATGGTTGTACGCTGGGGTGGTGATATCGGCACAAATACAGCGCAGCCAAATTTTCGCAGATGGGAAATCACTGGTTCTTGTCCACGCGCTAATTGAAATGGGGAAGCAGAGTGATATGCAGTTGGTCTATACTGGATTAATGCAGCAGCATGCAGCACTGCGTGACCCCAACAACTGGTGGGTAGTCTGCTGTCTTGAAGAACTGGTCTAGCAATTAATTTAATTCTTTTTATTAAGGGCTCGGCAAGTCCATTCTGAGTATGAACATGGGGTACAGAATGCTCTACGTCAATGCCCAAAGCCATACAATAGTCGTTAAATGCTTTCGAGGTTAATTCACCAGCATTATCCATCCGAACTGACTTAATGCGATTCTCCGGGAAATTAGCACGCAATCGGATGATTTGAGCAATGAACTTGGGAAAAGCATGGTTCCGCGTAGACAACAGGCATACGTGGCTCCATCTCGTAGAAGCATCTATAAGAACCATGAAGTATCTAAATGGTCCGGACGAAGGATTAATCGGACCACAGATATCACCTTGGATTCGCTCCAGGAAATCTAAGGACTCAGTATTTATCTTCAGGTAAGAAGGTCTAGTAATTAACTTTCCTAGCGCACAAGTTGTGCAACTAAAAGCTTCAGGTTTAGGAAAGTGTGTTGTATTAATGCTATGACCAGCAGAGCTATTTATGATTTTACGCATCATTGTTAATCTAGGATGACCGAGCCTTTCATGCCAGATTCTAAAGGATTCTGGATTTTTAAATATTGTAGGCATCGCAATATATTCTTCAGGAGGCTTAATTGATGTGTAATATATTGCAGAGGAGGTTCCAGGCGCTTTTTTCAATCACTTTTGTTGTCTCACCATCAGACTCCGTGATATACAAGAATTCGGCCTTGCCTTCGCAAGCAGTATTGACATGATAACCACTGCGACGGATGTCTTTAAAGGTGAGGAGAGTACGTTCGGCTCCCGGATACAAGAATGTTTCTTCGATGAGGATCTTAGTATTATTAGGGAGCACTACGGTGGCTTGACCTGAGCCAACGATAAGACCATTGCGTCTGGCAATAGTTAGTAAATTTTCAGTCCTTTTCTGCAGTGTCTGAAAATACTTAGTCTCTCTAAGGATTGTGTTTGTGGCAGCGCAGTCCACCAAGCAGGGTTCTTCTTCAGCCTCCATAGGAATATACGACTCTTGTTCAGTTGTTCTATTAAGAGGTACAAGTGTTTTTTATTTCAGCATGCATTCGGGATGAGAAGAGAACACGTTACGTGAAAATATATGTCACGCGTACCAATAATAGAGTAGTATTCAAAAGCAATCACGTAAAGAACAAGAGAAAAGACCAAATATAATATTCTGGAAACAAATCACTAATGCCAAGTATTCATCCTAAGCAAATAAGCGAAGTTGCTCGACAGGAGCACTATTACATCACGACCAAGTATTCTTCTGGAATTCAATCACACACGTACTGGAAATAAATCACGCTAAAGTTCTGCTGGAAATAAAGCACACGTACTAAACGAATATATCTAAGCTAATGACTTGATAACTAGGGACTGCTCCATGTCCCCGTAGGTGTCCTCATTAAGGAGGTCATCCTCGTCGAGGTTGTAGTCATCATCTGAGTTCTTGGCGGCATCATCGGAGGTGGAAACCGGATCAACATCCATAGCTTTAGTCTCCGGCTTCTCACTAGGCTGGGGTGGCTCAAGAGGTGTCGCAGTCTTTGTGTCTCCAGGCACAATAACTTGGACGAAGTGAGCTTCCGGGTTCTGACGCTTCTTCCACTCTTGATACAAGTGGATCAGGTGTGGCTCTGCTGTGCAAGTGCGAGACCAATGCTTCTGGGATCCGCAACGAGAACAGCCCTGATTGGGGTGCTTAGCCCCGTTTGCATCACCTTTAGGGCCCTTCGGACCCTTGCCTTGGCCATTGGGCTTCTGACCCTTTTTGCCGTGCTTCTTAAACTTTCCACCCTTGTACCCCTGTTTAGAACTACCAACATGCCCTTTGTTCTGAGAAGGAGCCTGGCCCTTGCTGTTCTGGAAAGTAGCATGTGCTTCAGGCACCGCTTGTGTACCGGCAGGGCGCATCAGTGGCGAAGCCACGTTCAGCTTCCCTGGTGCACTCGCACCAGGGTAGAAAGAAATTTTACTCTTAAGTACCTTGTTTTGACCAGCTAAACTGAACAATTTGTGTGCAAATTAGTCAAGTATTGTGTGTTGTGCACCACCCTCAGATTCTCGCTAGCTTCGCCACTGGGGCGCATGTTGAAGTTTTTCATCAGGAGTGCATTCTGAGTCTCTGCAGCAAGCAAGACATGCATCAGTTCAGCGTACTTCTTGTACTTGTTGTTGCGGTACTGCTGCTGGAGCACCATGTTGGTTGGATGGAAGGTCTCAAGAGTCTTCTCAATCATCTCAGACTCACTGACTTTCTGGTCACAGAAGCGAAGCTGGCCAACGATGCGATGAAGCGTAGTGTTGTACTCCTCCACCGACTTGAAGTCGAGGAAGCGAAGCTGGTTCCAGTCACGCCTAGCTTGAGGAAGAATCACCGCCTTTTGCTTGCCGAAGCGTTCCCGAAGCGCCGTCCAGAGCACGAGAGGGTCGCGCTCTTCCAGGTACTCCATCTTCAGGTCGGGGTGGATGTGGTGTGTGACACCCCGTGTCATTGGGATCACATAAAGCTCCCATTGCGCTGAACAAAAGACAAACAGAAACCAAATTTCCAAATTCGAAATTCAAATTTCAAATAAAGGCCAAACACATGCTTGTGAAGCAGTGAGTAGCCCTTCTGAAATAAGAATTTTGGAGAATTTTTGGCGATTTTTGAAATTCGTTTCGATGCTCAAATAAATCCCCAAAGTCCCAAAATCGACCAACTTTGACCAGCTGCCATTTGAATTCCTTTACGAATTGAGATGTGCATGTTATGTTACTGGAATCTGCGTTTCATGATCTTTCGAACAAGACTGGTTTCATAATTTTTGGAACTCGTTTGCTAGTTCAAATTGAGTGCACAAGATTGGGGAAAATCAGAGTTTGAATAAATCGTGAAAATGGAAAGATGCTGCCGGGCCCGCATGTCAGCCTCCCTCGTCTCACTGCGCTCGCCCGACGTCGCGCGCCGCGTGGACGCCGGCGTACGGCGCGACGCCGCGGCGCCCTGGCCCGCTCCCCGCTCCGACAGCGCTATTTGTCCCCCTCCCCTGGTCGGAACGGCTCCAACTCGCTCATTCCTTCACTCTCCCGAGCTCCTCGCAGCCCAAAACCCTAGCCTCCGCCGCTCGCCATTGCTGCTCGAGCTTGAGCTCGTCGTCCCGCCGCGCCGGAGCACTAGTGCGCTAGCTGTGGGTCTCGAGGAGCTGCGCCAGGATGACTTGAAGCTCTTGCCACCGGCTTGTCCCTTCTTCCGCACGCCCGGGCGAGGAATCGCCAAGCTTGCCGCCATGGCCGGCGGGTGAACTTCTCTGGCCCCGTCGTCGAATACTCTTCCTCCGGTGAGCCACGCCCCGATTCCTTTTTCGAAGTCGTTCGCACCGAGCTCGCGCACCCCCCGAAGCTCACCATTTCCATCCTTCCGCAGCAGGGCCGCCGGATTCGAGCTTTTCCCCGCCGCCGGTCAGCCTCACCGCCACCTCCCTCTCCGATGAAACCCCTCCTCCGGGCCGTCTCCATGAAGACGTGTTGGTCGACGAGCTTCCCCGAGCTGCGGTGAAGCTGTAGGGCCAAACCGTGGAGTCTCTCGTCGACCACAGCGAGCTCACAACGCCGCCGGACTTCCGCCACCCGCCATCCCTCGACGTCGACACTGTTCCGGCCATCCCCGCTCCCTTCCGTTGCTCGAGGTGAGCTCGCTGTCTCGCGCTCTACCTCTCAGCACTTCAGTTCGACCCCGACGACCACCGGAGCTTCCTCCGGCGAGTCGCGCCGCCGCCCTCCGGCGACGGGTCTGGTCGACGCACCGTGGACCACACGGCACGGATCCTGTGTGACCACGCAGGATCTCGTGTGGCCGCCTTTGTGGCCCAACGTGTGTCCTCGCGCGTGAGTGGCTGGATCCTCTGTGGCCAGTCCAGATCTGGTGCGGCCAAGACCCTGTGGCCACCCTTGTGGCTCGGATCTGATTGGTCCGCACCATTTTCAATCATTTTCGAAATTGTTAAATCTCCAGAAATTCACAGGAACTTGTAAAATCGATAGAAAAATGATTACATCTCAGAAAAATATGAAACCAATTTTCCTGGATTCCTTATGACCAGATCTATCCAGCAAAAACTCTAAATCACACAAAACTTGTCCTCTGTTTTCTGTAAAAATACATTTGTGCAGATCTTCTTTAATTCAAAATTAATTATCTGTAGCATCATAAATCCTGAAACCTTGCATGGAAGATAAGATACTGATAACACACATACATAACAGTTTTCCACTGTCACATAATGTCTAATTATTTTCTTACAATTTAAATTGTGGTCTCAATTATATAATTCATTATAAATAATCCATATTGCAATAAATCACCAAACTTCACCATAAATCACTTCCAGTGGTGACTTTCACCAGAAAAATGCCACTGGACATAAATTGATTTTTAAAAATGAATTATTTATTTAATCAACTCAAGTTAATTTAATGGTTAATTTAATTAAAAATTAATGAAGGAAATACTCCAGACGAAATTAATTAACCAAGTTAAATAATTGCACTTACAGTATAAATGACTGTCCTATCAAGAAATCAAATCATTAATTGCATTATATTCTTGCATCTAACTTTGCATTATTTCCTTGTCATAACGTGTAGTGACAGAGACGACTCCGGAGCCGCTCGACTTCCAGCTGCCGGAGGAGCAGACCCAGGAGGTGCAGGAGGAGTAGCCGCAGCAGGACACTGACCCCGCTGACCGTGTTAGCTACGCTCCTGAGCCAGGCAAGCCCCGGTGCATGCCTCCCTATTTAGGATTTTTACTTTCTCACTTGATTGGGGCTAGTAATTGATTGTGTATTAGGTTTATTAGGAATTGATGTGAAGCCTTAGAACTGCATTAGGATTACCCTTTCATATCCTACCTTGTGTCCTATTTTTGTAGATGTGGTCTAGGTTGCGTTAGAATTTGCTATGCTTAGGGACTAGCGAACGGTAGAAGCGAGTTAGGAATTACCCTGGATTGTACTAGATGGATTTAGGATTTGTTGAGACTGGACGGGGGATTTGTTTCTGTAGGATGGTTGGAGAAGGCTGGGCCTTCACGGTGGTGTAGCCCCGTCTGTGTCGATTGAGGACCGTTCGTTGTTGGCCCTATTGAGCAAGTTCGAACGTACTGATCACATGCTAGTGTTTTTATGGACCTAGTAACTTAGTAGCTTGGGTTGCCCTGGTGTCTCGCGGATACTTGCATTTTTTATCATGGTACTCGGGAGAGAAAGGATGCTTCCCAATCGGGGCGTACGTCTGGGACGGGGACCGTGCGGGAAGGCCTTTCTCGGGAGGTGTCAGACCCAGCCAGCTCTAGGGGGACCCTTGCGAACGGTTGCTGCATGCGACTTTACGCGTGTGCGGCGTGTGGTCAGGTTTTTCTCCTGCAGGATGTACATCGATGCCGCCGCTCTCGGTCAAGAGCAACCTTGCTCAGTGCGCCACCTCGTAGTGTGATATGATTGATGATGATGACTAGTACTTATATTCATTATGTCTCACTACTGCTATATTGATGATCTGATGTATTGTTACTTATATCTGTTTTAGCTATATGCACACTGCTTTATTTGATAAGTACTTAACTTGAAACTAAAATTTGAAAGTAAGGACAAGTAATTAGTGCGGTTTTATGCTATCGAGTCATCCACCCTTTTGTAGCCTTGCATATTAGGAGTCGGCTGTAGTTAGCCTTTTGACGGGTAAGTCTTGCTGAGTATTAGTTGCTCAGGGTTTGACTCTTTATGATTTTATTGCAGGTAGCACCTTTATCCCCGACTCTACGGATGGAGGTGGACAGTGGGATGGCCAGCTTCCCTTTGGTTGGACAGCCCACTGGGAGACTGAGGAGTGATCTCCTCCCGAGTCCGCATCTTCATGGCTTTGGATGCGGGTTCTTATTGTATCGTGAGCGCGTGCGCCTGTATTTCTACTAGCTTGGACTTGTACTTGTACCGTGTATTTCCGCTGTGCGACTCTATGTTTTAATTGGATTAATGTAACCACTTAAAGACTTAATTTGAGCTTTTTATATGCTGTACTGTTACGTCTGTTCATCAGCGCTATACCGACTCGATCCTGCGAAAAGCGGAGACGCTTCACGGTGCCTCAGGAAGATGGAAGCTTTTGCCGCCTCATGTGGCAGGTGTTCAGGAGCATTGGCAGCACGCGCGGCGATCGTGTGGCTCAGCTGCATCGCCGCCAAGTGGAACTCGCAGTCCACCACCCATGTCTGGTAGTTCCTGCCATTCAGGGCAAGCTGCTGGAACTGCTGAGCGATGATGTGATGTTCGCCATAGCCTGTTCATGCAAAAATACTTCTGGTAAATATAGCATGAATTAGCTGAGAACAAATGTGATGTACGGTCGGATGTAATACCAGAATCGTTTCATGCGTGTACTGATTTTCTAACGATATACGCGGCCTCAAGGCAATATAGCGAATAATATATTACCACAGCAGAATCAGTATTCACAGGTTACTGTACACATGAGAGAAAAAAAAAATCCATAAGCTTCCATGGGGGAACGATACTACGTGATCAGTTTTATGGAAGCTCTCATATCCTAGCCATTACTAGAACATTTAGTGGAAAGTTGGGTCATATTTTAGACAAGCAGTATATGGAAATCATATTTAAAACACCGCAACAAAGTAGATTAAGGAAATAAATCTGCAGGTCCTTAATCGCAAGTTCCAGATTTCACATAGGAAAACATCAAGTGCCGAATACAGGAAACAAAAACAAGCAAGTAAAAACTGCTATCATTAACTAAAGACTTCAGGAGTTAAACACGGAAAGCAGATTTTGTTTCCGTATTTGCATGTATGGTAGGTCCCACCATCGAGGCGAGATTCACGCGGACGTGAGACGCGGCTGCCGCGATCTTCTGGCGGCGGCGCGCATGGCGTATAGCGTAGACATGCACGGCACTATGCAAGCTTCAGGGCGGCACGCAGAGCGCGCAACGGCGAGCATGGCATCATCGTCTGATGCACGACGCAACTTCAGGCAGCGTAGCGCACGGCAGCCGGCACAACAAGGCCAGCGGCAAGAAAAACATGTCGCCGATTGGATCGCATCGACTGATCAAGAACGAGTAAATAAAACAGATTGATCTACGATGCCAAAAACAAATCTACAGGCGTCGTACACATGATAGATAGCGATAAACTAATAGCAACAGATCAATCTTCAGGGGTCTATGCATACAGATCCGCAAGGCAGAGCAGGTGTCATTTCCCATGTCAGCTGCTGAAGTAGGAACCAATTCATCATGTTTCCAGCCTACGTCGCATTGTACGGTCAGACTGCGTGTTATGTTCTCTCCATGTAGTGTATATTTCCTTTGCTTCGATCCAGCACTGAACATCCAGGCTACCTGTGTCCTGATTTTTAATTATGGTTGATGCATGCTGCTACTGCAACTTGGCAAAAAGTCTATTATGCTTGCAGTGACTGTTATTCTTGGATTTCACCTTTTTTTAAAAAAAAAACAAACTGGCACAAGATAGTGGCAATTTCATTAATTAAAGAAGAAAGGGTTTCACTTTTTTTTCCCACTTCAGACTATGTGATCGATCTCTGTTTGAAATGACAAAAGGCGAGCACTCTCCGTCGTTTGCACTTTTTTGTATCATCCTACAGAGAGTGGTGTGCCTCATCCCTGTTGTTCTCTCATATGGACGCCTTAGTTGTTTTTGTTCTGAGGTATAGGGGTGTTGAGGACATCAAAGCAGCAGGATGATCGCCAGCTGCGCATGATGTGAAGAGTATCTGACGGCTTGGACTGAAGTTTGGGCTTTCTAATTAGCTGATTGGTTTGGTATTTGTTTTGGATCCTACTATGTATCATGTATCTTTATTATACACATCCTTGAACCTTCTTATGTATGGTGTGAAATGCTGTTTAAAAATAGAGTGAAATACACCCGGAGTACATAAACTATTTAGGGATGGTCGTCTAGGTACATAAACTCCTAAAGTGACCATCTAGATCCATAAACTATTGATGAATGGTCATATAGATGTATAAGCTCCTAAGTGACCATTTAGGTCCACAAACTAATTATGTTGTAGATGTCTAGGTCCAAATTCTTTCGTGCGTTGAAAAAAAACTAAATGGACATGCCACCGTGCATAGAGAGGCACAAGCAATGTGTGTGAGAAAAATCCTGGCAGTGAAAAATTGCATAAATAAGACATGCTTGGCAATCGGGAGGTGAGGCGGTGATCAAGAGGCGACTACCTGGGAAAGGAGGCGAAGAGCCCTCGTTCGATCATGCTGCCAAGCGGAGTCGACAGTCATGCGGTTGATTGCCATGATTTACCCGACATATCGCTGCCTCGCCTCCCGAAAGAATTTAAACCTATACAGCTACAATATAATTAGTTTGTGGACCTAAATGCTCACTTAAGAGTTTATGTACCTAGATGACCATTCTTAAATAGTTTATAAACTTAGATGGTCACTTTAGGAGTCTATGTACCTAGATGACCATCTCTAAATAGTTTATGTACCTCTGGTGCATTTCACTCTTAAAAATATAAGTACGTGTTTGCCTGATATCTGATCCACGCCAGAGTGGACTCATGTGGTATATTTATGATTTTACTGAAGTTTCATATTTTGCCCGCGGCGGGGTGCTAACTAGTGCATACATTAGTACAGAAAGTGAGAGGAGAGATCTCAAATCATGAGCTTGATGCGCCGACCATATCCATCCCTTTTATCGAAGTAGCGGTTCCAGAGCATGACGCCTGCATAGCCGGGCGTGTCCTGAACCAGCGGCAGCGCCCTGGAGAACAGCGTCTCGGGGTCCACCCACCCGTCGCTCGCCGCGTCCCTCGCCGCCGGCAGCCCGACGAACACCTTCGCCTTCGGGTTCCTCTCCGTCCATCCCAGCCACGACCCGTAGAACGGCCGCCTCTCGTCGACGTTGAAGGAGCACATGGTGTCGTTGTAAAAGCGCACGTGGACGCGGCCGATCAGCCCCGTCGCCAGCGCCACGTCGGCGCTCGTGTCCTGCCCGTCCATGCACCGCACCGTCGCCGTCAGGACCACCGCCTGCTTCTTCTTCGTCGTCTTCCCGCCGCCGCTGCTGCTGATGCTGTTGTATCCGGCGAGGCGCCGGGCTAGCTCGTCGTAGTTTGCCGAGCCGCCGTGGTCGATGAAGAGGTCGACGCCGTCGAGCACGGCGTCGCCGAACGGCCGGAACACGCCGTGGCGGCGGCGGCCGCCGAGGTAGGCGTGCCACAGGTGGTCGGCGACGTCGCGGGCCGAGCTGGCGGTGGGGAGGGAGTACTGGCCGCCGTCGCCGCCGATGGAGAGGAGCACGGTGACGTTCTTGGCGCGCTGGCAGTGCTTGACGTCGGCGCCGACGGCGGAGGCGTCGTGGCCGGAGATGTCGAGGTTGTACTTGCCGTGGCCGAAGGCGCTGAGGAAGGAGATGATCACCGTGGTGTAGAGGCCGGTGTCGCAGGCCTCCCTGAGGGAGCCTTCGTCCTTGTTGCGGCCCCAGAAGACGGTGAGCTGCCCCGTCTTGCCGGCGGCCGCTGGGCCGGCGAAGATGCAGAACGACATTGCTAGGATGGGAACTAGTATATGCAGGGGAGATGACCGGCGCTGAGACGTTGCCATCTTTTCACACTCTGCTTTGTTGCGGTAGAGTGTTACGTACTGAAGTTGTGCAGACACAGCTTCTTATACAGTTATACTAGATCTGGACGATGCTCTCCTAGTGTGAACTTGTCCCCTTCTGGTGTGCGCCATGTCCATTCTTGTGTGCGCCAAGAAATGATTGGCCTTGGGTCGACGCGAGCTGTGTGCAATCCAAATTCCTGTTTGACTTTGAGACCATGTAGCTGGCTAGCACACTCTGACATTCAAACAGTTTTGCTAAGCTATCGGTCCCCATAAATTTTCTTGCTCCCTTGGTTTTCCGATAATGGACGTTGCTGACTTTCAAACTCAATGTATGACCGATAACATTTCAATAATTCCTGTTTACCTTTCAGGCCATGTATAGCTAGCATATTTAAACAGTTTTGCTAATTGTTGCAGAGCATATCTAAGAGAGCCTCATAAATCTCTTTTCATTTAGTTATTGAGATTTTAGTTAAAAAAAAACTATCTCCAATAGGGTCCCAAAACAACCTTTAATTTTTCCACAACCCCTTAACTTTCCTCATTTATAGCTAAAAATTGGGGCCCCTATTCCTTTTTTTTCCCACTACAATTAATGTTTTTGTGGCCTCAAATGCTGATGTGGCCCTATCAAATTTATTTTTGTGGCCCAAATGCTGATGTGGCCTAATCAAATTTGTTTTGATCTACTTTTAGGGAATGGCTGTTGGAGGAGGGAGGACATGCCCCTCATAAATTTTTAGTTGCTCATAAAAATAAATTTATGGCATAAATTTTCTGGTTTCTCTCGAAGATGCTCTTAGTAACAGGAGTAGTTGACTTTGAAAATCGATATTTGACCGATAACGTTGCAATAATCCATGTTTACCTTTGAGACCATGTATAGGTAGCACATTAAACAGTTTATCAACTTTTATTTAATAACAGGATCAGTTTAGCACATAAGAATAAATAAATATGCAACATTGTGGACATATTTCGAGGGAAATATAACAATACTGCTTTTACTTCCATCTTCTAGATACTAGTACAAATGCACGTGCGCCGCGCACGTGATCAAGAAAAATGCACCACTTGGCAGGACCTTTGTAGCTTAAATTAAAATTCCAATACATCTTTAATGGAATATAAAAAGGGAGAAAATGTGGTACCATTTATTTATACCAAAATACACCATTAAACTTGTTGAAATTGAAACATGACATGAAAGCTAGTGCCAATTTATACATAAGCAAGACAACTTTGAATACAATATGTTTAACTTAATCCTTCTAATAAGAAAACATGATGCGTAGGTGCATTCCAATCATTTACAATAGAGCTGGTAACATAAAATAAGTTAATAAGAAAAAAATGTTACATGCATTGAAATTATTTACAAAACATGCATTCCATGTAGGTGCGCATGCATTTCATTCTAAACGCCATATTTTAGATGTACCTGATAACAAAGTCTAAAGTGGTAACAACAAACATTTTAATTAAGACAACACACTTTATATTCATAACTAAAAAATGCATATAATAATATAATTAATGAACTTTGTAACATGACAATGGCAAATTAGTGAAAACAATGGGTATTGATTCAAACTACGTGCAAAAATCAGAGTATATTGATGTTCCAACTACAGTATCTGTTATCAATCCTCTTATTAACATCACCAAGGAGTCGTACCAGAGAGATGTCAAGATCTTCGATCTATTGCTTTATGAGCTCTTTATCTTGGGCTTATACAATTGTTATAGCTCTCAACACCACGTGGCACATATCAGGCAAGAAAGATTACAAGGGAAAATGCTAAGACAAATTGGACTCCAGAACGGCAGGCAGAAGAAATCGGTCCATGCCTCCATGGCATACATTGTTCTGACAAGCTTTACTGCCTGAAAAATAAAATTCATGAAGCAACAACAACAACCATTGCCAAGGCCACGATCCTACAAGCAGCATCTGTGACAGGTCCATCCATGAAGTGCAGCTGAAAGTAGAAAAATGATCAAGAGTATTAGAAAACAAAAATAGCTACATAAAGGCAGATTTCTTTCCACCTACTCACCAAGGATTTTTCTATGAAGAAGCATCTGTTACCGGCCACAAATCGCATAGGAGTACCTTTTAGCACATAAATACAGCTCCATCTGTCTCTATGTGGAATCAAATACTAAAGCAAGGTAATACAATCATTTATTTATAGCATCTAACATATGGCGTAAAGAACAAAAATAAGATGTATATATGTATTGCTAGAACTACTATCATGGTGTGAACAATTCATCATCCAGATGAGACCTCTGCAATCCAGTCACTGGATATGACCATGTTAACAAATCCTGCCCATCAACAAAGGTGGATTCAATGATGTCAGGAGGAGACAGGTTGTTCAGGATTTCCTCGAGACACAAAGCTCTGTGGTTTAATGGAAAAAACAAGCAAGGCAACTATCTAATGACTAATGAGGAAACATCAATAGTCAGGCCATAGAATACACTCAAAATAAAGACATTGCAAATAACACCTGTCCAACTCCTCTAGGATTTTGGTAGGTTGTGACTATCCCTCTTATTCGTGCCAATAAAACTCATTTCATTCTTATCAAAGTACGGTCAACAAATGATTATACTCAAATTAAAGGGATGATGATGTATGATGTATAAACCACAATTAACCAAAGACAGGTACCGAACCCTGGTTTTGATACCTCAAGCATCTGCTCCACATCCACGACAGGTGCGGTTGCAAACAGAGATGATGCAACCAATCTGCAGGGTTGTTGTTTGACGCTCTACAGTCCATGTTCAGCCTAGCAATGCAGTAAAAGAAATTTTAGCTCCAGAAAGTATGCATACAAAAGTATTTAAACGAGTAAAGAAAACCAGACGGTAGTCATAGGATGCTTGATCATGAGACAAGCTTTTGGTCCAAGATATCTTGAGAGAAGGTACAACTGAACACTTCTCAGTCCCCAACCTCTGCAATCCAGTCACTGAGAGACAAATGTCTCGAGAACAATCTCTCCGGGAGGGGTAGGATTGTTACTTACCAATAACAGAAGATATTAAGGATTTCATTTCAGATGTATTTACACTCCATGTGAGATGGCCAGTTCAATTGCATCCCCTCTCGTGGCACAATCTGGTCCAGCCATAGTCATTATGCCAAGTCGTCTTGACACCGATACCCATGATGGCTTTGGGAGTTACATTGCGCAGTGTGATGCCACGCCATTACGACAACCAAGGCGGTAGGATCTCTTTGGTTAAATATAATGAATCAAATACCCATATCGAATTGTCGGGAGAAGGAACCAGAACAGGCATAAGAAATAAAAAAACAAGGCCATTTGACAATTTTTGCAGCAAGTTAGATCACAAATTCAGAATTAGTGAAACTCATATCCATGAAAATATTTAGAATTTGCTGGGGAAAACTTGTAATTGTTATGGCAAGCCTCCCATTACAAACAGATATTCAAAAGCTATTAACAGACTAATAAAGCAAAATCCCTAATCCCAAATATATATCATGCTCTTCCAGCGACACAGAAAAGTTGCCACCCACTATCATAGGTGGCGAGATGAGGTATATCACAAAGGTAAAAGTAAGCATTCCAATTAGTTTCAGCTAATAAACGTAGGAACTGGTTAGAGATGTCGGTGATCTAAATTCTAAACATGCATATCAATCGTGAAGGAATAAATGATGAGTCCTCATTTCTGTTGTACACCTCTCTTCCAGGTCCAGAATTTAATTAAAAAACAATTGATTATATACACTATGCTTCAAACCAATGAGGTGCATTGTCTGCAGTGGGCAAGATGCATTATCAGGGTTAAAAAAAAATTGACTGGTTAAAATGACCTATGACCTGTGAGGCTGTGAGTGTTTGTTACCTTCTAGCTGCACCATCCAGTAAAGCTTGTATGTATTATAAAGCTACACCATCCAGTAGAAGACCTTTCAATCAATAAATTTCATGCATTTTCGCTGGAGGTAATAAATAAGAAAGGGATAATAACCTTAAAGTTCTAAAATAGAAGGCTCCAAATAAGTAGTGAATCTGAGAGAGAAGAACGAACGGAACAAATTCCAGCGCTCTTTCTTTTAAGAAATGGAATAACATACCGAATTGCAGATATTCTTGCTCAAACCTTCTGCCCATGAACCTGTTGCAAGCATCTGGAAGTACAAGCAGTGAGTTCAACGTCCTCCTTAATTTGCTGATCTAAATGAGCACACCATCATCTAAAAATTGCAAACAACATTGTATAATTAGTGAGTTCAAAAGTTAAGCTAATCTCTCTTTTGCATTCTCCATCATCTTTGACTACCAAAAAAAGGTTAAAAAAACAAATTGCAATGGCTTAGCATCTATGGATTTCAGTTAACGAACCTGCTTGCAAAGAATATGGAACCAACTGATGGAATTGTAGATACTTTTGAACAGGTATAGGCGTGTAGCAGTGGGGAAATTCATCAAACATGTTGCAGGCAACACAGAAGTAACCTCAATGTCTTGCACTCCTCTGTAATGGCGACAGTGCTGCACCACGAACACTGCCACACCTCGACGGGGGAGAAGGGCGGCTTGTGCCTCCGCCCAGCACAACCTCGCCGTCGCCGCGTCTCCGCCCAGCCTCGTCGCCACTCCGCCCAGCCCAATCTCGCCGCCACCGAGCCTCCCCCAGTCTCCCCTCGCGCAGGCTGCGTAGCCCTTGCGCCTCGCCCCCTTTCAGTCTCGTCGCCGACCCCGGCCGCCGGCGCCGCAACCCTAGCTTCCCTTCCTCTCCCTCCCTCTCCCTCTCTCTGCTGCTCGCCCGCTTGGTAATCGCGAGAAATTTGGGAAGGGAAGGAAGAACGGGAAGGAAAGGTGAGAGGAAATCGCGGAGGTAGGAGATCGCCGGGTGAGAAACAATGCCGGGTGCGAAAAGTTTTTAGGATGTCAGGTTTTTTGAACTAAATCTTACATGAGTAACGCTAAAATCGTCCCTCCTCTGGCGTGGGGCCGGGTTATGGTAGGATTAGACAGCAGATTAAGAAGGGAAGGGTGCTAATCAACGGTGGATAAGCAGGTGAGTAGATTCTGACAGGTAAAAAATATTTTTCTCCAAACTGATTCTTTAAGAGTTTAGATTTCAAAAATATTAATGGTCAAAGGGGAATAGTGCAGTCAACAGTGACACGTACTGAAAAAAGGAGTGTAGCCTTGGAGTATCACTCAGCTCTGTTACTTTTTTTTTTTGAACCTCCACTCCGCTCTATTACTGGTGCAAGGTGGTGAATCCAGATTTGCTCACAGTCGTGCAAATAAGCAAATTACCCAACTCCTAGCAAAACATTGACAATTGGTACAAAAATGAAAACCCATTATTAATTAATCGTTCTGATGCACTTTATTCATTATTAAGAATCTATGGGATTATTATGAACTGCAGGCGAACAAGCCTGCATTACATAGACAGTACGTGATAGAACATTCAGTGCATAGTTTTGCTCTGGAGTCTGGATCGATCTTCTCAGACCACGCCGTGGATGGCACGGCCGAAACCCGTTTGCTTGTCGTAGTACCTGTTCCAGATCACCACGCCGCCGTAGCTGGCCTCGTCCTGCACCGACGGCAGCACGCTCTCGCGCAGCGTCTCGGGGTCGATCCATCCTCTGAACTCGTCGGCGGCCGCCAGCCCCAAATGCAGCTGCGCCGGGAGCCGAGACGACGACGACCACCGGTGCCAGGCGCCCCAGAACGGGCGCAACTCGTGGTAGTCGTAGCCGCAGCTGCCGTCGCCGTAGAACCGCACGTGCAGGCGCTCGATCAGCCCCGTCTTCTCCAGCGCCGACGGCTGCTCGTCGTCGAACACGGCCGCGCATGGCGGCGACGCCGTCAGGCGCACCGCCTTGCCGCAGCGGCAGCGGCGGTGCCGGCTGGCCAGGCTCCTCGCGAGCTCGCCGTTGTTGGTCAACTTCAACGCGCCGCGGTCGAGGTAGAAGTCGATTCCGTCGAGCACGGAGTCGCCGAACGGCCGGAACACGCCGCGGCGGCCGCCTCCGCCGAGGTAGGAGGAGGAGAAGGAGGAAGCTGCAGGATAGAGAGGTGGCTACATGAGGTGAACGGCGTTGGAGTGCCATTGCTTGCTTACACTGCTTTCGGTTGAACGCGATGGTAGTGTGCAAGCGGTGCTCCGTATATATATATATATGTACTTTATACTGGTCTCTACCACACGACTAGGTACACTGCGAGAGAATCTGAAGACGGCGGCGCAAGGACATGGAACGTACGACAATGGAAGAGGCACGCGGGTTGGGACTGATCAGAGTCAATTCTGGCGTGCTCTTCATGCGGGGATGCAGCTCGTCTCCTCATGCAGAGCACGAAACCTTGTATTGTGCCACGAACTGAAGCAGCACTTTTTTTTTCCCCCAAGGAACACATTGTTTTGTTTTCTTAGCTGCGCGCCGCGCCAAGCCATGTCCTGTTGATTATTGCAACTTTTCCCCTTGCTCCAACCAGCAAGTGCAGTCCAGCCGTACAATGGTAGCATGAGCAAGTTGATCCCTTTTCCAAAAGACACGTGCGACTCTATTTTCAAAACAAGAATAACCATCAAAGACCTACCAGGAAACTATCAATGTGCGGCCACACAAGTCTTATTGATCAATATGCACAACATTTTGAAGAAAGCTTCTAATATGCACAACATTTTGAACAAAGCTGGATAAATAAAAGATCTACTAAATTGAAGAAATTGATTTCATTTAGAATTATTGATCAATCAATGACAGATAACCAAAAATCCCTTCTCAGAAAACTACACCAGAGAGAGAAATGTAAGAATGCCCCAATCTTAGTTTCTTCATAAACTCTACTATCCAATTGCCTAATCAATAATGTCCTTAAAAACTGCTATTCTCTTCGAAATCAGGATACATTGCACCCGGTCCATTAGATCTTGACCGTAAACAAATGTGAAATCCTCCAATGTAAAATCACCATTTTAGCCTTAAGCCTTGCAAAAGGCAGTTGTAAACAATTCATCCCTAATTAAACATGTATGCTAAGGAGCGATAACCTCTATTGTACACAACCTTTTGTTCTAAAGGACATACTAGTGTAAGGAAATGCCCATAAATTATAAGATTCTAAGTAAAATAAAACACAAAGTATCGAATACAATTATTAGATCCAGTGAGATAAGAGCAATGTTTAGGTCCACTAAATTTGTATAATTTCTTTGGGTAAGAAAAGCATTAACGAGCTAATCTTGTGAGCAAATAAATAATATATACTCCTTTATGTTTCTTGATAGTATCATTCCTAAAATGTATTGAAATCAACAAACACTCTAATACTACATTGTTTGAAGTTGTCATTCAAATCTCATTAAGAATGATACTTTTTTCTCTATACCCATTATTGGGACATCTATCTAGGTGTTGAGATGTGTGAGTGTTGGCGAGAGAAAATGGTCATCATGTTGGGAACCTGCAATCCCTTAAGCTAAATGTTAGTGCTTTGAGATTACACATGATTTCTATATCCATGGTACTCACACCATAGATTTATTGATGACTTATAGGGCACCAATAAACTCCCTACAAATCCATGATTTTTTTTTCTCTTTAATCCAGAAAAGGTGCAAGGCATAATGTGCGATATGTCCACTTTTTGGAGACACACGATAAATATATTTTTGCCAAGTATATGCATGGAGGTACAACAATAGATTAGATGGTGTTTTCGAACTCTAGCAGTTGGAGTCTACATAATGACACAAACCTTTGTAACAATTATCAGTTGAATACATCCTCGGATGTAGATTCTAGGAAATTGTAATTTATTTGATAAATAATAATATCTGTATATAAGTATGTGTATTAAAATAAAAAGGAACATAAATAGAGAAATACAAAATTTTCATAATATTGCCAATTGGAAATGAAGGATTTATAATTGCAAAAATATTTTGTTTTCCCCATAGGAAATTTGTATTGATTAGAAGAATAGTCTGGGTCCATACAATACGTGATGTTTCTTTTTTACATTGACATGTTATCCAAAGATTGCCTTTGATTGAACACTTTGTTTCCTATTGTACTTTATACAGTTTACAAAGTACACACAAAATATTGTGTTTTGAATTGCTTTGACTACACTAATTATCTTTTATGTAATTTGAAAATCATTAGTGCCAATATCTGAAGACATTCTTGATAGTTAAAATTTAAATAAAATTTGGAGTTCATCATACATGCAGTGGATGGTGTAACAGATCCTACACGGAGTGGTCCCGCAGTCGCATGGTCCATGGAGCAGATCAAATATTCTTCTGACATATGGCAATGTATTCTGGTGAAAATGGATTGTGTAAACATTTTCACCTCCAAAGTAGCTCCGGAAGTTTTTCACAAATTGGCATCATACATGCATAGGGTACTGTTGTGCACACAACATCGGCGGGTACATCGATGGCTAATAATCAGGCTGGTCATGATGGAGTTGTATCCTGCCGTGTTGTTTTCGGTTCGGGAACCTCTTGTGCCTTTCCTTTTCCATTATATTGGTATGTTAATTATGCTTTTCTATGCATATGGAAAAATAAAGAGTTTTAGTAAGATCCAAGCAGAAAAAACATACTTGGATTGGTTGTAGCCCTTGTCGTTTCTATAAGAAAATTATGCCAAGTTAATAATCAATCAATCAAATGCCACCTAGTGGATACTAACGCGTTGCGTGCATCCTCCGGTGCACCACTTACACGGTTTTGCAATCAAGACTAGTGATAGTGCTAGAATATACTGTACTACCTAAAGATTTTTTTTTTTAGGGAATACTTGCTTAAGATATGATCGACAGTCAAGTGCATAGATCAAGCTAGGTGTGGAAAGAATAAGGTACCTAACTGTGGGCAGGTTCTTAAGCATATCCATATATTCTTGTCGGAATCGAGGAATCAGTCTAAAGAAAGTTTCTCACAACGGCAGTGATGCAATGCTTACTACCATGTGAAATTTCAATCAAGTGACAAGTCGTATAATTTATCAATAAAATGTCATTAATATATGTATTCCGCTGAATTAGCGCATAAAATGGGTCAGTACTAGCGCCAATAATCTGTCACCTATAGTGGGTCAGTACGTACTTACATGGTTTTGCAATTCAAAAACATATAGGGCTAGGATAAGAAGAAAGAACATACTATAGATACTAGCTTACTCCTTCCGTTCCAAAATAGTTGTCACCGGATATCATGTTTGATATTTCGTCTTATTTAAAAAAATTATTTAAATATAAAAACAAATATGTCATGATTAAAATATATTCAATGATAAACCAAATTGTAAAAAAATAAATAAAATTTACGTAAAAAATTTGAATAAGACGAGCGGTCAAAAAAGTCAACAGCGACATCTAATTTTGGGACAGAGGGAGTAGGACCTAGAGTCGTGGTCTCGGGGACAGGTCAAGATAGGCTTTGGAACGAAGGTACGTGCAGTACGCTTCAGAGCATATCCTTATCTTGCCGAGAGAGGAAGAGGAAGGGGGCACGCAGGGAAGAGGATCGCCGGGAGAAGGCCGGCGCCGGGGCAGGCAAGATGAAATCGGGGGACGCAACTTTCAGGAGATTGTCAGATCCCTCTCCGGTAATTTCAGCTGGACTTGCGAATCTCGATTGGACTAGGAGCAACTTCGATCTGAACCGATTGTTCTTGTGCAGCTTACGGGAGATATGTCTGTGGAGATGAGTTGCATCCTCTTCCACACAGGGAAGGAGGTGAGGTGCATTTCTTATTCATGTACTGTTGTACGCATCAATCAATAGTAGCAGCCCAAGAAGTTGATCCCGGTTTCATTCTGTTACAGCACGGCGGCCCAAGCTGCAGGCATGATCGCTGCCCCCTCCCCATTAATCTTGCATGTTAGATTATTGTTTTGATAGAATTCCTTGAAACCACGCCGCCGTCAGGTAGTTCTCCGTGCAAATCTACTGGATGAAAGTCACGAATGAGAATTTCTTTCTCCATGATTATGCAAGATTGACACCAAGAGAAAGTAAGTCACAGTAGATTTCAATTTTTCTCTCAATTTTCAGGATTCCCCCAACGTTTTCCATTAGCAAATCTCGCATATTCGAAGCAAAATTGGTGCTCTATTGATAAATCCATGCAAGTATTGGATAATAGAAAAAGATTTGATCCAGTGCCATTTTGTATGTAGATATTGATTCAGTGTGCTTTCGATCGGTGGGATTGACGGGGTCTTCTTGTGTATAGGATGCGTCACCTCCAAGTTTTACCAGAGGCTTCCGTCAAGGAAAATGATGCTACAAATCATGACATGAGACAGGCACATCAAAATTAAGGTGAGTAGTGCTCCAAATGTTCGACGAAATGCCCCAATATGCGACCATCCCTACCCTATTCTTGTTGTCGCGTGTGTAGGTTATTCAACTGCAGCTAGCAACAGCCGGGAGACCTGCTGTAGATTCTTTAGAATTAGTTACATTGTTGAGGCTCATGGCGTGTACTTCATGGATTTGTGATGAAACCTGACTATCATTCGCATGACCTGTATTACCAAGCTGCTGCTAACTAAAATATGATTTCTTTACACGTTCTTGAGTGTTGCACTGATTTTAGCATTGCCCTCTCCTACAAATGTATGGTTTAACATTATTCAGATTAGGAATTCTCAAGTTTCAGATACTTGCCCCAAAACTCTGGGAGCGGTTGAGCCTCACGCTTACCAGATAGGTGCACACTTCCTTTAAATTACACAGAACATGCTGATAAAATGATGCAAAAGGCTTTTTGCACTGTGCATGTAGTTATAAAATGATTACTAATTATTTGGTACGAGTTCTTCCTGTTCTCCAGAGTCACACTTCTCTGATGCTGTTTTGTTTGCCATTTTTTATTCCTGTTTCCAGTATGCTTAGAATCACTGAACTATTTACTGATGCAGTTAGGATGGATTACATTACATAAAGCGTTGCTTGTCACCTATCCTTGTTGCATGTGACTCCATCAGGGGAAATAGTGATTACAGATGCAAAACTAGAAGGTGTGGCTATTTGCTCTGTCCTGCATTGTGGTTACAAGATCCATATTTTTGTTGCTCTTCTGAAGGCATATTAGAATCCATAGTATTTTTATCTGTTTCATTCTGCATCTAACATGGTATCCAATGCCATAAAGCTAATTACCCCCAGCTAATGGAGCTTTCCTATATTAACTGCATAAAAAATAAAATAGTTGCCTGATTGCTGGTGGTGATCCTATTTTGGCTGCTGGTGATCCCACAAAGGTATTATGAGTAGAATCAATTTCCTTTGTCAAAACGTTACATTAGAATGCAGCCATTAATCGTAAAGGTAAATGTTGTTTTTACTCTCTCCCTGTGCTGCTTCAGCTGCTATTTTTCGGAGCGACATTTCTGATTTAAATAGCACATATCTTTCGTCAATAAATTGCAAATATGAATCATTTCCCCAAGAATTTTACTAAGATAATGCTTTATGTAATAGATATTATTTGCATTATGTAACTGATATACCATCATCAGTATATCTCACCCCTAAAAGCATAGAAGCTATATATTTTATTTTGCTGATGATGAATCCTAGCTAAATAGCATCTGTGATTTATCCATGGAAAATGCTACTTGAGAAAACAGGGAACTATAATAGCTATGTTGCATTGTAGTTTGGTGGTCATCTAGCATATTTTTTGGGTGCACTTCTGCTTATTGCATTGTGGTTTGGTGGACAAAAATGGCATTCACGTTGTTGAACAGTTGAGTCCAGTATATTGTATGGTCTTTTCAGTTTTTTTATAGGTAAGTTTGATTGCAACGCCAATTTTTTTTCCCTCCTTGTGTCTTTTTGTTCTCAAAGTTTCTGAAGTTAAATTAAAACCTATAATACTTGTAATGTGTCTCCACTCTCTAAGCAGAGAAAAAAAAATGTAGTAATTTCTGAATTCTGAACGATTTATTTATGAGCTATGATTGATTTTTTTCAGCTAACAATTTGCACTTCATTTAGCCTGGCTACATTGAACATCTATGATGTTCTTTTATGGATGTGTAAACTTCGAAGATTTGTTCTGCATCATGAAACTGCAATTATTGCCATCTTACTTGGCAGGCTGCTTCATCTGCAGAAGAAAGAGCTGAGGAGGGAAACAGCAGATTGGCCGGGATGAAGGTTGAGTAGGCTTCAGCGAAGGTGCGAGCTGGAGTAGTCACACGTATCATGATGCCGGCCATGTTTCGATGATTTTTAGATACATTGATGCAATACACATGCTGCCCGTATGGTAAGTGTTTCATGTATTTAGGAAAATGCATGCCATATTCTTGACATGAATGATATATTGGAAGGTACTTAGTTATAGTGTAAACAAATTGAAAAGGCCACCTCCGGTTTTGGATGAAATGCATCGGTCACTCCTTATATCTTTTTCGCCATGCTTATAGCTACTTTATTCTTTCGGGTTGGCGAGCTTTCCGCAAATGCCGATCGCTCTGCCCAATGTAAATATTATTGCCACAATCCTGCTTAATTAATACAGCCGTTACGGATCTTTCAAAAAATAGCTACTTGTTCTTATATGCAACTTGTTACTGTTGCTTTTATTCTTTTGAAATAGGCACAAATGTTTAATTTTACGTAAGTTTTGTTTCAGATGTTAATATTCTGCTATATAGCCTATCTTCATTATTCGTCGATGAAGGTTTCTACCTTGTGAACCAAGCTCCATTGATTGGATAGAGATAGCAGACTTACCTATGCAGTGTTAAATTTCAGAGGAGTGCAACCTATTTACACTCCAGGCATGTGGAAAATTTTAGTTCCTTCAAGAATTCATATCTTTCAGTGGCTGTTAGCTAACAATAAAACTTTGACCAGAACTAATCTGGCTAAGAGGAGGGAAGTTGATGATCGAAATTGCTTTTTTTGTTTAGAACAGGAGACTGTGTCACACTTGTTTTTTGACTGCTATGTGGCAAAATATATCTGGACAATTATTTCGAGCATATTGAATATTAATCTGGTTGATTTTTAATCAATTGCTAAGCTTTGGATTTGTGATAAGAAAAATATAAAGTTTTGAATATAATTACTGCTGCAGTTTTATGGTCAATTTGGAAGCTAAGAAAATTGTTTATTTCCAGGGAGAAGGATGGAAAAGTGACAGCGAGCTGTTACAAAGAGTCGTCGGGGCGATAAGACGGTGGAAACTGCTACACAAGGAAGAGGATCGAAGGAGAGTGGAGGAGATCGCAAATCCCATCGAGTCGAGTGCAAGAGTGCCATCGATGCTGACCTGGATATCATTACACCAGGAGGAGACGTAAGGGAACATATAGAAGCTGGTGTGCGAGTCGAGGGTAACAGTATTGCGTTGAGTGGGAGATATGGCTATAGTAGCAATAAAGAAAACAGTGTATGTCGTCCAGTAAAGAAACAATAATAGATATAGAATCATATTAAGCAAGACAAATATGTGGCGTACGAACATTAGTACTAGCATATTCTAAATTGTATGGACTGGAGGTATTGGACTCATTTAATAATTGCAAAAAATGAAAATAAATATTGGACTCCATCTTGGTTGGAGACTCATTCAGAATTACGGTCATATTAACGCGAAGTGTGGTTGGTAAAACTTTTGATGGGCCATACATGATTCTTACATCCGAAGTTGCTCATTGTTCTAATGGTTCTGCCAAATGATGCAACCTTATACACGTGCGTGGCGCACGTGCATTTTTACTAGTGTACATAAAGTCACCAACCACTCCAAAATCCAAACCAGACTTGTTGATATTGATCAATCGATCAAATGAACTGGATTAAGCTGCGGCGCAGGTGGCCCTCATCATCCTCACCATCCAGCTCTTCAGACAAGCCAACTTTCATCGTCTCCAACGTCGGCACATGGAAGATGGCCGCCCGGTGGCGGCGCATGTGCCCTCCGAGTGCCTCCCCGGTGGGGAACACGGTGCCGCAGGTGTTGCACCGGTGGACATCCTTGACGGCAGCGCCTTTGGCACCGGGGCGTGCGCCGAGCAGGAGGTCAAGGCCGTCGGCGCGCACTAGCGGCCGCTTGTGGCTGGTCCGGTGGCCGCCCAGCGCCTGGAACGTCACGAACCGGCGACCACAGGTGCGGCACTGGAACACGCCGTCTGGCGGTGCCTGCTTCTTGCCCTTGATGATCCCTCTGCTCGAAGGTGAGAGCGACAGCAAGAGGAGGAGATTATTCGCTCTCTCCGCTCTTGCGGTTGCCATGACCGTAATTTTGACTTAGCTAGCTAGGTAGCACTGTGCTCAATGAGCACGTGCGCGTTCCCAGACGTAAGAGAGCTCTACACACTGATTGTTGTAATGAGAAGCAGACTTGTATTTATAGACGTCCCGCTTCAGATGACGACGATGCTTGAGATTGGTCCTGAAGCAAGCATTGACCCCACGTCAACGCGGAGACGGGCACGTCCTGCAACCAAAGGCATCACGCCACGTGTGATTTGTTAAGTTTCGTGCATTCACTGCTCTTTGATGCTCGGTAGGAATTAAGCAGAAGCACACATATGCAGCTGCCGCATGGTGCACGCAGCAAATTAAAATGACGAGAGCGTGTTCAGCGGTCTTGGGTCAGAAAATATAGATTGGGTCTTTAATTAATTTGGGTACGGTGCTGATTTGATTTGGCTTGTTTTTGGCTGGCGATATGAATGTGATGCACATTGCATTAGATTCTAACCATGCGAATATGGTGTTTATCATGACCTCGAGTTCGTCATGCCTTCTCTTAATTATTTGAGCGAAATATATACATCATGGCGCACAGCTGCAAGATGAATTATGCGTAGATTTGTATAAAGTATTATATACCGAATATATGCTTTCATTCTGTGTTCACACCATCCTGTTCCGATCCTATTACATAGTCTGCCAACACCATGCGTAGATTAGTACCCACAACTGATTGAATTTGCCCACAGTTTAGTAGTCCTCATACAGTTTACTTCATGCTGGCATGTCTTCTGGATACTTTATCAGATAGTGAGTGACTAGAGAGCTACTGCGGATAGCCACTAAAACGTACCTCCAGAAGAACTTGGCGTGTTGTTTGGCACTTGGTTTCTGAATTCTTGCTACGTATTGACTGGAGCTAGCTAGCTGCCCCTATCTCAACGGCAACAGACACCAGTCACACCACATCAAGTCAACAGGCAAGTATAGTTAGTTATGCGCCAATGGTATTTGCACCTAAGAGTCGAGGGGCGTGAGCGCTCTTATTGCTGATCCGGTGGCCGCTGAACGCCTGAAACGTGGCCTTGCATGATAAATTTAGCAGTCAAGATGGTAGCATAAACACAGTTTACCTTGTGCTTACATGGACGTCTGTACTCTGTAGTTACCTAGTGCAGCCATCCTGACTCAAGTAAGATAAGAACTTGCTGGGGACAAAATAGTGACCATAAAATTTCCTGCGTGGCTTTCCAGGGTAAGATCCTTCTTCGTCCTCTTCTCTCATATAACGGGCAGTCGACTGCAGCACCTTGTTCCTCATGTTGACCTCAATCATCCAGTAAACGCTGTGGTCCTCCATCTCCTCCTCCAGCATAAAACAGACGACATCTGGATCAGCCAAGCTCACCACGGGAAAGCTCGGCATCACCCGTGGAAGCCTACTACTACTCTGTGCGGCGTCGAGCATACCGAAGAACTCGGCATCCTCAACGGTGTTGCCGCAGTCCTTGGTCCAGCTGCCTTTGCGTATGTCAAAACTCCAAGTTATGATGGTGAAGTTATTAGACGATGAAGAATGTTTGGTGAAGGTGCAGGCTAGCTTGACGATGCTGGCGTCAGTGACGCTGACGTGCCGGAACGGGTCCGGGGAGTCCCCGTCGATGTAGTAGCGGCGAGATCTCAAGGCCTGTTTAGGCAGAGGTATGTAACGGAGCTGCTGCTGCTGATCGGTGTCGCTGTCTTTGTTGGCGTGGAGCACGTCGACGAGGAGCAAGCCTTGGTAGTAGTCGACCCAGCACAAGCATCCGTCCAAGGGGAGGATATATGGCATCGGTGGTCCACAAGCTGGGATCAATTTTCATGTCGGAATGTACCGGAAGCTTATGGACCTTCCATTGCATCGGAACGATGCCATTAGAGGTAGGAGGCCGGTAGTGCAGCACGCAGAGGTCGACCTCGCGGGGAGACCGGCACGTGAGATCCGCCACGGTGAACTCGCCGCCGTCGCCGTCGCCGTGGCAGAGGATGGCCATGTCCTGGTCCAACATGCACCGCTGCTGCTGATTCCGGTACGGCCGGAAAGGCTTGTCGAGCTCGGGGTTGACGAAGCCGCCCTCGAAGCACGGCGGCAGCCTCGTCAGCGACGGCGGCGAGGCGGCGGACGGCGACGCCGAGTAGACGAAGTAGTCGACGGGGAATCAGCAGTGGGCGTGCCACCACGCAGAGTCCTCGACGGGGCGGCCGGTGCAGTCGTCGGACGTCGCTGAGGTCGTGGGGTCGCCTGCGTAGACGCCGCGTCGTCTCCGGCTGCGGTGGACGAACCGGTCCAGGAGTACCCAGCTGGGATCCATCGTCCGGCCGGCGGAGAGGGAGGGGGCTTCGTCGTCAAGCCAGGGCGTCGCCACCGGAAGGTTTTCCTCCGGCCTTCTTCCACCATGACGCACTAGATCGAGGCGGCCGGCACTCGATCGATGGAGACGGCGGCGGCGGCTGGAGATGAAAGGGACAAATTTGGGCGCGATCCGGTAGTGGCGGCCCGGATCGGATCGCCGCCTTCCTAACTGCACGACGACCAGCACGCCAGTCGCAGATTTTGTGGGTCCTCCTCCTCTTGCCTTCCATCACGGCGACGTCATCTCTCGAACGCTTCGTGACAACACACCGCTGTGGCAAGCAAATCCCCCCCGTGCGCAAGCAAAAGACTCGGAAGAGAAAATCCAGGTACAGTGTGTGCTAGCTTTTGAAGACATCACAACAGGTGTTTTTGAGTAATGTTAGAGCTACGTAATTGTCACGCACCTCTTACGTGCTGACTAGGATAAAGCCTGGTTGAAGCCTGACGTGTCCTCGTGGCCCACTAATCACGGGGATTAATTGCCAAATCGTCTGAGAGTATTCCATGTTACCTCGCGTAGCCGGGAAAAGATGCAGGGACGCCGCTTGGCACGTCCGGTACAAAGGAGCAGAAGGCCGAGCGGGCTGCTGAGGACGCAGAGCATAGTTTTGTTGCCGGCGACGAGCTCGACGGGGAATGGCTTACACAGTCCATCGCCGGCCATGGAAGAGAGGCGGACACTCTTGGTTGAAATTCGTCCTGGAGCGTCCTCGACTCGGCTCTGTCTCGTCCACAGAAAGATCACCCAGGGATCGCAAGTGAAAGCGGCGCTGCAAAAATGCAAGATTCACGGTCTTCTGCTTTGAGCCAGGCGGGCTTCTACATGCAAGAAATTCACAAGAGAGTTGATGTTCTAGAGGAAGAAGCGATCAGGGTCTAAGGTGGTAGCGATTTCCATTCCGCCATCCTAGCTTGACGGAGCCGGCAGGATGGATGGCACGACGCATCGTCGCCGGCCGTGCTCGTCGAGGGTAAGTTGTCCAGGTATTAACAGAAGTCAATTAATCACTGTTTAATTGGCGTAGTGGGCCCAACCCAAAGGCCACGTCGGCTCCCACTGGGCCCTATCCTAGTCAGCGCGTAAGAGTGCGTAGTAATTACGTAACTCTAGCATTACTGTTTTGCAAAGTATGCATGGATGGCGGACTCAGGATTTTACCAAAGGGTATGCCGCGATACAAGATGGAAAAAAATCCCAAGGAATTCGGCAAACAAGAGGAAAATATTATATCAAGTCTTAATTCAACAATTAAGTGAGAAAGATGCATAAATTCAATTACAAACTTCTCCAAAAAATTACATTACAAATAATATATCAAGCTTCTTTGCTGCATGTTTACAGAAAAACGATGCAATGTCCCCAGCCCTCTTTAAACTTTAATATGAAAATTAGGTGAGCGCATCTTCTCGTTGAATGGTTTGTTTCAGACTATGTTAGAGATGGATTCTGCATCATGACATAAATCTATAAAACAATTATCAGCTAATACATCCTTAGAGGTAGGTCTAGATCCAGAAAAAATAATTTGTTATGTAAAAATAATATCTTTGCCATTACATAAGGCCTCTATAATCACATTTCTGTACCATTGCCAGTTGGAAAAAAAAAAGACCAAGACCCTATTTGCATCCTATATATCCAATTTCCAAACATCCAGAATCTTACCTCCCTCAACTCTTGAATTCTTTTAAAAAAAAGGTTTCTGAGTTGGGACACAAAAGATGGCAAAAACTGGGGTTGTATCGATTCAACCCAGATTTTAAAAGTTGATTTCTAGAAATTTGATGGGATCTAAACCGGTCGTTCTGCATGCAAATGAGCTCCTCCGATTGCAGTCAATTTTTAGATAATGGAAGTTCTGTTTCATCAAGCAAAATGAAAGCATCTCGACCTCTATATCCTGAGATGTCTTTGCCTGTCCAATTGCAGACAATTTTTAGATAAAGGGAAATATATTTCATCAAGCAAATGAAAACATCCCGGTCTCTTCATCTTTCGATGAATTTAACCGTTCATTATTACAAAACCTCTTGTAGACTCCGTCTACCCAATAGAAAAAATAAGAGTACACCAAAGCAAAGTTGGATGAATAGTAAAAAGTTTGTCTCAGCACAACCTATTGCTAAACTTCCACCCATGCTTGGCGAAAATATCCATTGTCACCGTCTCCAAAAGTCGGCATGCTTGTAGCATGGAAGTTCTTCCCTCCTCCTTTTGGAAAAGCGACCATGTCCTTAACCAGTGCGTTCCCCTGTATATTACCTGCATAGGAGTTAGTATTGGCTTTTTGTCAAAAACAATATCATTCCGACTTAACCAAATAGCCCAGCAAAGAGAACTAATTCCTACTAGCATTTGGTATCTTTCCCTAGGCCTAAACACCTGTAACCAATCGCTAAACATATTAGCAATACTAGTAGGCAGTTTGAGACCAAAAGAAAGTTCAATCAACCTCCAGATCAATCTAGCAAAACTGCAATCAAAGAAAAGGTGTTGTATAGTCTCTAAATTGCTACAAAAACAACACTTGTGGTTTCCTGTCCAGTTTCTTTTAGCTAGATTATCTTTGGTTAGAATAACTCCTTTATGCAAAAACCAAATAAAAACTTTAATCTTTAAAGGTACCTTGATTTTCCATAAGTATCTATTGTTAGCTATAAAACTTGTGTTTAAAAGAGCCTCATACATTGACTGAACTTTAAACCTACCACATTGATTCAAAGACCATTTGAAAGTGTCTGGTTCTTCAGTTAAATGTACATGCAATAATTTATTCACAAGATTATGCCAAGCAACTAGTTTGTCACCTACAAGAGCCCTCCTAAAAGAAATATTCAAAGGAATTGAGCTCATAACAATAGATACCGTGTCATGTTTTTTCCTCACTATGTTGTAAAGAATAGGAAATTCTTCTCTTAAAGTACTTGCCCCTAGCCATTTGTCATCCCAAAATCTAGTCTGATTACCGTTTTTCACAATAAAAGAGCCATATTGTAGAAATTCATCCTTGACCTTCATTAACCCTGACCAGAATTGGGAATCACCAGGTTTATATTGTACTTGAGTAAGAGATTTACCATTCAAATACTTATTTCTTATCATCTGTTGCCATGAACCTTCTTCATTTAGTAACTTATACAACCATTTACTAAGTAGGCATTTGTTTTGGATTTCAAGATCTAATATACCTAGACCTCCTTGATCCTTTGGCCTACAAATAATGTCCCATCTTGCTAATCTATACTTCTTCTTGTGTTCATCACTTTGCCAAAAGAATCTCGATCTATAATAATCAAGTTTCTTTAGCACTCCTTTTGGGATTTCAAAGAAAGAACACATGAAGAGTGCTAGACTGCTTAAGACAGAGTTTATAAGCACTAAACGTCCTCCATATGACAAGTGTTTCCCTTTCCAGCTACTTAGTTTCTTCTCAAATTTGTCTTCTATGACTTTCCAATCTTTATTACTAAGTTTTTTGTTGTGCATTGGTATCCCCAAATACCTAAACGGATAATCTCCTGTATCACATCCAAATAATTCAACATATTCTTGTTCATAGTCTTTTGCTTCTCCATAGCAAAATAACTCACTCTTATGGAAATTAATCTTTAAGCCAGACAGTTGCTCAAAGGCACATAAGAGCAACTTCATGTTTTTAGCTTGTTCTAGATTATGTTCCATAAAAAGTACTGTATCATCTGCATATTGTAGAATTGAGAGGCCATCCTCAACCAAATGGGGTACAAGACCATTTATCTGTCCTTCCCTTTTTGCTCTCGCGATCAGGATGGCCAACATATCTACAACCAGATTAAATAAAATGGGAGATAATGGATCACCTTGCCTCAGTCCTTTCTTTGTTTGAAAATATCTTCCTATATCATCATTTACCTTTACACCCACACTCCCTCTAGATACAAATTTCTCTATCCATGAGCACCACTTATCAGAAAAGCCTTTCATTCTCAAAGTTTGTTGTAAAAAAGACCATTTAACTTTATCATAGGCCTTCTCAAAGTCGAGCTTTAGGATAACTCCATTCATCTTTTTCCTATGCAATTCGTGTATCGTTTCATGTAAAATTACCACTCCTTCCATAATATTTCTTCCAGGCATAAATGCTGTTTGAGAAGGTCTCACTAAATTGTCTGCAATTTTTGTTATCCTATTGACTGCCACTTTTGTGAATATTTTGAAACTCACATTAAGCAGACATATAGGTCGAAATTGCTTTATTTGGGTTGCCTCCTTCTGTTTTGGTAACAAAGTTATTATGCCAAAATTCAAGCTATGAAGAGGTAGTGTTCCATTATGAAATTCATTAAATAAAGCCATAAGATCCGCTTTTATCACCTCCCAAAAAGCCTGATAAAATTCAGCTGGGAAGCCATCTGCACCTGGAGCTTTATTATGCTTCATTTGGAATATTGCCTCTTTAACTTCATTTTCTGAGAACACGTCAATAAGTTTCTCATTTTCCTCATTTGATACTTGGGGTATGTCATCACGGTCCTGTTCGATCAAACTGAAATCATTCGTATCTGAAGGGCCAAATAGTCCCTGATAATACGTCGTTATGTATGATTTCAATTGATCATCACCTCTTATGATACGACTCCCATCTTCGAGTTGGAAAATTCGTGTTCTTCTATACTTTCCATTTGCTACCAATTGAAAGTATTTCGTATTACTATCTCCTTTCAGCAATTGTTCAGTTTTGGATCGTTGGTACCATTTTGTTTCCTCTTCTCTTAATAATTGAACCAACCGTTCCTTTAAACATTGTTTTAAATCAACCTCGTGAGGTTGTAACAATGTAGACTCGGCTTTTTTTGTCCAATTGTCCAACTATATCCAAAATTTCCTGCTTCTCTTTTTTATATGTTCCACTTGTATTCTTGGCCCATCCTCTCAAAAATTGTCTAAGCCTTCTTATTTTGTTTTGCCATATTTGCATTGGATTATTCCCCCTATTCTCATTCTGCCATATCTCCTTTACTAGATCATAGAAACCATCCCTCATAAACCAGCCAAGTTCAAACTTGAACATATGCTTTGATTTATGCGTAAGGTTTCCCGTATCCAAGAGTAAAGGCGTATGATCTGAGATTTCTCTATTTAATGCTTCCACCGTTGCCTTTGGATATTTCAAATCCCAGTCTGTACTTATTAGAACTCTGTCTAGCTTTTCGAAGGTCGGTACTGGTAGGTTATTAGCCCAAGTAAACTGCCTTCTAGCCAGATCAAGTTCTCTTAAGTCTAAACCATTGATAACTGCATTAAATAAAAATGGCCATTTATCATTATATCGATCATTGTTCTTTTCATTTGGGTTTCTTATAATATTGAAATCTCCACCAACAAGGATTGGCAAAGTTTCAATTCTACAAGTGTGCACAAGTTCAGTAAGGAAAGTCTCCTTGTACTCCTCTTGTGCGGCACCATAGATAGCAATAAGCACCCATTCAAAGCCATCGTTTTTATTTTTGAGCTTGAACTTTACATAGAAGTCGCCCTGTGAAATTTGAGCTACATCGAAAGAATCTAGATTAACTCCTACTAAAATTCCCCCTGACCTTCCTCTTGGTGACGTCCAACTCCATATAAAATTTTTTCCACCACAAAAATGTCTAAGTTCAGCTTCTGTAAAATCATCCCTTCCAGTTTCAAGAAGAGCTATGAAATCCAGATGCTTTTCTAGAGATGTGTCTGCTAGAAAAAGGGATTTAGCCAAGTCTCGAAGACCTCTGCTATTCCAGAAGACAGCTCTCATTTAGCACAATGTAGTTTTTTTATTTGTTTCATGGACACCTTCCCTGTTTTCTTTTTATGAGGATTAGATTTCTTTTTTCTGGGAACAGCTTTAAAGTCACTCAACGAGGGACTACTGTCTTCTCCCATATTTTCCTCTGTTAGGTCCCCACATAGGTTCCCAAGAGTAAGATAATCTAATCCATCATCACTTTCCTCGTCACTATTTACCGCTTCATCAACCAAATTGATTTCCAACTTATTTTTAGGCACCACAGTCATTCTATCTATTTCCAAGTTCTTGATACACGTAACACTCTTTAAAATATTTGTGCCTAACGAAACTCCTAATGATTGAATATTATTAACTATGCAAGAATCAGAAAAGGAGAGAATTGAATTGTTTGTACCTTCACCCAAGTCTAGATTTTTCTTGGCCTTAAGTCTCTCAGCCCTGTCTTGCATCATCTCGTCTGCACTCTGTTCCCTGCGCCTGCTTCTTTTTTCTGGAGTTTTTTCTGGACGCAGCGCCATCAATTTGGCCCGATCGAGATGCTCCAGCCCAGCCTCCATTTGATTCGCAGCTGGGCCTGCCGGATTGGGCAGCCTGCTGTGCACAATCTGGACAGCAGCTGGACCATAGCTCCCATCCGCCGTGGCCATTTGCTGGGTTTCAACTTCCAGCCCACACGCCATCCTGAGTGACGCTGGCATTGCATTGTCCCAGCTCATAGCCTGTACAGCTGGTGCCTTCTCTGTAAAACAATCAAAAGATATATATTTCATAGCATTAAGATCTTCTTTTTTCTCCCAATCACGAACTTCATTACTGAAATTTAATTTAAAATGAAATTCGGGATTAGTGAAGCTACTTGGATAATTTGAAGACCTCAACACATTGAAATCATCTTCTATGCCATCAATCTCTTCAATCAGGACTGCATTAGTGTTTTTGGGATCACCATCTTGCTGCCTGGTATTGTTTGATTGAGACATATTTGCTTGCTTTTCTTGTAATTCCTTTGGTTCGTCACTATTTTCTTTAGTTTCTCCTTCTTTTTCCGTCTGATCCTTGTTCCTTCCATTTCCACGTCCATTTTCCCCGCTTCCATCCATATCCATGTGATCAACTGGGTCAGGGTCACGACCTTCCACTTGAAGGTGAACCACATAATACTTCTTCCCTATGACTGGCTCGAGTCTCCTTGGAATGCGTGCAATATCCATGACGGCCACATTAATCCTTCCGAAATCATTCTCATCGGTAGTCAGCATATCAACATCCTGAGTAGCACCCAACATAGAGCCAATCGCCCACAGAACAGGGTACACACGGAGTTTCTTGGGAAGTAAGAACACCCTGATCCAAGCATTGTCCAATTCTGCACCTTCATCTTCCTCTTTCCATTCCTCAAACAGCAGGCTAACTCCATGTTCTTTTATGTCCGCTTTTCCAAAAGCCACTGATCTTTGTAAATCAGCCCGGGATGGAAAAGGTACCATAAATGAATTTTTGTCGAGTTGATTGACCTGCCAGTTCCACTTTTCGGAAATCAGCCTAGCCAATTCCTGAACCAGCTGCGGTATCGATAATGTACCACCAGCTACCTTCACAAGAGCCGACTTGTTATCTGTCTTCACATTAGGTGGAGGCGTAAATGGAATATGGTAGAAGCCCAGACCATTCACCTCATATCCCACAGGACTAGCCATCGGCCTTGGATTTTTGTAAACCGTGCATTTTGCAGTGAGATGATCAGTGCTCAAACAAATTTTACACAAAATATTCGCCGTACATTCCTCCTTCTTGTGTCCCGGCTTGTAACACCTGAAACAAAATTTAGGCTTCTCCTTTTTCTCTCCCGAGACACCACCACTAGCCACTGACTTGCCAGCTTTTTCTTTGAGAAACACCTCAGGAACTTGTGGCACTTCCTGTTCAGGCACTACAAACGGCACCTCTTGTGATGGCGCATGATCTGGCAATATTGCATTGCTCTGAACCTGAACCTGCAGCACATTTCCATTCGGCCCCATCTGTTGATTGTTACCTTGCATATGTTGTGGTGGCTACGGCATGTTGCTGTGACCTGGCATCTGCGGTGCGATGGCATGAAGCTGTGTATTGCTCTGGATGGGCACCTGTGGTGATGGCTGCGGCATGTTACCGTGAACCGGTGCCTGCGGCGCATTTCCTTGGGCCGGTACCTGCGGCACATTGCCATGACCTTGTGCTCCAATCGGTACAGCAACCCCACCTGCTTGATGTTGCACATCCCCAGGATGTCCTTGACTACCAGCACCTCGAGCATATGCATTGTAGCGATATGGCCTATTGTACGGCCTCGTCCAAGGCCGACCATATCCGCTATTCCTGCCTGCTCCCTGATAACCTCTGTTCCTGTTGTAGTAGCCTCCTTGATACCCATTCCCATAACCAGTGCCCGCTGCATCAGCACCATGCCTCGCATGTCCTCCGCGACCAATCAGACCACCTTGCGTAGCAGGACCCCTTCCTCGAGCAGCTCCTCCATGGCCAATTCCTTCCCCCGCACCCGAACCATCACCATGTTTGCCTCCCTCCATGCCACACGAAACCACCTGCGCGTACGATCTGGGTGATCGGAGCTGCTGTGGCGGCGGCTGTGTGCAAGACGACGAGAGGGCGATAGGGTTTTGGTCAATACGGTGAAGAGAACGATTAGATACTGGCCTGCCTCTTCGTGAGAAAAAGATTTGGAGGCCTGTCAAGATGTGTCTTGTGGCCCGTTTGGATCCGGATCCGACCTCTATTTCTGATGGGCCTTGGATGAGCCCAAGTAGTATCACGGACTGTGCAAGATCCGACAACCGCGCGGAGTTTGAATTTTGAAACGGTTCCGTCGTCATGCTCGACTCCGGTGATTGATCTGACCTCGCCGGAGCAACACTTTTGTCCACTACTGATACGTCCTTGTTCCTGTTTGTGTGATTTGTCGTCGTCGATTTAATTGACTTAAACGATTCGTCACAATTTTGGACCGGCAATAGTAATGGCCATTCGTGTGCGTCCTGATTCAAAGTACTGCTTTCAGGCGTGATCCTGCATGCTTGATCTTCCAATGGACTTTCAGTTTGATCCGAACTCGTTGATGGTAAAACCATCTTGAACTGTATCGGACTCAAATGTCCTCCTTTTTCTCTCTTAAACGCATTTCTCACTACTGCATCTCCGATTGTTCGTAACGGAGATACACGCTTTGGAGGCAATGGACCTTTCCATGACTTGACCAAAGATCTTGGTTTGTCATAAGTCAAAGAATGGACAATTCGCCTTGCCATTGGGCCCATTGGAAGTCGCCGGAGAAGAAAAACTTACCTCATTGGCGAGCATCTCCTTCTCCGCTTGTATCACCTCCTCTATGTCGTAGCCTGCAGCTTTAGCAGCTCGAACAATTTCTCCCGTTGACGGTGTACTCGGCTCACCGTCGTTGTCCACCTCATCTTCAAGTGCCCAGAATCGCGATCTTCCAATTCGACGATCTCCAATTGTATCGGAGACACACTTCCTCCTTGCGACTCGCTGAACTGGCATCCACTCGCCGCCGGAGAAAGTCGTCGTCGATGCCGGCGACTCCATAGCCACCTGACTCGGTGACGGTGTCCGAGGAGAGTCAGGCGATTCGGATCCCGCCGGCGAGGTAGAGTCCATCGCCGACGGGCGATCGGGTGATCGTCTCAGATCGCCACTCCGCCTTTCTCGCCTCACCGTATGAGTCCAATTGCAGACAATAAGTGGCGCTGTTTACATTCTTCAAAAAGTACTTTCGAACAGTCTTACAAAGTAGAACATAACATTCTGCAATGACGCCGAGTAGACGAAGTAGTCGACGGGGAAGCAGCAGTGGACGTGCCACCACGCGGGGTCCTCGACGGGGACGGTGAGCCTGAAGAGGACGGCGTGGCGATGCGCCGCGACGGCGGTGGGGTCCATCACGTTCGTGAGCGGCGGCCGGTGCAGTCGTCGGACGTGGCTGAGGTCGTGGGGTCGCCTGCGGTAAACCCCGCGGCGTCTCCGGCTGTAGTGGACGAACCGGTCCAGGAGAACCCAGCTGGGATCGGGGAGCGGCGACGGATCAGAAGGAGGACGATCCATCACCCGGCCGGCGGTGAGCGGCGGCGGAGAAGCAGGGGCGTTCCTCGACTGGCCGGGGCGTTGCCACAGGAAGGTTTTCCTCCGGGTTTCTTCCACCATGACGCACTCGATCGAGACGGCGGCGGCGCCTGGAGATGAAAGCGACAAATTTGGGCGCGATCCGATAGTGGCGGCCCGGATCGGATCGGATGTAAGCTACTGGGAACTAACTACATGATCGCATACATGACTACATGAGGCTGCACAAGCAGCAAGTCTTAGGGCAAGGGCAATGTTTCCTGCCGACTTGGGTAGTAAGCTGGGGCCTTGTGTCAGTCAGCATTTGTTGTTTCAATTTACACAATGTGATGTAGTAAGCTGGGGCCCACAATTTAGTTAAAAAATTATTTCCCCAACGCATTGGTCTCACCGTTTCTCTCCCCTGCCTCCCAGTCGCATCCCCGTTTCATATACATCGAACATCAAAGAGCCAAATCCATCTTCCTACAGCCAAATCAAGCACCTCACATGCTCAATCGGCTAGCTCCTACCGTAGCAAAATCGACTCATCACTTCGTCTTTGAGCTAAAGAGCAGGAGGAGATGCCGTACGCTGAAGAGGAACCGAGCTAAAGCTCCCCTTGGGGGACAGATTCGACGGCAAGAGTGCAAGACGATGTTCGGTCTCGACGGCTGTGCTCGAGGAAGGCCTTTGCTGCGCAACCATGCCATGCCGAGCTTGCAATTCGCCGGTGGCGGCCATGGCGGTCAGGTGCCGCGGGCCGATCTCACCCGCGCGGGCGCGGCACGACGGCTCCTCACCGCAACCGGGCATGCTCGCCCTCGTGACGTCGGGGCTCATCACTCGCGGTGTGGGCGCGGAGCCGACGGGGTGCGAGCAGGCATGGGCAGCATGCGGGAGCTCGCGGCCTCGCCGTCTTCCTCTAGGTGGCGGGCATCAACGAGCAAAGGGAGCAGAGAAGGAGAGAGAATAAATTATTTTCTATTTCCTTACGGTCGGCAGTAGCGGTATGGTCGGGCTTTACTATTGCCGGCTTTACTACCGACTTCCACAATGCAAAGTCGGCAGCAGTGCACGTTACTACCGGGTTTATTTGCCCATTGCGGTCGCCCTTAGGCTTCTTTTGGAGGACAAATATCTCGTCTTCTACCATCAGTACGAACTAAAAACTTTTCTATGTTTTGTGTAAGTTTAAGTGACTTTCTCATCCTAACAACTTTTCTACGAAATTTAGATAATATAAATAATGATATGGGTGTCCCATTTTTTTGACAAATGACAGTGTTGATCAAAGATTTTGGGTCCTTTATATATATGACCATTTTTAAGCAACGCTAATTAAAGTATTTTTGAAATCGCAATGAAATAATTAAGGCATACACATATTAAGAAAATATATATGCTTGATCTATTCCCTAGAAACAAAAACAGGCTAAGATAAAATCTACCCAATGTGTACTACCTTTTGGAGACATCCACTATAGATTTTTTTTTTTTTGTGAAGCATGCATGGAGGCATAGTCATACAGATTAGGTGAGTGGGTCATCTCATTGAATGGCTGCTTCAAAAAAAACTATTTTATAGAGACAGAGTCTACATAATGACATAAATCAATAACAATTATCAACTAAATGCATCCTTAGTTTTAGATCCTAGATTTTTTTGTTATGTAAAAATAATATTTTCCCCTTATGCACATAAAAACATAGGGAAACACATTTCCACAACATTGCCAGTAAGAAACAAAGGACTAAGACCCTGTTTGCATTCAATCCAATTTCCAAATATCCAGAAGCTAGCCTCCCTCAGCTTCTGAGTTTTTTAAAAGGAAAATTTGCATTGTCTGTAGGACACTGTTAAATGTTGGTTTTGTCTCCTGGACGCTTTCATTTGGTCTCGGGGACACTGAGAAAACATAGCTTTTATCTGTAGGACACTATCGAGGAAAAAGTGACTACTTTAAAATTTGTTATCTCAATGCACAAAATATATTACATCTTGAAATTTGGCACAAGGTTACATTGTTTTATTTTCTGTTCATGCGATTTTGTTCTTGAATTTTTCCAATTGTTTGCATAGTTTAATTTTAAAATTAAATATTTTCTTAGTGAAGAAGTGATGTAAATAATTAACGATCATCTTCTATACTTAGTGAAAAAGTGATAATTTATATATCAAGCACGAAACCAATATGTGACAACGGCGGTGCTCACACATCAGAAAGCTCAGCCCAATTCCACATGAAAGAGGGTGACTCGGCCCATCTATAGGATAAGGTGTAATTTACAATAGCACGCAGATAAATGGATAATTTGATCATATAGCCGAACATTGTAATAAGAGCAGATTGCTTGTAGATATATTAGCAAGATAAGGTGAAAAATATATTCATTTCCGGAGCATGATTCACCTGCCCCTAAAATATGGAAAACGTAAATCTTGTTTGAAAGGCAAAAGCTTGTCATCTCCACTTGGGGGATCATCTCAGGAGAAGAAGAAGAAAAAAAGACAATGGAAAGGCTCACAGTTAAGCAACAGACATAGCCTCGGGAACAGGGAACCCGGGTTTGACTGACTAGTGCTTGGGTTTGGAACGTGACGGACAAATTAGCTTGCACACGGTACGACTCGTACGGTCAACTATAGGATAAGGTTTATTTTACAGGAGCACACAGAAAGTTGTGTGTAAAGTTAGGGTGTGTTTTGCACCGCTTCTCCACTTACATTTTATCATGCTTATTCTACTGTAGCAACACTGTTTGACACTGTTCGGCACTGTTCACCTGACAAGAAGCTGAAATAAGCAGCATTTTAGATGCTTTTTCCGGCTTATGCACTGTTCATCTGACACAACAATGCATAAGCTGGTGGAGAAGCTGGGAAAAAAGCCAGCGCCAAACACGCCCTTAGTGGCTGAAGATCATTTTCTTAACGATTCGGCAGCGCACAAGTAACATAAAAGTTGCAAAACTATCATACAAAAAATAGTTAACGGTAAACTGTTGTATTTTAGATATTGAAACGATCGATGTATACAAATGAGTAGATGTCTTAGTTGGAGGTGTTCGGCGTATGAGGGTTTAAATTTTAGAGGGGTCTAAACTCTAGATAAGCTATATTAAATAAAGTTTAATTATAAAACTAACTACAGAACCCTGGTCTAATTCGCGAGACGAATCTAATGAGAGTAATTAAGCCATGATTAGATGATAGTTACTGTAGCATTATTGTAGCATGACTGTAGCAAAACATAGATTAATTAGGCTCATTAGATTCATCTCGTAAAGATGTACCCATCTGTAAAAAGGTTTTGTTATTAAATTTTATTTAGTACTAAATTTTCTTTATTTAAAGACCTCTAAAATTTAGCGCTAAAAGAAACGAACAGAGCCTTAGGTTGGCATGAAACGTTGTGTTGTCGTAGATGCTTCCCTGTCCTTTTCTAAAATATTTTCAAACATTCCTTGCTTGCATGTTCAAGCATCTTCTCATGTTCGCAGCCACCAGCTTCATGCGCACGCAGTATCCTTTCATCGATCGAGAAGCCAGCAGGAAAAAAAATTATTATCAATGTCAGAGTAACCTATGGTGCTCGTACATTCCTAGTTCAGCTGACCCTCCAATTTGTTACTATAAATACACTTCACCTAAGGTTCACTTCTGCACATCCAGATAGCTTGCTTGCAAACTACTAGTAGGTACGTAGCCTAGTATATCAAGCAAGAAACCGATCAGCAACAATGTCTGCGCTCACACACTGGAGAACTCCGACGATGCTTGTCCTCTTCGCCGCCGTTATGATCTGCATCCTCGCCGCCCCAGCCTCGGCCGCTCTGGAGAACAAGACCGGGCAGGTGACGGTGTTCTGGGGCCGGAACAAGGACGAGGGCTCGCTCCGCGAGGCCTGCGACACCGGCAGGTACACGACGGTGATCATCTCCTTCCTCGACGTCTACGGCGACGGCGGCAAGTACCACCACCTGGACCTCTCTGGCCACCCCGTCGGCCGCGTCGGCGCCGACATCAAGAACTGCCAGTCCAAGGGCGTCCCCGTCTCCCTCGCCATCGGCGGCTTCGGCGGCGACTACTCGCTCCCGACAGAGCAATCAGCACTCGACCTCTCCGACTACCTCTGGAACGCCTTCCTCGGCGGCGCCAAGCCCGGCGTGCGCCGCCCGTTCGGCGACGCGCGGCTCGACGGCGTCGACCTCTTCCTCGAGCACGCGGCGCCCGACGGCGAGCACTACGACGTGCTCGCCAAGGAGCTCGCCAAGCACAACGTCCGCGGCAAGCCGCTGCACCTGACGGCGACGCCGCGGTGCAGGTTCCCCGACGAGCGCGTGAGGAAGGCGCTGGACACGGGCGTCTTCGAGCGCGTGCACGTCCGGTTCTATGATGACCAGGAATGCAGAGTGAACTGGCAGGAGCTGTGGGGCGAATGGACGGCGGCGTACCCTTACACCAAGGTCTACTTTGGCTTGCTGGCGTCGCCGGAGGCCGGGCAAGGGTACGTGTTCCCTAAGGAGATTTACTACAGCTTGCTGCCGGTGGCGCAGTCGGCGGCCAATTATGGCGGCGTCATGCTCTGGGACAGGTACTACGACAATCTCAACGATTTGAGCAGCTTCGTCTCGCAGTGGGCTTGAGATCCATCATCTTTCGACCATGTACTTCACCAAATAAAATCAATGTGAATTTGTTGTGTGCTCGATCTGCTTTCTGCTTGTATATCTGTCTTATAATAAGTAAACAAAATAATGGCAGGAGTGTGAATAATTGTTTAGCTTGTGATCTCTCCATTACTGTCTTCAATTTTATAGAGATTCATAAGTAACAGAAAACATCCTCGTTACTGACTAGAAGTAACAGCAATATAGAAGATGACCTGCCAGCACTATCACATCGTCCAAAGTAGCTTAATAAGCAATCCTTTCGTCTCAAAAGACAACTTCATTCCTGGCTATGCACCTAGACAAGCACTTGTTTAGAGGTACAAGCACATTTTATTTCTTTGAAAATATAGTGCCAGGACATGTTATCAAATGCGATAATCCAAAAATACTCTATTCATAAATATTGTTAATAAGTACATACTTTATTAATAAGGGAAAATCTCTCGAGGATTTCTCGAGGGAAAGTAAGGAAATGTAGGAGGGACAATGTAAGTATGTACATACATAAGATTTATTTCTTCTGAAAATACCAGGCCATTCTGGCAAAACCAGGGGGCCCGTGTGAAATTATAAAATGAGGATGTGGCCTAGCTAGCAAAATGCATCAATATATAAGAATCATATTGCTTATAATGGCATTATTATAAGACAATATGACAGGTCAATATATGTGCCTATGCGAAAGTTAAGAAATGCAGGAGGGACAGTGTAAGTACATACCGACATACGTAAGATATATTTTTTCTGAAAAATTCAAAATACAAACAGATATATTCTTGTGATTAAAAAGAAGGAAAGAAATCCGAACAATCTTAAGTATTTTAGATTTGCTAAGCAGACGGTATGTATATGCCAGAAATCCGGATCTATTCCATCTTCATTCTGTTGATTCATCGGCCGGTGCGGTAGAGGAACAATGTGGGCGTGCCGGCAGTTTCTGAATCGACCACGCGTCTTCCTCTCCCAACTCCGCCGCCCCATCCGTCGGCCGGTTCTTGCATCGGCCGCCCGGTGGCATGGCTCCGATCGCACTAACCTTGAGCCGCCGGAGACGATGAAGAATTAAGAAGCATCTGTACCTGGTGTTGGACGACACCAACAATGGGATCTCCATCCACAAGCTGGACCTCGAAAAACAACTGAACGGTGGCTGTCACCCATCAGGAGGCGATGCTCTTGAGCGGCTACCCAACCCTCCGATAATGCGCATGGAATCCCCATCGCTTGGTGATCATCCGACCGCCGCCATCGTCGGCTTCGGGTCAGGAAGCCCCGACCTCAAAATATTCGACCTACGCGGCGGCGCAACTGTGGCTTTCGACATAAAGACGACAAGACTATCCTCACAGACCAACACATGTCTTTTCCACGCACTTTGTCCTCACTCGTGCGCACCAGGGAACGACTTCCCGGTCCCGGTCGGTCACCCATCCCGAAATTGCTCCAGGACAAGCACGCTTAACCTCGGAGTTCTTTCGAGATGAGCTTCCGGAAAAGAAGTTGCAACTTGTTGATATAAGTATTCTATAAATCCTATTAAGCCCTGGGCCAAGATGTTACAGGTAGCGATTACTCGGGGCTCGATTACTGCAGTGACGGCGAGGAAGAGTACTGCAGGGGAGGCCTTCACTGCCTCAAGCTCGACGAGGACGACGACGATGCCAGCGACAAGCTATGGTCTTGGTACAACGTCTTTTTCTGGTCTCCATCACGGTGTCTCTGGTGCCACGACCCTAGGATGCTTCCATTGTCCCCCGAAGAAATCACGGCTCACGCAGTGCACCCAAGTGGCCGCGCCTTCTTCGTGTCAGTCCATTCTAACTACTATTACAAACGCCACGACGACCGTCGCTACAGGGGCACCTTCTCCTTCGACACCCAGACCGGCCGGTGGACGCGCCACGGTGACTGGCAGCTGCCATTCGGAGGCCAGGCGCACTACGAACGGCGAGCTGGGAGCGTGGATTGGGCTCCACATCAACTACGAGGACTTTGGCAACTACGACATGGACGGGTACCTCTGCTCCTGCGCCGTCCCGTCCCCCGACAACGCCGGCGATGAGCCGGCGCCGGAGTGGAAGCTGATTGGTAACGAAAAGCTGTTCCTTGAGGAGGATCCGGAGCGGCACGTCGAAGCCAAGCTCGTGCCCATGGGCGGCAAAGGAAGGTTCTGCCTCGTTGAGATCCTGACGCGCGATAAGGTCGACATTGAGAAGTACCAACACCTCGGCGATGGGGACAAATGTGTTCTCCGCCTCACAACGTTTCGTGTCAAATATGGAGACGATGATGAAGAGCTTATCATCACCGATCGCTGCTCTGCTGGTTCCTACAAGCTGTCCAGGTACGTCGAGATGTTTAATGCGCAAGCGTCCTGGATGTAAATCAGTGATGTAGAAGATAAACTAAGTCAGCAATAAGAATAGGAACTTGGATAGAAAATGGCATAATAAAGAAATCATGGAAAATGATTGATAGATAAATTACATATTCCGCGCACAATTACCAAGTGAAGATGAATACATGCATGCAGCGGCAGATCATACAACAGTCAAGCGCTTATACTGATATATGACGCATAGTGAGTACTCCCTCCGTTTTTAAATTATTGTCGTCATTGATTTTTTTTGCTATCTTTGACCATTCGTTTTATTCAAAAAAGTTTTAAAAATATCATATATTTTATGATGATTTGTTTTATCTCTAAAGTAAGTTTGAACTTAACTTATAATTTTACATATTCGAACAAATATTTTGAATAAAACGAACGGTCAAACGTAAATAAAAAAGTCAACGGCGACAACAATTTAAAAACGGAGGGAGTATATATCTAAGCCCAGTACTTGACGTAGAAGCTGTAGTCGGTCTTGTTGTCGTAGTACCTATCCCAGAGCATGACGCCGCCGTAGTTGGGCGACTGCTGCACCACCGGCATCACGCCGTAGTAGAGATCCTTCATGAATATCCAGTCGTCTCCCTGCTCCTCCGACGCCAGCAAGCCGAGGAAGATCCGGCTCGCCGGGTACGCCGCCGTCCACTTGTCCCAGTTCTGGAACATGAATATGCTGCAGTCGGGGTCGTCGCCATAGAACCGCACGTGGATGCGCTCGAACACGCCCGTGTCCAGCGCCTGCTTCACGAACCCGTCCGGGTAGGCGCAGTGCGCCGTCGCCGTCAGGTGCAGCGGCTTGCTTGAAATGTTGTGCTTTGCCAGCTCCTTGGCGAGCACGTCGTAGTGCTCGGCGGCGGCCGCGTGCTCCAGGAAGAGGTCGACGCCGTCGAGGCAGGCGTCGCCGAAGGGCCGGCCGGTGCCGTTCAGGTTGCCGCCCAAGTAGGTGTTCCAGAGGTAGTCGAAGAGGTCCAGCGCCGACTGGTTCGTCGGCAGCGAGTAGTTGCCTCCGAAACCGCCAATGGCGAGGGAGATGAGCACGCCCTTGGACTGGCAGTGCTTGATTTCGTCGCCCATGCCGGCGACCGGGTGGTCGGAGATGTTGAGGTTGTACTGGCCGCTGCCGTAGACGTCGAGGAAGGACATGATCACCATGGTGTACACGCCGGTGTCGCAGGCCTCGCGGAGAGAGCCTTCGTCCTTGTGCTGGCCCCAGAACACGGTCAGCTGCCCGGTCTGGTTCACCAGGTCGGCTGAGGCCGGGCTGGCAAGGAAGGTCGTGGTTGCAAAGACAAAAACGGCGCCTAGGACAAGGAGCGTCGTCATCGGAGCTCTCCTGCGTGAGAGCGCCATTGCATGCATACTGCTAGTTCCGTCCTTAATTTCTCGTGTGCAAGGCAACAAGGGAAGGGCTATATATGTTATATATAGGGAATTAGGGTGACGATGATGATGATTTATTGAGAAATCAGCAGCTTCGTTCAGATGGACTAATAACAGTACTACGAGTCAGTGGCTTCCAGCTAGCTAGGTCGCTAGGTCATAACTTCTGTTCCAAAAGCGGCAACTAGAAGACGAGAAATCGAAGAACAAAGGGGCGCCCAAGATAAATTCTTCGAAGACTACACCACTAGCATGTTTTGAACTCAATGGATGACAACACATACTTAGAAGTCAGCTTACAAAGCCCGCCTCAATTCAAAATAGATCACAAAAGGAAATGCAGAACAAAGTGCATTTTATCCACATATCTACATCCATCTGCTAGTGGACATGTTACATCGGTGCATGATAGTCGGGCGGTGGGAGAGCTTGACCGTGAAGTCGTTGGCGCGGCTGGGGTAGTGTGTGTGCGCGTGCGTTGTGTTTGCTGAAAAGTATGAAGAAAGTCGACACTCCATTCAATTTGCATCCGACGAATTTGAGGCGTCGATTGAACCCGGGGCCTTTATATATGGGTGTGCACAATAGTTCCTTTCTAGTTGACAAACTTTATATTCTTCATACTAGAAACAAGCTTTCCCTGACGATATATGTGTCGGAACATGCTTGTTAAATCTACGTATGACCCATGGACCATTGTCAAACCTAAGGAATCCGCATGTGCAACGGAAGTAGTGTTAGCTAGATAGCTTAGCTACCAAGGAATCCGCATGTTTCTGGTCCAATGCCTTGGAAAAATAAAGAATGTCACATGACATCCACCAGTTCCAAATGGTAGCGTAATCGGTGATTTTGAAGGGGCCATTTATTACTAAATGTTCATGTAGCAGAATATAGTTGTTACATTATGTTTAAGAGGTAAAATATTGTTTTGCAATAGGAGGGGACAAAGCAACAATGTGTGTGTCCTCGTGTGTTGGGAGGGGGGCTTTTGCTTCTGAAACCTAAAAATGTTGGATTCCTGGTTCTTATTACCTCTGCATAAGGTGGTCATAAACCTCAATTATATGTGTGTGCTTAAATCTCAATTGAGGCCTAGGGTGGGCCAAGAAAAAAACACCAAAAAATGTGAATTTTTTTTTTTTGCTGTTCATGGTGCTACACAGAACTAAACATGCTAGATGGGCTGGATCTGGGGCCATGCCTGGGCATCGGGCCACATGTCGGCCCATTAAGCCCGCGTGCATTGCAGTCCATTATCATTCTTTCAGCCCAATAGCGTTAAAATTCTTGAAGAACAGAACAAGAATAAGGCTTCGTGCCTGCGGCTCGGCCCATTTGGATGTGCATAACTACTCATGACCACCCTGCTCCTTCCCTTTATTGGCTTTGGGAGATTCTCGTGTAGCAATAAAAGTGGACAAAGAATGGGGGCTCATGCCCCCACCCTTATAACACATTATATCTATATCATAATCCTTTACGACCATTACATGCAGCTTAATCGGAGGTGTTCTATAGACTTGCTCTGCAGCTTGTGTATGAATGCAATTATTTTTTGTCTTCATGTTTGTGTTTTCACAAACAGAGCGAGCGACGGGATTTGCCCAGTCTGTTAAACGGCAAGACAAGGTAGCCAAGCAAGGAAACTGGAAGAGATTAATCATCCTAACACAAGGTAGCCAAGCTCCCTATGTCCCCACTCCCTATAACACATTAGAGGGAGTCTTATCTAGCAATAAAACTGGACACATAATGGGGCCTTATGCCCCCACCCTCTACAACACATTATACTTCATCCGTTTTTAATTATATGACGCCGTTGACTTTTTTGTTCAAACTTTGATCAACAGTATATATGAAAATAATTAGTTGTTTAACGTAAAATGTATATTGTTGGATCTATCATTAAAAGTACTTTAAGATTAACTTATACATTTAGTTATTTGCATAAATATTTATGAATAAGATGACGGGTCAAAGTAAAGGAAGAAAGTCAACGGCGTTATATAATTAAAAATGGAGGGAGTATCTGTTTGGTCATTCTTTTTCTTTTTCTATTTTGTCAAACAATGGGCAGGAACACTACTCTTTTTATACTGTAATTCTGAAGCGTATGACGGGGTACTTAATTGCTATTGTGTTCCACAAAATAATAAAAAAAATAGTTTTCACTATGCAGATTAATTAGTATTTGTGAATGCTTTGATATTAATATCACATTTGTGTTTTTTATAAATCATTTCATCAAAAAGTTTCCGGAAACATGATTGCTTTTAGAATTGAAGTAAAAAGCCAACATATGAAATAAGTGACCAAAATTTTGGTTAATTATTATGTTTGGTTTTTTATTTAAATTTAAATAATTTCCCTTTTTTGTGGAACCAAACTTCAAGATAGAAGAAACAAATGTAATGACGATATAAGCAAAATTGAATATCAAGGCGGGCGCAGGCCCTGTATAGCAATAGCGTCAAGAGGTGTGATGGGTGTGGATGACGATGAAGCGTGTGGCATGGAGGCACAGGGAAGCTTAATACAGAGTGAACATGCATGCATGCCTCCCGGTCGTGTTCCAAAGTAAAAAAGATGACCGGCATGGCACGTGGGTTTTGACGAACTTTTTGATCGATGGATCTTTTACCTGTGTGCTACCTGCAGGCACGCACTGGGAGGTCTCCACGAGGAGGCATCCGTCGTCGTTTTTGATCGATGGATCTTTTACCTGTGTGCTACCTGCATGACGCCGCCGTAGTTGGGCGACTGCTGCACCACGGGCATGACGCCGTAGTAGAGGTCCTTGGGGAAGATCCAGTACTCCCCCTGCTCCACCGACGGCAGCAGGCCGAGGAAGATCCGGCTGCCGGGGTACGCCGCCGTCCACCAGCTGTCCCACTGCCGCTCCAGGTACGCGCCGCACTCCGGGTCGCCGTAGAACCGCACGTGGATGCGCTCGATCACGCCCGTGTCCAGCGCAACCCGTCCGGCCACCGGCAGTGAGGCGTCGCCGTCAAGTGCAAGGCCTTCTTCCTCCCGCTGCTTGGGATGTCGCGCTTGGCCGCGAGCTCCTTGGCGAGGACATCGTAGTGCTCGCCGTCGGGCGCCGCGTGCTCCAGGAAGAGGTCGACGCCGTCGAGCCGCGCGTCGCCGAACGGGCGGCGCACGCCGGGCTTGGCGCCGCCGAGGAAGGCGTTCCAGAGGTAGTCGGAGAGGTCGAGTGCGGATTGCTCTGTCGGGAGCGAGTAGTCGCCGCCGAAGCCGCCGATGGCGAGGGAGACGAGGACGCCCTTGGACTGGCAGTGCTTGATGTCGGCGCCCATGCCGGAGATGTCGAGGTTGTACTTGCCGTGGCCGTACACGTTGAGGAAGGACATGATCACCATGGTGTACGTACATGCCGGAGTCGCAGGCCTCCCGGAGCGAGCCCTCGGCCTTGTGACGGCCCCAGAACACGGTCAGCTGCCCGGTCTTGTTCACCAGATCGGCTGAGGCCGGACTGGCGAGGAAGAAGGTGGTTACAAACACGAGAACGGTGGCGTGGGCTAGGAGCGTCATTGGAGCTCTGCCTTGTGAGAGCGCCATTAATTGCATCCTGCAGCTAGTTAGAAGTAGGGGTAGTTCCTTTGCCAATGTGCAAGGCTAGAAGGGCTATATATATATTATTAATGTAGGGTCATGATATATATCGGAAGAAACACTGCAGCTTCAGTCGAGTGCCTTCCAGCTAGCTCGCTCGCTCGCTAATACTACAGGTCATAACCTGTGGTTCCATAACCGGCAGCCAGAATATGAGAAAGTGAAGAACAATGGGGCGCCCAAGCTTTGATTCAACGGGTGGCAACACATAGAAGACAGCTCACCTAGCCTACCTCGTTGAAAGATATTCAGTGAAGGAACCCAGGATACAATGTTTGCCGTCCCACAAAGTGCTTACGTTTATCCGCGTCCGCATCTGTCTGCTAGGGTCATGGTCTCCCCATTGCCCTCCAAACCAAGGACTGGTGGGTCGATAACGATGCATGGCCGCCAACGGACATGCACCCTGGTCCCCCATATACTTGCACCACGTTTCATGCATATCAACTCCAGTCAACGTTGGAAGATTCATCTTCATTGGGTGCTGCATCCGTGCGACCAAAAGTGTTCTCACCAATCCGTAAAACCACTAGCGTGCAATACTATATGAAATGACAACAATGTGTGTTTCTACAAATATAGAGTTATGTATATTCAGTACTGGCGAAAGTATACAAGATGTGTGGACAGGATATAGCTCGGGCGAGATGTCAAATAATTCGAGATGTGCTTTTGTTCAGAGAGTTGTTCATCGACTCTCTCAACGTCGTTCCTCGTTTTATCCTAAACATCAGCGTTAGGCCTTTGTTGCAGCATGTGGTGTAAACAACATTTTTCATAGCCATGGCAGCCTTCACAATCTTTTGGATCGATGCAAATATATTTGCCAAACCTTTGTTCATCCGGGTTAGATGAAAAATATTGAGGTTAGTGTAGGCCAAAGGGGGCATTGCCCCTCCCACCCACCACCGCCCCCAACCTAGCAATGGAACACTAATAAATTAGTTATTTATATAATAATGAAACATAATCATTATTCATAATCTGGATCAAACAATGACTTACAAAAAACTATGTAACTAAAACATCCTATTTACGTAGAACTAGAATTAATTTGAAGACAATACGCAATGTAGCTTAAACCATATATCAATTGTGGTCTACAACTACATATATAAAAATTATAAATTTCTTAATTTATTTGAAATAAACAAATTGCATCAGATTTATCCCCTTATACAACATCTATTGATACTTGTAATTGCGATAGTTTTATTTGTTCTTAATTTGAAGACGTAGAACTAGATTTTATTTTTTTTAAAAAAGAAATAAATAATAACTATCACAATTACAATTTTTTTCCTCGCAAAAAAACGTTGGCCGAAGGGGACATCCCCCCCCCCCCCCCCCCACCAACAATAATAAGTTAGTGATTTACAAGAATGGAACATAGTCATTACCTAATAAACATGATTAAACATGCAGAATGCTTGATCAAACCAAAAGGTTGGCTATTGCTATATATGGATGCAGCTTTTGGAATGGAATATGTAAGTAGAAACATTGTTCATTTGAAACTCAAAAGCAACAACCTCCTTGTGAATCTAAGAGGTCGTCCGCGTCCAATATGCAAGGTGATTAATGTTCCTCAATTTGCGCCTAGAATTATCCAACATGCAAGGCCAAAGGGGGCATCCCCCCCCCCCCCCCCCCCCAGGGAAAAAAACACTACTATAATCGAAACTTTTCATGAAACAATAATAAGTTAGTGATTTACAGTAAATGAAACATAGTCATCATAATGATATGGTTCAACCAATGACTTACAAAAAATTAACTAATACGCGATATAGCTTAGAAATAGAAATAAGTTGAAATAAAATTATGCAAGTAATACAAAAAATGGCTTACATGATCTGATTAAAACTTAGAAGTAGAAAATAATATACATGAAGCTGATACGCAATATAGCTTAAGCCATATATATCAATTTTGTGCTCTACATCTACATACATTTAAGAAGTTACAAATTTCTTAATTTATATATAACTTTAAGGCTTACTGTACTTGCCATAGTTATTATTTATTGGTTTTTTTAAAAAAATAGGTAAATGATTACTTTTAAGGCTTACTGGTCCAGCAACTTATTATAAAGGCAAACGTCCTTAACAAAGCAATATATTTACTACCCGCAAAAAAAAAAGCATTATATTTACTGAAGAATGTCACATTGAGGAAGGTGGGAGAGTCTTAGTGTGTACGTAAGTTACTGAAGATTGCCAGTTTCCCCATATCCTGTTGGTGAAATTCCAGGATTCAAACAGGATCATATCCTCCAATGCAACTAGCTAGCTAGTAATGAATATACACGATCCTTGACCCATGGTCAAATCTAAGGTACTCAATGATCAAGTTAGTGTTGCGTGGTCCAGATCGATAGAGCAATGCACGCGCTAGCTTCAGCTAGCACCACCCTATACTATTACTATCTACGTACCTTAATCTGCAACCAACTCTTTTGGCCAAAAGCGCAAGTAAATGGAGAATCCCAGGCTAGAGGCTACCTAGCTCTATATATCTTTAGCATCATTTCGTTCAGAAAACACATGCAAAAAAATCCTGTTGGCTGAAACTGTTACGTAATCTAGAGGCTACTAGTACACAGCAAGTACTCTCTCAAGAACAGATCCGAGATCATAGAGACACTTCAAATGCAGTTTGAACCTGTTCATTTGTACCTACTCTGCTTTATGCATTGGCTGCCCAGCTCTATGCTTGCTAGCTGCGTTCCATTTCGCTCACTCTGTTTCTTTCCAGAGCATGCGGGCGGCACACAAGAAATGACTCGCCTTGCGCCTTTCTTCATCGTGAGCTATCTTTCTGCTACTAAGAAGCACGATATGTACATATAGTATGTACGTCCCCTTGCTATATATAGGCCTGCCCCGGCCGTGCCAATCGTCACACACATCGCCATCGATCACTGCTCAGCAGCGCATCACCATCACACGCACAGACCAATTAATAACCATTGCAGCAAGCAAGCAAGGTTAATAATTAGTTAATAGCTAAGCTCGAGATGGCGGCGTCCCGACGCCGTTCTGGTGGTCTCCTGGTCCCTCTGTCTGTAGCCTTGGCAGTCCTGCTGTTCCTCGCCGGCACCGCCACGGCGAAGAAGACCGGGCAGCTGACCGTGTTCTGGGGCCGGAACAAGGACGAGGGCACGCTCCGCGAGGCCTGCGACACGGGCCTCTACAACACGATGATCATCTCCTTCTACAGCGTGTTCGGTCACGGCCGCTACTGGGGCGACCTCTCCGGCCACCCTCTCGCCGGCGTCGGAGACGACATCAAGCACTGCCAGTCTCGGAACATCCTGGTGCTCCTCTCCATCGGCGGCGGCGGGAACGACTACTCGCTCCCCTCGACGCAGGCGGCGAACGACGTCGCCGACAACCTCTGGTACGCGCACCTCGGCGGCCGCCGCGCCGGCGTGTTCCGGCCGTTCGGCGACGCCGAGGTCGACGGCATCGACTTCTTCATCGACGCCGGCGCGCCGGACCACTACGACGAGCTCGCGTGGCGGCTACGGTGGTACGGCCGCTACGGCGGCGGGAAGAAAGCCGTGCACCTGACGGCGACGCCGCGGTGCGGGTTCCCGGACTGGCGCGTGGAGAAGGCGCTCGCCACAGGGCTCTTCGAGCGCCTGCACGTCCGCTTCTTCGACGACGCGTGGTGCTCGTACAACCACGCCGGGATCAATGGCGTGATGCAGCAGTGGAACAAGTGGACGGCGAGGTACCCGGCGAGCAAGGTGTACCTGGGATTGGTGGCGGCGAACTTGCCCGGGAAGAACGACATGGTGTCCCCCAAGCAGCTCTACCTCGACCTGCTGCCTAATGTGCAGAAGGCGGCCAACTATGGCGGCGTCATGATCTGGGACAGGTTCTACGACAAGCAGACCGGATACGGCAAAACCGTCAAGAACTGGGCGTAACATCACTTTATCTGCGTGTGTGCATGCTCTGATGATGGTATGCAAGTCGTCGTCATCATCTAATAGCAAGAATAATGATTTGTCGTGTGTGTATGTACGAATAAAATGAGGTCCATAATGAGATCTCTAGTGTTTGTTGTTTGTTAATTCCTGGCCAAAATATTTGGTCGAGAATAAGATAATAAGACGTTATTTTGTTCAGTTTATTCGATGTTGACCAGCCTCAACTATTCGACTATACTACAAGAGATTGGTAGGATGCCAGTACTGTGTTATGGACCTAGGATGCTAGGTCGAGAACGAGGTCTCCAATTGCAGGATAACAGATATTGGATGAATGATAAGAGTATTGGCCTAAAATATCACACTGAGTCATGTTCCTTCCGCAGTGGATTATTGATGAGTTTTGTTTGGCCTTTATTTTCTAAGAGCATATTCAAGAGGCACTCATAAAATTGCCTCTATAAATTTGATTTTGGGAGCTATAAAAAAAATTACGAGGGGTAATTTTTCTCTCTTCCTCCAACAGTCCTTCCTTAAAAATGGATTAAAACACTTTTGATTGGGCCATATCATCATTTGGGCTCACAAAACATTAATTCTATTGAAAAAATAAGGAATGGGAGTCTCAATTCTTCCCATGTTTGTAGCTACAAATGAGGGGAGTTTAAGGGCTATGAAAAAACTGGGGTGATTTTGGGGTCTTGTTGGAGATGGTTTTTTTTTTGTGGAAGTCCAATATTTTTATTTAAGTGAGATTTATGAGGGTCTCTTGGAGATGTTAAGTAAGTTAGGAATTTGAGGCCTCATTTTTTTGGGGGCTCCGGGCGGTCGGCCACCTTGGCCCTGCTCAAAGACGGCCCTGACGGGACTTTCAAATACAATGTAACTCGGTGCGGAAGTGATTAGCGCCACGGGTTGTGGTGACAGAACCGGGTAGCAGGGACAAAGAGGTAGACGGGTGGAAAATAGGGAGTCCTTCATCCCGGGCTGTCTGACCTTAATGTTGGCCAAAGGGGGGCATCCCCCCCTCCCCCCCCCCCCCTAAAAAAACACCAACTACCATTGAAACTTTTCATGAAACAATAATAAGTTAGTGATTTACATTAAAGGAAACATAGTCATTGTACATGATATGGTTCAAACAATGACTTACAAAAAATTATGTAACTAACACGCAATATAGCTTAGAAATAGAAATAAGTTGAAATAAAATTATGTAACCAATACGCAAAATGACTTAGGCCTTATTTGGATCCTTTAGCTGTCCAATTTTAGCCAACTAATTTTATGAGATACTTGTTTGGATCCCTGACTAATATCTCTGATTTATGTATTTTTCTTTCCTTTTTTATATGTTTAGTCGATTTTAGTAGCTTTGAGGACTCGGGGCTAAAAGTTTAGCAGGGGGTGGGCTAAAAGTTTAGACGATTTTAAGAGGTCATGTTTTGATACAAAGTGACTAAAATTAGTCTGCTAAAAGTTTAGGAGGTGGATCCAAAGTCCAAACAGGCCTTACATGATCTGGTTCAAACTTAGAAATAGAAAATACTCCATCCGTCTCAAAATAGATGTCGCTGTTTGACTTTTAAACATCAAGTTTGACCGTTCGTTTTATTCAAAAAATTTATGCAAATATTAAAAAAATAAATCATGATTAAAATATCTTTAATAATAAAACAAATTATAAAAAATAAATAAGATTTGCGCAAAAAAATTGAATAAGACAAGTGGTCAAACTTAATGTCTAAAAATCAACAGTGACATCTGAGATGGTACGGCCGCTACGGCGGCGGCGGGAAGAAAGCCGTGCACACCTGACGGCGACGCCGCGGTGCGGGTTCCCGGACTGGCGTGTGGAGAAGGCGCTCGCCACGGGGCTCTTCGAGCGCCTGCACGTCCGCTTCTACGACGACGCGTGGTGCTCCTACAACCACGCCGGGATCAATGGCGTGATGCAGCAGTGGAACAAGTGGACGGCGAGGTACCCGGCGAGCAAGGTGTATTTGGGTTTGGTGGCGGCGAACTTGCCCGGGAAGAACGACATGGTGTCCCCCAAGCAGCTCTACCTCGACCTGCTGCCCAACGTGCAGAAGGCGGCCAACTACGGCGGCGTCATGATCTGGGATAGGTTCTACGACAAACAGACCGGATACGGCAAAACCTTCAAGAACTGGGCGTAACTTTGCTCATTTGTTACTGTGTGTGTGCATGCTTTGATGATGGATGACATGCAAGTCGCCATCATCTGATAGCAAGAATAATAATTTGTCTTGTGGGTCTGTACGAATAAAATGAGGTCCATAATGAGATCTCTAGTGTTTCTTGTTTGTTAATTCCTGGCCAAAATATTTGGTCAAGAATAAGATAATAAAAGTTATTTTGTTCAGTTTATTCGATGTTTACCAGCCTTAATTAATTATTTGACTACTACATGACATTGGTAGGAATGCTACTGTGTTTCCTATGTTCATAAGCACTTTTGTTTTTTTATTCAAACCATGTAGTACCCTGGAATGAAGGACCCTGCAGCGAGCAGAGTAAGAAACAGAGGACGCTGAACGTGCTGCCAACTCATGTTGTGTGCTGCAGCTTCCATGGATGCGACACAACGGACCGTTGAAAAAGCCAAAATTTTAGTCATTGGCGTTGACCAAATCAGTCCAAGTCCCTTTCCGTGCTCGAATCACATCTCGATCTGTTATTTAAATTTAATGGATTATTCCATTAATTTCCAGCATGTTCTTTTTTAATTGAAGCAGTATTGCTTACCACGACTGCCTCGTGGCTTATTTCCAGCATGCTATATATGCTATCCTATTCGTACATCATCGATTACTGACTGGGTCGACAGGAAACAGGGATGGATGGGGATCAAAACGTGGTGCCTGCGGTGTCGCGTTGGCAATTCTCGAGGCGGAGGAAGACGGCGTTGGCGTCGAGGTCGAAGGTGACGCGCGTGTTGCCCTGCGGCCACGCGCCGATGACCGTCCTTTGAGCACCGGGGAGCACGAGGAGGCAGGCGTCCTGGCCGAGTGCCCCGAAGAGCTTGTTCGGCTGGAGCAAAAGCTCGGCATCCCCACGGAAGTGCAGCTTCACCAACGGCAGGCGCCGCCACGCTTCCTTGGTCGCCCCGCGCACGCAGAAGGTGAAGCCAATCCGGTGCACGCGGGACAGCCCCAGCGGCCGAAGGTGCTCCGCCACGGCGTGCTCCAGGACGGCGTACGCCGCCTGCGCCATGATCAACGTCGGCGCCCCGACGTCGAGCACCGTCCCGCCCGTGCCGTCGCTCTCGTTGCGCCGGAACGTGTCGGCGTTGACGCCGGGCAGCATGGCGCCGTCGATGCTGACGCCGGCGAGCTCCACGAAGTAGGGCCCGTAGTCCGCGCCATGGTTGGCGTTGTACAGGAGCTGGACGCTGGGCATGCCGCTCGTGCTGGGCACCTCGCCGTCGAGCCGGAGGATTCCATGGCGTTGCCCCGGCACGGGAGTCTTCATGCGCAGGCAGTAGGAGAAGCGCCGCGCATGATGTGCTTGGACAAGCTGCATCATCTGCAAGTGGCTCGCGTCCACTGCCAGCACCCCATGGATACTACTACTATTGTTACCCTTGCCCCCCTCCTGATCTGCTGCTGCAGCAGCTAATTCCTGGTGGTGGTGGAGGAGGGACACCAGAACGGCGACCACCAAGACGATGGTGCGCTCCATGGACACGATCCTGTGATAACCTCCGATGGATGGATGCTCTTTGCCTACGCCTTCCCGGCTTTTAAATAGTACCCCCCATCGAGCCCAACCATGCTTCCCTTGCTTCCTCAGAGTCAATGGCCTCAACAGGATTCCAAGGCGCTTGTCCTGGGTTCCAAAGAGTAAGTGCTTCCCCATCAATGTGTTGCATGCATGCATGCAAGCATCATATCCCCTTCCTAGCTAGCTCACTTCCTCCTCCCCGGAACTGATCGGCCTGCAGATAAACAATACCCCTCCATTTATAATGCAACATAGCAACGGGATTCTCATGCCCTAAGTGATGCACCATTAGTAATGTTTGTCTCTCCCATTAGACTATTCAGTTTATGAGTTAAGGCATGCATAAATCTCTAGTGCATATTTGTTGGATTGAGAAAGAGGAAGTGGTGACGCATGTCTTTCAAAACAGTGAATTAATGCATACAAATTAATAGAGCACAACCAGAAGGTGGTCTTGAAGAATATAGGGCATCCAAATAAGGATGCTTGCACATTAGTTGATTTAATTACATGCATATCTACAGTCATTGCATCCACTCAGAGCATTATGTATGAAATCTGACTCCCGGCAACATAAAAATACACTCATCGGTGCGCAAGAGCTCGAGTACCATTTATTTAAGGGACATTTGTCTGTAGGACACTGCCTAGTATTGAGCAGATTAGCTCGTGACATGCACAAAGCAGAGCACATTGTGACGCAGTCCAAACCAGGGGATGCTTACAGTTTCTTTTCTCTACACTAGAACGAGAACTGGACAAACCTAGGTAGGAGGAACAAGGAAGTTTAATTTTTTTTTTTTTGACGGGAAACATGTTAAGCCCTAAAACTTTTAAAAAAAACAAGTAAAGTACGAACCAAGTGATTTATAGGATATTGGATCTAGGGTTGTAACATGACATTACAAATGTCCACCAAATCCTTAACTCCGAAAGTTAAGAACATAAGGTATATTATATCTCTACTACTTAATAAGTCTAAAGAGGGTCGTCAGCCCTGATTTTCAGACCTCTGCGAGTTGAATTTGAGTCGAGTTCATGTCAATTTGAGTTGAGTTTGACTTGAATTCAAATGTCCGAGTTCGTTTCCAACTTATAGAAGTCGAATCGTTTATAATCATCAACAGCTATGTGTTCCAGCGGTAAGGCCGCCCACTTCTATCTAAAGGAGCTTTGTTCGAATCCCACGCACAGCACCTGTTTTTAGGCGATTTTTTTTCTGCTGCGCCGACCAGAGCTCGACTTACCAGAGGTAGCAACGTTTCTTCATTTTTTTTCCCTGCCCTTTCTCCGCCGGGATCCTGCCGCTGCTGTGCGCCTGCTTGCGCCATCGTGTGCCCGCTCGCGGCTCTGCCCCAACCCTGCCGCCACCACACGCGCTAACTCGAGGGTTCGCCCTTGTCCTACGTGTTCGCTGCCTCGCCGTGCTGACCGACCTCGTCCTCTTCCCGAGCCGCGTCGCTCGAGATTGGTTCAGGGCTCCGCCTCCTCTCGCTCTCCAGCAGTCAGCTCACAGGCCGGGTCTCTGACTCGCTCGTTTCCAACACAAGACTCAATTTTTCAGCCCTCTGCTGAGGTAAACTTAATCGGAAACGAAGAAGAGACTGATTAGGATGACCGCGCCGTCGATCTCCGGCTCCAGCTTGCCCCTGCCCCGGCCGAGCCGCAGGTGAGCATCTCCAGCACCACATCCACCTCCCCACTCCGCTCCCAAGCCAGCTCCATCTCCTTCCCGAGCTCTCCTCGAGCGGCCATGGCCGCCCCCACAACTCCCCATCGTAGTAGCTGTTCAGTGGGAGCTTTTCTCAAATTGATCCCTCAAATGGATTGTTGTTGTCTCGAGGATTCGATTCCCCCATTCTCTAGCCGCTCTCTCCCCTTTCCCCATATTGGATCAAGGTACAGAAGCTCGCCCATGGCGAGAGCAGCAGAGCTGGAACTCCCTGTATCGACAACAGAAACTCTGCTCATAGGCCTTTCGATGCAAAACTCCCCTCATAGGCCTTTCCTGATGCAGCCCACCTTTGACTAGCAGGCCCATTGTCAAAGCGGGCTGAATACAGCCCAACCAACGTGTTGTTCTTTCCTTCCCTTTTCATTAATTTCGGAATTAATCAACCCCAATTAGCTTTTTTATGTATTCGACCATCGTGGGATGAAAGAAGTCAGTGACAGGAAGTACTTGCAGGCCCGTGCAGCCATGGTGAGTACAGCTTTTATGACATGTCGGTGAAAATCTAATGACATTTCTTCTATGTATTGTCGTTGATGTGGGCAAATTCTGTATCAAATATAGGGGCATGTTTTCAAAGCTTTTCATATTCAATGGAATTATACTTGCCCCTATTGACTTTCTTGAATATGAAACCTTTAACAAATAAGGAAGTTTGCTTTATTGTGTCCCGTAGCAACGCACGGGCAAGTAGCTAGTAGTAGTATCTATGTTCCTGCAAGTGATGACATGCATAGTGTCAAACCCAGTACTTGAGGTACCTGCTGCCTGTAGTTGTTTTGATTGTCATTAGGGGTTATATCGGATATGAAAGTATATATAGTGCCATCTCGTATCATCATATCCTATATATTCTTTTTACTTGAATCCAGAGTCGGTGCTATGGACTATGAGTGTCGCCGTCGGAGCTCTCCTGGTGACGAAGGTCATTGTGGTTACAAACACGAGACTGGTGACGAAGGCTCTACGAGAGTACGTACACTGATGCATGTGTGCTAACCTCTTTTATTTGAACGGTTTATTTCATTAGCCATTTCCAGCATGCAATGCAATGCTGTGGACATATCGACAGTGCAGCTTCATCATGTATACTACGGGAAACCCCCTATTTGCCGAGTGCCAGAGGCACTCGGAAAAGGCAGTATTACACTCGGTAAAAAGTTTGCCGAGTGTAACACTCGGCAAACACCGGACGGCAAACAGTTCTCGGCAAAGCCGGGTTTGCCGAGTGCTTTTTGTCGGGCACTCGGCAAAGATTTTGCCGAGTGTCGAAAAGGCACTCGGCAAAATAAAGTAACGAGACGGTGGGAAACGGCCGTCAAGAGGGTTTGCCGAGTGCCCTGACGTCAGGCACTCGGCAAACAAAAAAAAATTTGCCGAGTGCCACAGGCCTGGCACTCGGCAAACTTTCATTGTTTGCCGAGTGCCAGGCACAAGCACTCGGCAAATAATGGCACATGTGCCGAGTGCCTCAGTTTTGGCACTCGGCAAAAATCTGAGACACTCGGCAAAAAAAATCGACATATTGCAATAAAATGTTTAAAATCACTGCAACCTAGACCAAAATCACACCAAATCATACATATATGCTCACCATCATCACATACACATATATATCATCACAAACACATAGAAATCACCACAAACACATAGAAACCACCACAAACACATAGAAATCCATCACAAACACATATTTGTCTCCAAGTACACATAGAAATGTTTCAACTTGACATCCCCAAACACAACTAGTTGGTTCATGCAATTGAAGTACAAATACAACTACAACCTACATCGGAGGAGGGCGAGGATAAGGAGGGAACGGTGACCAAGCATTGGGAGGGGAAACCGGCTGATTGTTGGATCCAGTGGATATATTCTGCAAAAGAAGATATTACATGATTAACACAAGATTTCAGATAGAAGCATACAAGGTGAAGCATTCGAGATTATAATTGAAAGTTAGAAATGAAACTACAAGGATTTAGATAGACTCACCGGAGTGCCCTGACTCGGACTCGAAGTGCCAACAGGAGGAAGAGGTAGTGGCGGCGGTTGCATCCCACCACTGTGCCACTGGTGAAACATCATCTGCATTTGCCGCTGCAAGTCCTCCTGCATCCTTGCGTGCTATTCCTGCTGCCTCGCATCGTACCTCGCCTGCTGTTCCATCGGCTGTGCCTGGTACTTCGCCTCCTGTGCCTGCAGCTTCGCCTCCATCTCCTCCCGTAGCTGGGCCTACAATATGTCATCCCAATGTTACAATGCAAAGCAAACATATGTCAAACTCAACGAAACGACGAATAGAACAGAAATAACCTGGGCTTGGTCAAACTGAATCTGTGCAGCGCTTGGCCGTGGGCGTATGGGCGGGGCTGAGGACGAGCTCCTCGCTCGGATCTCAGAGAGGGTGGGAGTAGAGGCCGTGCCCAGTGTGCTATCTCCAATCCAGTACCGGCCATGCTTCTTACCTCCACCGATCCTCATGATGATCTCTTCATCAAGGTCCTCGGTGCTCGGGTTCCACTCTGGCCCGTGCTTCTCCCTAGCCATCTCGGTGTACTGCTGGAGGCGAGCGTGGACGGTGGCGTTGCTGTACGCCTCGGGCCCGTCCTCCGGGTTGTAGTCGACCTCGATCGACGACGCATTGCCCTTGTGGGCCAATGCCCAAGCCATCAACGGGGGGCACTCTCGGCCCTCATGCGCCCGCGACTGCAAAGAAAATAGAAAGATGATTAGAAATTATGCAAAATTGAGCAGGACAAACAACGAAATGAATTCACGTACCCAGCTAGCCGCGTACTCGTCAAGGGTACGGTTGCCTTGATGGTGTGCTGGACCAGGCATCTTCAAACGCCGCTGCCGGCAAGCTTCGTGCGTCCTCTGCCACTCGGGGTCGCACCACCTACTCACAAAGTACTCCCAGCAGTCCTTGTGAGAGGCGCACCACCACGGAATCACCTACACGTCATTTGACCAAGTTAGATGTTAGTTATTGTGAAACTTTGAGAATAACAAATTAAGCGTACTTAATCAAGTATAGAAAACATGAGAATGTCAAATTACCTGCATGTATTGTTCTGCAGCCAGCCATATGGTCCGAGCCTTCTTTTTCTCAATCTTCCTACCAAGTTTTTTGGCGTAGTAGGTCCTCACGGCCTGGACGCGCGCCTCGTAATGCATGTCCGTAATGAGTTTATGACATGCATTGTACACCCGACGCACCGCACGGTCACTCCATTCCGGCTCGACCCTGAAAAAATCCTGCACATTGACGCGATGTATACTTTCATTATTTGAAGAATATCCAATGAACGAGATGTATTGACCAATTCAATGTAAACAAGACTTACCCACAGCTCTCCAACTACCCGGTCCGCCACGGTGCGAAAGTCTCTCCCATCCTCGTCTGGGACATCAGCGACGCGTTTGTAGTGGGCCCACGTCAAGGCCGGCTCCTGCCCCCCGTCGCGCAGTGGCACCATGCCAGGAAAGTGTCTCCTGCACAAAAGGCCGAGGATGCCGGCAGGAATACGTTCGTGGTCACCCGGAACGATCGTCTCCCAGCCCCTGCCCAAGTGATCAAGACAATGATTAGTTTCTATTGAGATTTGAAACATAGCAAATGACTTAAAAGTTAAAGTTACTTACTTCTTCCCTTTGGGTCGAACCAACGGGCGTCTCTCAACAGGGATCGGTCGCTGTGGAAGTCATGCGGGACCTCGCTCCCATATTTTCGGCACGTCCTCAGACGCCGCCTCGTCCTCCCCGTCTGTCAATTGGGTAGCACCAACGGTTCTGCACAGGCCCCCCCCCCCCCCATTCGAGCCTCATACGGAAGGTGCAAAATCATATGCACATCGGAGTGAACAAGCCTGGTGGAAATATCTTCTCCAACTTACAGAGCAACACAGGCGCCATTTTTTCCATTTCTGCAATCACGGAAGGTGATATCTCCTTAGCACAAAGCTGGCAGAAGAAATAGCTCAACTCTGCCAGCACTTGCCACGCATGATCAAGGAGATAGCCTCGAACCATCACTGGAAGAAGCCGCTGAATCCACATGTGGTAGTCATGAGTATTGACCCCGTTGATTCGCATAGTAGCCAAGTTCACTCCCCTACTTATATTCGCTGCGTACCCATCAGGGAACATTAACGTTTTGAACCATTCTAGTACTTCCTTCCTTTGGGGCCTCGTCAGGACGAAATCCGCCTTAGGTTTTCTCCATGACTTGCCGGATGCAGGAGGCGCCATGTCTAGCTTTGTTCGATTGCACAAAGTAGCTTGATCGACTCTTGCCTTAACATTGTCCCTTGTCTTATCAGGAATGTCCATGATTGTTCCGAAAAGTGGAACGCCTAAGCCATGTTCAACGTGCATTAGGTCAATGTTATGTGGAAGAAGAAGGTCTTTCATATACGAAAGCCTATACAAGCCACAGATCTGAGTGAAGGCATGTAGCTCACCATATCCCACAAAACCACCGTCTGTTTCATCGACCTTGAGACCATCTAACATAGCACTCACCTGCGCACCTGTCAAGAACTGCGGTGGAGGGTTGAGAACTTGGACACCTTTCGTAAAGTTCTTTTTGTCTCTTCTGAATGGATGGTCAAGAGGGAGGAATTGTCGGTGTTGGTCGAACGAAGAAAACTTGCCACCCTTCTTCAACCAAATCCACCTCACAAGATGCTTGCATACCGGGCAAGGAAACTTTGAGTGAACGCCCCAGCCACAGAAACAACCATACGCCGGCATGTCATGCAGAGAGTAGAAGTACCAAACATACATTCTGAAGTTTGTCTTTTTAGCTTTATCGTATGTCCATACCCCTTCCTCCCAAGCACGTTCCAAATCATCAATCAGAGGCTCCATATAAACAGACATATTACTCCCCGGGTTTTCAGGAATTATCAACGACAAGAAAATGTTCTGTCGTTGAAAGATGACGCCTGGAGGGAGATTGAGGGGTATAACGAACACGGGCCAACAACTGTACGGGGCAGCCCCCATGCCATATGGATTGAACCCATCTGTTGCCAGGGCCACACGTACATTACGAGCCTCCCGAGCTTTGATGTGATGAATGTTATCGAATCGTTGCCATGCTTCACCATCGGATTGATGTACAAGCTTATCGGCCTTGTATCGAACTCTATGTTTGTGCCATGTCATCTGTTTCGCGGATTCCTCGGTCATGTACAGCCGTTGGATCCTCGGTAAGAACGGAAGGTACCTTAGGATCTTCACGGGTACCGTGAGCTGCCTTTTTTGCCCATCACCCGCGTCTACCTCCATGAACCTAGAGGACCCACACTTTGGACAGTATTTTGCTTCTGCATGCTGTTTCCTGAATAAGACGCATCCTTTCGGACAAGCATGTATCTGCTCATATGGCATCTTAAGTGCACTAAGCACTTTCTGTGCCTCATACATGCTCATTGGCAGAATGTGACCTTCCGGAAGCAGGCTGGCAACAACTGTCAACATAACATCGAACGCGTTCCGACTCAAGCTAAACTGGGACTTCACGGCCATTAGACGTGCAATGGCATCCAGTTTTGAAACCCTGGTATGCCCGTGAAGAGGTTTCTGTGACGCTTCAAACATGTCATAGAAGCGCTTTGCAGACTCCTCTGGCTCCTCCTCCCCCCTAGGTTGTTCACGGAACTGGGCTTCTTGATAGTCCTGTAACTTATCCTCCACCCCGCCATCAGCATCACAATCATCGACGCGTTGTCTCACGACCTCCTCCCTCAATCTATGGGCTTCACCATGGTAGACCCACCGGGTATAGCCTGGCGTAAATCCATAGTTACCAAGATGCAACCCCATCTCCTCCTCTGTCTGCTCCCTTGTGTTGCCGCAACGGCTGCAGGGACACCAAGTCTTTCCACCTTTGCTGACATTGGCAAATACTTGTTTCAAGAAAGCAAGGGTCTTGTCAACCCATTCACTTGTTTCAGAACCCTTCCTTGGACGGCCCGTGTACATCCACGCACGGTCATCCATCTTCTATCATATAAGGAAGCAATTTAAAAATCATTGGCATCTACACGATGCCTACAATGTCTAATAGGTGAAGATAGGTCCTAATCCTACCCGACGATGCGTAGATGGGGCTAGTTTCCAAGGTCTACTCCGGTCCGAGACAGAATTTCGGCAGCACCTCCCCGCTGTTCTCCAAATACACGTCCTGAAAGGGAGATTGTGTATCCGGAGAACAACAGGGAGGCGCGGCCGAAACTCTGTCTCAAACCGAAATAGACAATGGAAACTAGCCCCATCTACGCATCGTCGGGCTGTCCAAGAAACGTGGACAATTCGAAATAGATACGGTCATAGATATGCAACCTTCGGGCATATCTCCAACTGTATCTATTTCGAACGGGAGACGCCTAACTAAGTTACGCGTTACCTACAAACAGAAATAGAAAAAGGGTGGGGGGGATCTTTTATGTCTCACCTTGCTGTCCCGCAAAGTGACGAGTGGAAGAAAGTGGAAAAGCCTCTCCTATCCTGCAAAACACGAAACATAAAGCTGTCAATTAAAAATTTCGACAGCACCTCCCCTGTACGGTGAGGTTCCCAAAACCTGCAAGGAAACAACGGCGCGATGGCCGGCAAGCACAATCCTATTGAAATCAACGGCACGATGGCCGGATACCACATCGAATTTATGACAAAGCATCAACAATTACTTATATTTTCCATTTCATTCCATAGCACCCTCACTTGGTGAAATCCATCGTGATCAAATAAACGGAAGTATTTCATCAATTTCCGCATTCAACATTTGCATACAAACATTTCAACATTTGCACCTATTCAATATTTACATTCACCTTAATTTTTGCATAAAAGCAATTCAACAAATTTTCACATTCAATTTACCCTAACAATTACATACAAAGCAATTCAAATTTGCATACAAAGCAATCAATTCACCACTGCAGAATGGAAAAAAAAAAAGAATTTCACATTACCTGTGCGTGGACGCGAGCAGGGAGCGAGGGGCAGTGGAGCGGGGGGTCGGCAACGGGGAGCACGCGGCTGGCGACGAGGCTGTGGCGGCGTTCGAAGGCGGCAGCGCCCCCAGGCGGGGCTGGATGGGCCCGCCGTGAGGCTGCACGGCGCGCGGGAGGGAGGCGGCGGCGCGCGGGTGGTGGAGGAGGAGGTCGTCCGGTGGAGGAGGAGGAGGAGGTGCCGCGCGGGTGGCGGGATCTGCGGTGGCGGAGGAGGGGGCCGGGGCGAGGCTGCACGTCGTCCGGTGGAGGAGGAGGTCGTCCGGTGGAGGAGGGCCGAAGCCGGCGCGTCGCGGGGTGGCCAGGCCGGGTGGTGAAGGGCGGCGCGGCGCGAGGGTGGAGGAGGGCGGCACGGGTGGTGAAGGGTGGCGCGGCGCGTCGCGGGGTGGCCGGGCCGGGTGGAGGAGGGCGGCGCGGCGGTCGACGGGCGCGCGGGAGGGAGGCGGCGGCGCGCGGGTGAGCTCGAGGAAGAGGATAAGGCAGAGGGAGAAAGGGAAAAAGCGGCCCGCGCCTAAGTCATGAATAAAAACTTTGCCGAGTGCTAGATCTAAAAGCACTCGGCAAACAGAAAACACTCGGCAATATTTGTTTGCCGAGAGCTGTGGGACCGGCTCTCGGCAAACATTTTCAGCAAGAGTTTTAAAATAATATAGAAATTCGAAATAAATTCAAAAATTAGCCAAATTTTGTCATGATACAATTCATATCATCTGTTATCTATAGAAAAAGATTTAAGGTCAAACCATATTATGACCATCGTTTTGGTTCGAAATCTAAACAACCACTTCATAAGTTTATGGATCTTCTTCGAGGATGCTATGATTTGTAAACAATGTACATGACAACTTTTGCGAAATTTTTTCTATAATTTACCATGACCTCCACGTGTGATTTCATGATACCAGGACGAGTCTCGTAATTTTTAGACTTTGTTTGAGTTTTATAAAAATAAAATACTATTTGACCCCATGGTTCAACTTCATATTTTATGTAAAAGATGCTAGATTTGTCTCTTGATTTCATGGTTACGGCCTCACATTTGACTCAAGAACATGAATATCATTTTTTCAGTAACTACGTTTCAATATTTGAGTCACTTGTAGTTCAAATTTGAATTATCTTCAATAAATACTTTAAATTAAATAATTTACTTAAATATAACAAATGAATAGAGAAAAATACCAAATTTGGACATGGAGTAACATGCATACGTATATTGATGTCCAAAAAAAAAAAAGAGACCAAAACCAGTTTGTTTTAAAAAACATTTGCCGAGTGCCATGCGGAGACACTCGGCAAATCCATCAGTTTGCCGAGTGCCTGACGCGTGGCACTCGGCAAACGTTGACGGCGCCGGCCCCGTTCCCCCCTACGTCGCTCGTGCGCGGCACGTGACCAATTTTGCCGAGGGCCAAAATAGTTGCCGAGTGTTTTTTCTTGTTTGCCGAGTGCCAAGTCATGTGGCACTCGGCAAACGTAAATAGTACCGAGTGTCCACTATATGCCGAGAGCCTTCACGTTGGCGCTCGGCAAACAAGCTGTTTGCCGAGTGCCCGATAGAAAGCAGTCGGCAAACAGCTTGGCTCTCGGCATATACGGGCTAGCCGCCGCCGTCCAGGGGAGCCATCGCCTGCTGCCTGCCGGCGATCGTCGAGAGTGGCCGCGATCGCCTGCTGCCTGCCGCGATCGCCCAGGGGAGCCGAGAGCGACGAGGGTAGCCGCCATCGTCGACGGCTGTAAAGAAGCTTGATGATGATCTAATAGCGGGTGAGGACAAATTAAAGCCGCCATCCACCACGAAGGTTAGCTCGTGATCACCTGCAGCCGCACGGAGCTCAAGGGAGGAGTCACCACGAAGGTTAGATTTGTTTCACTGAATTGTGCCTTTTCTCCCCGAAATTATATTTTCCTGATAGTTTGGATGGATTTCTTCTTCATTTACAGGCAGACATTCAGGGAGGAGTCCTCCAGCAAATCGAAGGTATTCTTTCAATTTTCCCAGAGCTGGAAGAAGAGGGCAGACATTCAAGGGAGGAGTCACCACGAAGGTATTGAATGTTCCTGTTAGCCATATTCTTATAAAGAAAATCGAGTCCAAATGAGGTCCTGATTTTCCCAGCAGGACACGTGGTGTGGAGGTGAGGAGAACTCCATCTAAGTCCCGTTTCCTCATGTTTTTCTGGTCACCTGGCTGCTGATTGTCGTGATGCAGTGTTGGGCAAAAGAATAGTTCCAAACGATTACTTGAATCTCACTGTGATCAAGCCGCAGAACTGCAATATATTTGTGCCTATAATGTGTCTATATGAAAAGAATGTAAGCATGCATGTTGCAACCTGATCACACAGGCCATAATTCTAATCAATGTTAATTGTTGCCTTTCTTGGAAGGAGACGATGGCGATGATCTCTAACTCCATGACTGATCGGATGGAGAGGCTAGATGGCAGGTAATGAATCTATAGCACAATTTATCAGCTAGCTTTTCCTGTGTTTGACACCAATGATGGCCTTGCTGAGAACATCCAGATGCGTAGCTAGCTAGCAAGCTTTCAAGTGTTTCTTCTATAGATTTTTCCTGCTATTTTGAACCATTGCCATCTGGAAGGAAATTTACTTGGATATGAATAAGAAATAAGGAAGCATAGCAGCAAGTTGATGCATCCATGTTGTTCCGGTTATATTTTGACAATCTAAATCCCTTTTTATAATTTTTTTTCTCTAAATGCTTACTGCTTTATGATCATGCTTCTTTGTAAAAGTGAATATGACTATTCAAATCCTTTCCTTTTATTTATAAATTTTTAATCATCCAAATCCTTTTTAATAATTTTTTCTCTACATGCCACCAACTGCATGTTCTCTGAACTTCCGGCACCACCCTGCAGACCACTGACTTAGGTAACTTTCTTTTCGTGAGTCTGAACATTTGAAATGTTAATTTGAGATCGTAGTGTTTTTTGACTATTTCTTGGAGAAATACTTGGCACTGCAAAATGTTGTTTTTGCCATTTATATTAGGTGACATCTGTTACTCATTTAATTTTATGGTTTTTGTTTGTTGCACGGTGTGCTTAAGTCATATCATGACACTGTTCTTCAAATCATAATTTCAGAAGATGAACTTGTCGCAGAAACAAGTCATATTAAGTCATTTTCTTTTTCTTCAAAACAACTGAACTATTATTCTTCTTTTATTGAAATGGGATCTGTTTTGGGTTTAGGGGGAAGAAATAATTGGGACTACAATGAATATTTTTCAATGTTGGTTCACTGACAGTTTTGATAGTGTGAGCCTCATGGGGTATATGCCAATGAGTAATATATGAGTTTGATTGTATTACTCTAAAGATTTCTCTTCTGTGCTACACTGCAACCTTTGTAAATTTTAATCATGTGTTCTTTTTTCCATTTTTTTTCATTTTTCGTGCTAAAGTAAGTTCTCTGTAAGTTCTGAGAATTGTTATTTCTGCTAAAACAGTTGGGAGAATCTGAAAATATAGAATGTTTGCAACATGTGGATCTTACCATTCATCCTTCTTGGATGTTAAACCACTATTGAGTTTGCGAAGTATGGCGTTAACTTGGGGAAAAAGGATAATTTTTTTTAGCAGTGAACTGATAACAGTTTGTCATGCTGTAACTTGGGGGATGGGTACGGTGACTTGATGTAATGAGCCTTGTTTGATATATTGGTGAAAGTTACAGGGGTTGATACTTGATAGAACCTGAATTGCATTTCGAGCACCATGGTCATGCTTGTATAACTTGATTTCTAACTTTTATTTCCTTTCCTACTACTGTCAGATCTGATTGAAAATCATTTTCATTATTGAGGTTCAAACGATGAAAACCAGCGTCCACAGGATCGTAATCCTGTGTTACAAAGGTCGACAGCAGCCGTGAGGAGACAAGGCTCATCACTGACAATAGGTAATTGTTTCACGTCGCCCTCTTCTTCCAGCTCTGCAGGGTCGAGCTCATCATATTTCGTTTCAGTTCTGTTCACAGCTCATCATCGACAATTGGACAATGGATCGTCGACGAAAGAAACCCTTGGGTGATCAAGGAGACTTCGCAGGTGTGTGAATCGCAAATGCGGCCTCCAGCTCATTATTGACAACACGCCCTTATATACCGGGGCCTTCATCTTGTTGTTTACATCAATTTTGATTTGTTCAGGTGATGCCGTTGATCCTGTTCTTCTGAAGAAACGTGCGGATAGTGCAGAACGTAGTAGAAGGTACCGTGCGCGGCAAAAGGATGGGCGAAGCAACAGTCCTCTGTCGACGGTGGATGCTTGTGAGCCAGCTGGTGGGTGTTGTGTGTTGTCACATGCATATTCACGTTATGTTTGATTAATTTTCACTGCTAACTGATATATTCTTCCGTTATACTTAGGTTGCAACGATGAAAACCAGCATCCAAACAAGCGTATTTCTGTGTTAGAAAGGTCAACAATAGCTGCGAGAAAACGATGCTCACCACTGACAACAGGTGATGTTGTATGTTTAGATGTCATGTTTTCTATAACATTTATTTGACTGAAGTTTTTCTTTAGGCCTGTCTCCTTTGTCCGATGTTACAAACCTGGTAACTCCAACGGTGGTAGCGAGTTGCCAGAATGAGTTGAGAAAATCACGAGGTATACTCGCTAAATTCAAAAAATTTTTCAGTTCATGCCTATTCCGGATATAAATCATTTTTTTCAACTGATACATACGCAGGAACAAGTCCCACTGATGGGAGGGTTCACTGCACGCCGTTGTCTGCTGTCACTGCAGATGCCACTGCAGTTGGAAGCTCTGATGAACAAGGTATAACTGATGTTAAAAAGGATTCTTATGTAAGCGGCTTCCATTGATGTTTTCGATGTCCCTTCCTTTGATGTTCTGGTTTGTTTTGAACCAAAAACAGGGCGGGGGGGGGGGGGGGGGGGGGGGGGAGATACACTTACGGCCAATGGTAAGAGCGCTAGCGTAGCTACTTTGTCGACACCCCAGTCTACATCACGAGGTACCATCGCTGAATCAGCTTTTTTGTTCAGTTCAGGCCTATACCAGAGATAAATCTTTTTTGTGTACGGATATAAATGCAGTAACAAGTTCCACTTATCGGAAGGTTCACTGCACGCCTTTCTCTTATGTCCCTGTGGATGTCACCGCAAGTGGAATCTCTGCTGAACAACGTATATCTGATGTCAAGAATGATTCTGATGCACGTGAAGAAATGCGGAAGGCTAAAAATCGTATCCGCTAGCAAGAATATCGTAAAAGGAAAAGGGAAGAACGGGAGAAAGCAGAGGAAGGTATAGACCGGCAATTTGCATTTTCATTTTAAACATGACTATGGTCAGTCAGTTTGCAAGTTACATATATATTTTGTCTCTCTATGTAGGATATAACATTCAGACTCCCACGCTACCCACTGTGGAAAATGAACAGGACCAGCCACCCAAGAAGAGAAAATATGTCAGAAAAAACAAAACCATGCCTGGTGAGTTGCGAATATTTGGTAATGTGTCGTAAGCGTTGAAAATTTTAACTATTGCAAAAGTCAGTAAATTTATTTATCTAAAATATATTTTTGTGAAATTCAGGAAACAAACAAGATAATGTATCGACCCCGAACCTGCAGGGATTAGGTAAGAACATCCTCACTGGATATTGCATATTACATGATGTTTATTATGGTTGCCAATATGTTTGTCCGATTTATTTTTGTTTTGTATGTTAGATCCCACACCATGCTCTGCGGTTACAGAACAACAGCAAACTCCGGCCTCAGTAAATCGTTTTTCTGTTGATGTTACACCTATTAGTGCACTGACGGGAGAGCATGGTCAGACCGGTTCAAAATTAAACCAGAAGGGCGGGCACGTAGTAGTTGATGGTTGGCTTCGCATAAACGATGATTACCTTCCAAGCTATTCGGCAATAATGCGGAATAATGATGGCAAAGGCGATCAAGGTGTAACACCTGATCAGACACAGGGGGGTAATAGGCTTGTGTATATGAGAGAATATATGAGTAAACGAAGGAAGAAGCAGAAGGAGGAAGAACCAGCCAGGGTTGCTTCAGAAAAGACAGGTAACACTACTCTTCTTGATGGTTGATTGATGGTAGGGATGTTAGTCGTTGAGCTAATTTTATTCATTGTGCTGAAGGTGTTGCACGTGACGATGATGTGGGACATCATGGAAATTGGGAGCCTGATGAAAACGATAATATCCATTTCGGTAATTATACGTACACAGATTGGCTTTCGATCAAATTTTATGACGTGTATGCGCCGCTGGTTTTAATTCGTATTGATTATCAAGCGAGGAGGATCTTGATGCCGCAGACCCCGGCGTTCAGTATGACTTACCCATAGAAGATCAGGATGAAGAGGCAAGACTTTATGGATTACGTGGTATGTATATCCGATAATTGTGTAGCCAAGAGCATGTTTTTTTTATTATGGACCGATGATTTACAAGATCAGTCTATAATGCCTCGTCTATGCAATTTCTGATGTTAAATACAAGTCGTATCGAGTGGACACCGGCAGAAGCAACAAAGGAAGGGATCCTTATGACCATGTTTATGCCAATTTGCCGAAAAAACACCATGTTCTAACGCGTGCTAAAGATTGCATTCATTGTGGAGCCAAAAGGATTAGGGGCGAAGGTGTCGCGTTCTGTTGTAGATCAGGCATGGTTAAAATATATACACCAGAGGTGCCCGCTGAGTTCAAGAGGTTGTTCACAAGTCAGACAGACGCAGACGCTAAATATTTCCGCAAGAACATCAGATATTTCAACTCTCATTTTTCTTTCACCAGTTTGGGAGCCAAAGTTGATCGTCGTGTAGCTACTGCTGCGGGTACCAGGGTGTGTACCTTTAGGATACAGGGTCAGGTTTACCACATGCTTGATCAGCTTTCGCATGGGAAGTATGGTCCCAGACACATGCAACTCTATTTCTATGACACGGAATTCAGTACGTGAACATCAACAATGGTCACCCCATCCAACGCAGAGTGGACAAGTACCTGCAACATGATTTGGTAACAATAATCTGTCTATGACATGTAGATTTCCTTTTAGCTATTGTTTTCTAAGCAATATAGTGTTTGTTTATTTATTGCTTGATAACAGGGGTTCCTTCCAATAAATATAAAAAAATCACATAAACGCCCGGAAGGGTCAGATACAGGTGCTAGACTCACTAGGTGTAGCCTTCGGATGGCAAGATCTCCATAACACTGTAAGCTACGCAGCCAAAATCTCATTATTTCAGTAATTCTTTGCATCTGTTAATCTCTAATAGGAAAATTCTTGCTACGTCACAGTTGCAGGGTTTACAGAGTCATGTAAACCTCGCCAATAACCTTAAAGAACTCAGCACGGACAAGTGGCCTAACCTCCAAGTTGCTACCAGGCCTGTTAAGGAGATTGATTTCGGACACATAATGCAGACGGATGGGTATTTTCTCGGCTATTCGTTTCATTTATATATATATCATATATAAAGCCCAATTACCATTTCAAATTTATAAATTTATTGATCTATTTCTTTAAGATGGTCTTGTGGGTTATTCCTACTAAACTTTATGGAGTATTGAACGGGTGACAGCGACTTTAACCAGGTACCCACTAGCCCTCCCGGAAATAACCTATATTTCGTTGTACTCTACATGCCTTTTAATTGTTTTCTACCCTGCAGACCGATATGGTTAATTTCAGGCTTAAACTAGCAGCTATTTTGTTGGGTTCGGAACTCAATGAGAGGAAAGGAATTGATCTTACACTCGAAGATACTGAAGAAGATGATAAAAGAGATTTAGATGGTGTGGAAATTATAGAAACCCCAGCTGTGTTCCATAGTAAAAATCAAAAGAGAATCAGGACAGATTTTGTCTACTCCTCAAGGTATTCTCTTTCCATTGCCGATGTGCCTATGTCCGCCGTGGAGTTAATGCACCAGCTGTGGTGGTATATCTGCGGCATAGACGCTGCTGATGCCCTAAAGTATGTCCTGTATAGCATTCGGTATACTTATTTTGCATGTGTGTTATTTAATACAGACCTCATGTATTTTGCGCATCTCTAATTTTTTCACGACATGTGGTCAAAATATATTCTTTTGACAGGAGAGAATGGGTGAAGAGCAAGCATCCATATCCAATTAGTTTGTCACTCAAAAAAATCAAGGATTTACTAATGCCCCCGGGTAGCATGCATCCTGACTTGTTTAACCTGGGTGTTCGTGTGTTTGCTTGCGATGAAACACAAGTATCCGTAGAACCCCTTGTCCACTACATGGACCTTGAGTTTTGTGTAAGTTATTTAATTCAAAAATTAAATATTGCATGTACGAGTATTGTTATCTCACAATTGAACTCCTCAGATGGTCTTCAACCTTTTCAAGCCTCCAGCTTCATGTAAATCCCTTGATGTTCAACGTCTCGCGAAAACTCTGTGTCATTGGGGGGTACTCGATTACCATATATCCGACTGTAAACTGGTAAGATCCCATGACGCATCTATTTTGTTTTTATTATTATTACAATGCATTCACGATATCTTCATTCGCTTAATCTAGATTATGCTGCCATTTGTCCACGATGGGATTTACTACCTATTCTCCGTGAACATGGAGAGACAAGTTGTGCATGTACTTGACCCAAATAAACGTCCCTCGTGGTTCACATTCCCTTATGAATCTAACTATATCAGTAAACATGAGACGATATCAAAGTATTTTAAGGTTGCCATGGATGAGGCAAATGACTACAATTTGGTTGATATTGCAAAGTGGCCTCTAAGTATGCCTACCATATACAATCCCAGTCATCACGAAAGGTAAGGTGTTTTCAAATGCACCAACTTTATTTGGTTTCCGATAAGCCACTGAAATTCTGATTTGTTTGTTTTAAATTGTAGCAAACATTCTGCCTTTTTTGTCCTGGAGATTATGCGAAATTGGAATGGATTGACTGTGGACCATCAACGGATGTCAAGGGTAGCTTTTTCCATTTGCATATTTCGTTATCATCAAAATGTTTCACCTAACTAACCGTAATTTCCATGAAAATGCAGAACGCATCCGTTGCCTGGAAGCGTTTTCTCTTGGACGTCCTGAGGTACGAGCCGAATGAATCTGAAGAAGGCATACCTGTAGATGTGAAGGAGTTTTTGAAGAGAATTTCTGGCCCTTTTTAGATGGGCTTAAAAGAACGCTCCTCTGTATTTGATTGTTCGGCTGAATCTTTGGGTTAGTGTGGTACCGTATAATAATTAGATACTATCAGGGAAACTCATTGTGTGAGATACTTTTGAAACGTATTTCCTTTTATAATTATCTGTAATTCCTCAATACTGGATATTATCTATGTTTTGTTCGTTATCGTGCGTGTCGCACATGCATTTTTACGAGAGCCGTGGACGGTAACCGTGAAATGATTTGAGGCTTTCTTGTATGAGAATGTTTCGGCGCAATGTTTTGAGGAAATTAAAATAATTAGTTCTCTGGATTTGTATTGCGTCTGGGAATTTAAACGATTAGTTCTCTGGAATTGTATTAGCGCTATATTTTGTGGGAGTCTACAATATCTTGGCCAAGAAGCAGACGTGGGAGACTTTACTATGGAAATAAATTTCGAATGTGTTTTTTTGTCACCCTTTCTGAATTGCAAAAAAAAAAAAAAAACACCATTGCATATATATGTCAGGCTAGATGCAGACGTGCAACATTTGATTTTGGAATCAACCTGTGGCGTTAGCATTGGTTTTATTGTTTGGTTATTTTCTTATATGTTGCCAGATTATCATCGCATGATTTTGGAAACAACATGTGGCGTTACAATAATCTTTTTTGGGTGATTTTCTGATATGTTGCCGGATTATCCTCGCATGTTTTTGGAAATAACCTGTGGCCTTAGCATTTAATTTTTTTGGTGATTTTTCGAGATGTTGCCTGATTATCATCGTATAAGTATGCAAAATTTATATTTAATTTGATACACATTCCATGTGAGTACGGATACGTGGTACACTATTCCATTCGCATGCAACTTTTCAATGATTGCCGAGCTTTTATATTATGCAGCTCCATCCTATCAAGTTATTGTATACACTTTAATTTTCTCCATACCATTCCACCCTCTAAGAAATGGCACTGCCCACGCTGCCGCCGCCCACTACCCCCAACATGCTTGTGTACTACGCTTTCCTGATCCAACTGCTGCGTGGGTACGAGTGAGCCATGATTTCATCTCACTTCTTGTTTATGTTTATACACGCATTGAACGGCTTGGATTTATTTTCAAACTTTCATGATACAGGTGTCATCATTTGGATGATGGCGATGACTTCGAGCTGAATCCTCGCACTGATAGAATGCCCTTCTACCGTCCCACGTGGCTTCTGTACCAACATGTAGCTCGTAGAAGCGATGAAATGAACGGCCTTATTGTAGACTACAATCCCAGTTATGAAGCGAGCCATCGTATGGTTCCAGAAAATATATCTCAGAGTAGCATGGAAGACGTCGATTAGCTGTCCATGCTACCTCATAAGTGCCGATCTAATAAATGAATAAAACAATCGTTATATTTGATATAAAGAGGGACCATGTTATGAACACTTGTTTATTTGCTGGGTTCAATTGAGTCATCCAAAATCACGAATACAAAATCACATTGTTATTCGTTTAATTCCCTATCTTCGGCAATCATCAGTGCCGGACGCGGTACAGTACCTTCGTCTTGCTCCTATTTTCTTGTATTATACAACAAAATGCTTTTCACGCCCGCAATATTGTATTGAGGAATATTCGCGCGTGCGTGTCGCACGTGCATTTTTACTAGTGAATAAAAGCATCCAACTATGCCTCCAATTCTTCATCAAATTCATCGATTGCCTGTATCCTCATAAGCATGCACAAACACACACACAAACCTATTTAAAAATAGTGAATGGAGCTCTCAGATCTAATTTACTCTTAGAAAACAGTATGCACACATGCTTTTAAGGAATATGTCCAACTGGATCACTTGCTAGAATAACCTGGACCGTCATATTCTGGCAAAGTACACAGCCGATGGACGACCAAAAGGACAAGGTTCTTGCAAACCCAGTACTTGAGGTACCTGCTGCCTGTAGTTGCTTTGCTTGTTATTAGGGGTTATATGGGATATATGAACGGATAGTGCCATCCCTTATCATCATATCCCATAAATTTTTATTTGAATCCAGAGTCCTGGACTACGAGCGTCGTCGTCGGAGCTCTCTTGGCGACGAAGGTCATCGTGGTTACAAACAGGAGACTGGTGACGAAGGCACTACTAACTGATGTGTGCTAAAATCTTTTATTTGAATGGATTATTAATTTCATTATGCATTTCCAGCATGGAATGCAAAGAAATGCTGTGGACAGTGCAGCTTAATCTATTATCTTAGTATTTGAAGGGAAAAAGAAGCCACCACATTTGCTCTCAAGGCCACGAAATTCCCACGTTAATCAAAAAAAAAAAAAACAAAGACGTGAACCGTTGGATTTTATGATGATCTAATGGTCAGAATTAAAGCAAGAGTCCTGATAAAATACTAAAGAAATTCGGACTTGAAAAAAAAAGGAAGAAAACGAACTGCAAAACTCTATATACTATAGAAATTCGGACTTGAAAATAAAAAGGAATAAAACGAACTGCAAAACTCTATGGAATTCTGGGTCCATGTATAGTTACGAGGGGGAGGATAGAAAAAACAAACAAACAAATAAGAATAATTGTTTCCAACCCAATTGATTAAGGACTTTGTCCGGATTACTACAAATATTAGGAATTTCATCATGTGGGTCCAGATTGTAACAAAAGAATTTTTATAGTCACAAGAGGAATTTTCGTAGCAAAAGAAGGGTAGGACTCTTAATTCCTTTGATTGATTCACGCATATTTTCATCCATGCATATATTTGACAAAGAGGGGGAAACACGTCGACAGTGATTATACGGGAACAAGGCGGCCAATTATTCGTTCTGCCGGCGTGGTCCGTCACGATTGCAGAGCTCCACGAGCGCTACTGGTGACAATCGCACTCTGATCGCGGCCATGAAAGGTTTCGAGTACGCCGACGTCATGCTCTGGATCACCGACGCGATGAGCGTCCTACCCAGGACGAGCTACCACGGCCACGGTGGCGGAGCGGAGCGGCACCAACGGAGGAGCCGCTGCCCAAGAAGATCCTCTGACCATGTGTAGGTCGTCTGAGTTCGACATCCTGTCGTGGCAGCAAATTGCCAGCATCTCGCCTCTCCTCTTGCGTGCAGTTGCGTGGTGCTGCTCGGCGACCTCAACAACCGGATCTCCATGGACGCTGCGGTGGCACATCAGCTGGTGCGGGCCAAGACGTGGAGCAAGCTGCTGGAGAAGGACGAGCTGCTTCTGGAGCTATCCAAGGGCCGGCAGTTCAACGGCTGATGCGAGGGCGCCGTCACCTACCCACAAACCTCCAAGTACCACCGGGATTCGGACCAGTTGTACTGGTGCACCGACGATGTCACTATGGCAGTGCCACTGGCAGCGACAAGCTTCATCGGGGCGCCGTCATGGTATGAGACTATGAGACGCCCGACACTAGCACATCATCTCCCGGCTTGAATCGATCTTGCGAATGACATCATGTTTGACACGTACTGTTACTGATCAAAACACGTAGATGCAACAAGCTCGCAGAGCACAACCCATGAACGTGTCGCAGTCAAGAAAAAACATGCACAGTAAAGTATGTGGTTTTTTTTTAGCTTATCTTAGTTTTTTGAAAAGATAATTAAGTGAAGGCATGTGGAGTGTGGTAACTAGACACATGCCACAGGATACATTTGGGGTAGGATTTGATTTTGGAGCATGGAACGCGCGTGAGTTTAAAACAACATCATGCATAGAGATTAATCCAACTTCACTCTTGGTGAACATCAGTCAGTAAGTTATTACATCCTTTAAATTGATAAATTTATCATCAATTTGATATAAACAACCTAACTAATCTCTTAGTTCTCAAAATCTTCGTGGTTCTAACCAATTGGCATACCCTACTTATGGTTTATAATATAGGCCTGGAACCAAGAAAAAAACTTATAATGATACTAGCAAAAGTGCCCGTGCGTTGCCACGGGCTAGCCGGAAAAAAATCCCATAATATTGTTTTGATAAACTTATTAATGTTACTCATATAATAATATTATATTTGTTCAAAACTTATAATTCACAACTTTATAAGAGAGTAACAGGCCATATATATAAGGGCCTATTTGGATGATGAAGTTTTTCAAAACCAAAGTATTAAGAAACCATGGTTTTGGAAGCCAATGTCAAGCAAAACCATGGTTTAGAAAAGGAGTTTATGAGAGGAGTTTGGAAACCTTCAAAATGGTTGCACTTTAGTAATATCATGGTTATTAAACATGTAAAACTTGTTACATCCAAAAACCGTCATACTTTCCAAAACCAAATTATTCTTATCAAATTTTAAAAATACTTTGTATCCAAATAGAGCCTAATATCCAAAATATTATGAAATTACATAGCATTACACCAATTCTACTTCTTCCATGTATGTTCTTCAATCTCTTTAATCTCTTTTAAGATGTTCATTCTGCTACATGGGTTTGTTTCAATGCATAGTACATCCTTTTGCACGCCAGAACAGGAGGATGCTTAGATTGAAACTAAGCTTCAGGTCAGATCTATTACCTTGTAAAATTATGATCCAACTTACACTTAAATACTAACTGACAAAAAGATACCCTTTTTTAAATTTGTGAGATCATATGTTTGTACAAAATAAGGTTACATATCTATTGAAAGTTTTTTATACATCAGCCTCCTATCTCTGAAACATAGTTTGTAATAGATAAACAAGCAGCACATCCATAACGCACGTCCTTCCTAGCCAAGCCTAGATGCATACATTGCCCTGCCAACAGACATCTGCTGCCACACTTCCTGAGACATAAGCTAGAACTGAACGAGACATGAGCTCGCTAAGTGTAACAAGGCAACTTACATGTCTAGTTAGCATAACCAATCTAAAATCATGTCATTATTAGGGAACTTACATGGAGAGTAATCAATAGTGTCATAATCGCTCTACCATTTTTGCTACTTTCCAAACTCGTCCTGTACATGATATACATCAAGTGCAGCATGGCGCTTCCACTGAATTTCTATGGCTTTTTCTTCACCTAAAATAATTTATACAGCTACAAAATCACAAGAGTTCTGGCATCAAGAAGAAAAATAAGAGTTTCAGAAAACATGTGTACATGATATATATCTTAGAAAAATAATTAAGACAGACATTTTGTGAAAGCTTCCTCAGTTCAAGCTTCTCCAGTGCTCTGAAGACAAATTACCACACATTTCTTGTCTGCCGAGGCCTCCTTAGCTAATCTCACTACAGTTAGTGCCTTTGCAGACATGCACATATGCCTAAAGAAACACTGCAAAACAGAATCCATCAACTCACAACGATCAGAAGGAGCATGTTTCCTTAAAGAGGGAAAAAACAGGGGGAACAGGTGTTTGACCATATCAGGCAATTATACACCAGACTCACTACGCTATATTAGAGTTACATCTCAAGTTTCAGGTATGCCAAGGCAATATAATGTTGAAAAAGCATGCATTCATAGAACTGGCAAGACTAAAGTGTGCAAAGATGCCTTCATAAAAAAATACTTGTGAAAATATAAGGAAGTAACACCTGATGGCTGACACAATACAACCGCCATATTTTACTCGAATTTTTTTTCTTCAGAGAATTCACACGCTGATATATAATAGTAGCTCAAGGCGTTATTTGGCCCAAAATTCAGATGCCTTTCTGCACATAACGTGCATCACAAAGTAGATAGTGAAACTTAATGAGCTAAATATTTTGTCCCTCCTATCCTACATGATCCAAAAAAATTTGCATCCCAAAAAATTTGCATCATACACTTTCACTATTACAATAGGCAAATGAAAAGGTTGACACGTATATGATACTGAAGATAGATACTTTGCAACCATCTGCTGAAAAAAAAAATTCACAGTTTCGCTATAAAACCGCAAATTTCTTCTATTGGTTTCCTTTCAATTTTATAAGGAATATTTTTGCCAAAAAAAGAATCAGTTTAGCATATATATATATAAGAGAATATATTAACGCAGGTTATTTTAGCAAGAACTTGACTCCAATGATATTAGCAGCCTCTGGTGAAGAAGATTCACCTGGCCTGCAATCCGACCAAAAGCACAGATCCACTCCTCAGTAGAAATTATCTAAGTGATATATTGTGACAAATTAACATTTAAAATATCTAAGATAGAAAACCACACTTGTTTTGATGCGATTTTTAAGTAGTGAATAGAGAAGCAAACTGGAGGTAATCCTTTCTATTAAACGACAGTTTTTAAAGCAAGCTACGTTTGTGCAAGCACAATGACAAACCAAAAATTTATTGACTGTGGTCTAGGCTGCTTCAAAAACATGATAGACTGTCATATCAACAGAGATCAGAGATAAGGAATTCATGGCTTCAGATGCTCAGAATGCCCTCATCTGCAATAGTTTTCCCCCAAACAGGTGGCGGGCAACCTACAACATCACGGCAGAACTATCAAGCGCAACTAATAAAGCAATAGTAACTGCACTTCAGCAATGAAACATGAAAGGGCTCAGGTCAACAGCACTGCCGGTATTGCCTATCGCCATGAGCATCACGAACCTGTACCACTTGTAGGCACTCTGGCGGAGGCCGTGCTGCATCTGCGCCTCCCTCATGAGCTACAGCACTGCGGGAGCAAATCTGGGTCAGGTAAACAGAATCAGAGCTTGAATCTGGGGACGGCAGAGGCCGGCTCGTCGTTGATGGAGAACCCTGAAAACCTGACGGTCCGGTTGTCCTCGGTGGCGACGTCGAACTCCAATTCCGACGCGGCTGCTGCACAGGCATCTCCATGGCGGCGGAGGGCATGCCTCAGGTAATGGGCAAGAGAGGCGCGAGAACGCAGCCTCCGTCGCTGTCTGGGCATCGGTGACGATGCGAGGGATAGAAGAGGAGATCGAAAACACGAGGAGGGTCGGGGACTCGGTGAAGGGAGGGACGGCGTGGTCGGCGAGGAGGGGACGGGCAGGGAGCAAGGAGCGACGGCAGCGGCGGCGGCGGCGACGGGTGGAGCGAGGAAGCCGAGCCGAGCGGCTGCGCCTTTTTTTTTTAGTCATGGGGTGGGCCCCACCTGTCGGCACCCTTTTTTTTACACAGAGGGAGAGGGATGCGACGCACGTGAACTCAGATGAAAAATAATAGGAGTAGAGATGGCATGTGCTATTAGAAAGTGTTTTTCAGAAAATGCTCGCTGAGATTGAAAGGTGATGATAATTTGCAGATGAATTTTGGTAAGTGCAATACATTGTGTTTTTCAACATATGAAGTGCCTTCATGTTGCCATTTCAGATTATTTTATTAAAAGATTACTTAAATACAATAGACTATCACATATCCTTTCATCTTTCTTGGGCTCCTGTCGTCAAATAAGGTGTCCAAAAAATGTATCAACTAATGATTTCGTGTGTATGAAGTCTTAAAGCAAAATTTCTATGCCATATATAAACCTTATCAAAACAAATTATGTTCAGCCCAATATATAGCCTATAAAGCAAATTTATATTTCTATGTCATATATAAACCTTATAAAAGACCAAAAAATAATTAAATGGTCAACCCAATGTCCTACATAGTACTCCTTTTGTCCCAGTTTATTTGGCATACTGGATATGTTTTTGGATGTCCCAGTTTGTAGAATGTTCAATAAACCTGGTATATGTTCAAAATGCCAATTATTCCGGGACAGAGGGGGTATGAGATATTGATAGATCACTCTAAATAAGAGTTTAGATTAAATAATAGTTTTCCCCCAATCTGAAGGGTTTATGGAAAAGATAATTTTTTAGATATCTTAGAACATAAATAAATAACTCCAAAATCAGTTAATTGGCACTATAGCAAAAAAAAAAGTATAATGAAATCATGTAAACTGATAAGTTCTTGACAAACTATGAAATAAAGTAACAAGTCTAGCCGCGCAATATGCGCGGGTCTTCTTGCTAGTTCATACATACATGGATCAATCATGAGTGGCCAGTGTCAAGTTGGCACTTCTCCGGGCGGAGGAAGACGGCTTTGGCGTCAACGTCGAAGGTGAAGCGCGTGTCACCCTGCGGCCACGAGCCGATGACGGTCCTGTCACCCGGCACCACACCCATGCAGGAGTCCTGGCCGAATAACCCGAACAGCTTTCTCGGCGAAAGCGTGATCTCCGCGCCGGGCTCCCCCCGGAAGTGCAGCTTCACCTCCGGAATGCGCCGCCACACTTCTTTCGTCGCTCCGCGGACGCAGAAGGTGAAGCCGGTGCGGTGCACGCGGTGCAGCCCCAGCGGCTGAAGGTGCTCCGCCACGGCGTGCTCCAGGGCGGCGTAGGCGGCCGGCACCATCTCCAACATCGGCGCACCGACGTCGAGCACCGTCCCGCCGCTCCCGTCCTCCTCGTTGCGCCGGAACGTGTCGCCGTTGACGCCGGGCAGCATGGCGCCGGCGACGCTCACGCCGACGAGCTCCAAGAAGTATGGCCCGTAGTCCGCGGCGTGGTTGGCGTTGTACAGGATCTGGGCGGGGGCCATGCCGTCCGTGCTGGGGATGTCGCCGTCGAAGCGGAGGAAGCCCTGGCGAGGCAGTAGGAGAAGCGCCACGCCTGACGGGCTCGCACGAACTGCATGATATGGACGTAGCTCGCGTCCACCGCCAGCACCCCATGGATGCTGCTATTGTTAACCTTGGCCCCCTCCTCTAGTGCTGGTGCAGCCAGGGCGGCAGCTGCTGCTTCCTGGTGGTGGAGAAGGAGGGACACCAGCGCGGCAACCACCTGCAGGACGATGCTGTGCTCCATGACTTCAGTTAATCCTTCCTGTTGATCTCCGATGGATGGATGCTCTTTGCCTATGCGCCTTCCCGGCTTTTAAATAGCACCCCCATCAACCTAGCTCAACGCACTTCGATCCCTCTTGCTTGCTCAGAGTCAATGGCCGCAAGAGGATTCCAAGGTGCCTGTCGTGGGTGCAAAAAGAGTACTAATTAAGTGCTTCCTCATCAATGTGTTGCATGCAAGCATCATATCCCTTCCTCACTTCTATATTCTCCGGATGTAATCCTACCTGCAAGAGCTAGCAGATGGCTCTAACTTTTAGGACACTCTAATGACTGAGCAACTGGATTCTCATGCCATAAGTGATGCACCATTAATAATGTTTGTCTCTCCCATTATACTAGAACTATTCAATTTATGATTTAAGTTACGGCATGCATAAATCTGGTGTGCATATTTGTTGGATTGAATACGGAGGAAAGAGTGGGTGATGCATGTCCTTCAAAACAGTGAGTGCTTACAAATAGAGGAGGACCAGATGGTGGTCTTGGAGAATAGTATAGGGCATCCAAATAAGGATGCTTGCAAATTAATTGATTCACAGGCATATCTATAGTCATTGCATCCACTCAGAGCATTATGTAATCTGACTCCCGGGCCGGGCAACTGTCGTACCTCATCTCTAGAGTACTCTGTGCATCATGTATCAGTCCCTGGATCAGTAGCTGATACGCACAGGAACACAGATATGGTAATCACAAGCATACTTCGAATAGGTAAATAGGTATAGTACCTGATATATTGAGCCTTTAGTGGCGGTACGACAAGGATGCAGAAGTATCCAAGTCCTTCCGTCAATTAAAGGTGAAGCAAACACACACAGACAGCGGAAAGCACGACCCAAGCCACAGGCAGACTTGAGAAGCAGAACCGAAAACCAAGGCGTCGTCGTCTCCTATGAAGACATCTCCTACTAAAAACAACAATCGCAAACACGTGAGTACATAAGGTACTCAGCAAACCCTAACACAAAGGGTAAATATATGCAAGGGTATAACCAAAGGATAGGCTGAGGGCTTATCATATCGGCCGAAAAGCCAATTTTATGCAAGGCTTGTTTTTGAAAACAAAACAGTTCGCAAACTACAGTCAGGTATTGTCATTAGATTTAGTGGGGTTGGTTGGCCCTGGCAGAGATGCAATCCATCCCGCCAATTCCCAAATTTTAGTGCTGGCAGGAAACCAGTGCACAGCTCCACGCCGGTGTTTTCCAAAAAGACCAATCATTGTGTGGCCATAGCTTTCGCGTTGTCCAATACCGTGGAACACGGCTATCCGGATAGATTCTTATCCTCTGTAGAGGTTGTATACTTTCCCCACAAGGTACCCAGTCCTCCCCACTGCCATGGCTTAGACTGGATACTAATGGTTCCGTACCTACTTGGCGTCACCACGGCACCACCACGGAAAAACACCGACCAGGGGCTTCCATCATCATATAATAAAAAGGCCAAAGGCCATAATTGTCTCCACATGTCGGACCCGATGCCAATCTCATCGAATCTTCTCCTGACTTCCGTTGCGACTCCCGCCTACAAGTGGGTACCGGGTGAACGCTATAGTAGGGTGTGGTTCAAAACCTTTCCCATACAAGGCTTGTGGCTGTACGAAGGGTGCTAGGCCAGGCGGCACATGAACCGGTCCTTATACGACCGAAGCAAGCATCTTCAATAGCTATCCTCCACGAGGAATAGCGTCCCAGAGATAGCCTCCCCACTGAGGACTATCCCGCTTGCTCCCGTCCAAAACATTCCCCTCTATGGGTTGCACTTTATCACCACTCCCACCCATTTTCATATTTACTCACACCACCAAGAACACACACACTTTAACACAAAAACATATGAGCAAGATTAATTAAGTACACGGTGACAGGTCCTAAGCAGCATTTTAATCCAACACATCATTAAAGAATTAATGATGTGGGTTCCTAGGTTTAACAAGGAATCAGGATAAGCAAAAACAAGGCATGGCAATCAACAAGTACTTAGGATATACTAAGCATGTAAATCACTTTTAAATACCATGCATACTTTATTTTCAAAACAGGCTCTAGATGGGTTTCTTTGCAATCATAGGATCAATATGATCAAAGGGGAGTTAGGGCTTGCCTGATAATCGCTTTCCTAATCTTTAAGTTCTGGGTCTTCAGTCTTTTCTGTCGAAGTTGATGCCTTCGAGTCCTTTCTGGAAGCTCGTATCTTTCGACGGGTCTTGACCTCAGATTTCTCGACGAGTACTTGGATTCTTCTGGCTCTTCCTCGATTCTCGCGTAATCTAACGCATAGAAATACTACACATAAATAAACTACCGCAAAAGAAAATAAAGAGCGAAAAGAGCCGAAATAGATCCAATTAACTCCAATAAAACCGATAGCAAGCTAATGAAGAACAAAAGACTCAAAACACGGATGATGCATCCAGTTTTACTTTAACATGGTCTCGTTACCTTAAAAAGGCCATTAGGGGTGATGCATCGTACTCTATGGCTTTTGGTGTAATGAGAGATGCTAAACACGAAGAGAAGAGCATGAATGCATGAAGTGACGGGGACAGCGTGTGTACGTGTTCTTCGTACATTCGTGGCCCTAGCCTTCATACAGGTAGTAACCTATATAAAGGTTCATGCAACACGTGTACGAAGTACAAGGTGTGTCAGGTTAGGGCTCCTATACCTTATATCGTTAACCAATGATGACTTAGCTATTAATTACTTACTAGATTGATTAATTACTAAAACTAAACTATTATTTATTAAGTTGGTTGTCACACGTCGGACGCATGACGATGGTACGTGTACGTGAGCATGTGTGACATGAATGCACGACTGCAGATAAAACACTAAGATCAAATAAAGACAACTGGCAATTAAAATAACAACGAAACAACAACTCCAATAAGAACCAATAAAAGAGCGTTAATAACAGAGGATAATGAAACGATAGGGATCGGTAGGATGTGGTGAGGATATTGGAATAGGTGTTGCAGGCATTGCTAGGTTAAGTTTTGATTGAGCGATAATTGATCAAAGCTAGGTTTGGAGTTGTGTTCGTGATAGAAGGAGGTTATTAGATTTGAAGTGAAACAACATAAAAGGTTGTTAGGCTTAAAGCTAGCGAGCGAATGAGTGAATAGATGATACAAAGATGAAGCGGGGTGTATGTTGTGAGGTGGAGGGTACTAGATAACTAGCGTCACAGGATTGGTTAGGTTTAGGTGGGCAATAATTGCGACGTGCGAGATCGACATCGCATAACTGCCGGGAAAAGATATAATAGGTGAGAGGGTTTTTACGTCATTGATGGTGTCTAGGTCAAAGATGGTGCTTCAATAACAGTACCATGAGGTACTATGCATTTCTACGAACGCGTGGGCGCAAGAATCGCCCAAAACGGAGATATGGTTGAAAAGATATGAATATTTGAAGTTTTGGGGGCTCATCTGTAATTACAGAGGACTTTTCTATAATTGCAGAGAAGTTCTAGGGACCTATATGTAATTAGGAAAAGTTTAGGGACCTTGGTGTAAAAAGACAAGGGCTAAATTGTAATTACAGAAAAGTTTAGGTACTTTTCTGTAAAAAGACAGGGCTTAAACATAATTACAGAGAAGATGGAGGGCTTATCCGTAAAATGTACAGGTCTGGGGATTTCCTGAAATTTTCGGAATTATTCTTGTATTGGAAAACCCATGGATTGGGTTCACGGGTTCCGTGGACCGGGGCTGGGCTGCGGTCCATCGGTCCATGGTGGACCGAGGCGACGCGCGCGGTGGCGGCTCGCCGGAGTCATCGCCGTTGGCGGCTAGGAGGGTGTAACGGCGGCGGAAGCTCGTCGCGGCAATGTAGAGCGCGACGGAGGAGCTGCTGGTGGGTCATGTCATCGACGGGAAGTGGTGGAGTGATGACGAGGGCTCACCGGAGTTGGTGGTGGTGGTGGTGTGCGATGGGGAAGTGTGCGCGCGCGTGCTTGTGCTCGAGCGTGTTGCCGCACGGGTGCGCGCGTGTGTGGCGAAGTGTTTGGGCGCCTCAGCTCGGCCGGAGAAGCGCTATGGCAGCCGGCGGCGAGAGGGAAGGCGGCGGCGGTGAGGGTGGCTCTGTGGTGAGCTCACGCGAGAGGAGAGGAGGAGAAAGGAGAGGCGCATGAGAGAGAGGATAACCGGAGGGAGCTCACCGTGGGTGCGGCACGGCCGGAGGAGGGCGGGAGCGAGCTCGGGAGACGGCGCTTGGGTCGCCGGAACCCTAGGTCGCGTCGGAGAGAGAGAGGGAGAGAGAGAGAGAGAGAGAGAGAGAGAGAGAGAGAGAGAGAGAGAGAGAGAGAGAGAGAGAGAGAGAGGAGCAGTGGTCTATTTAAGGGCGACGATGGCGGTTCGGCACAGAAGGGCGGCGCGCACAGGAAGGCGGTGGCGGCGACAGGGAGGTATGGGCGGCGGCTGTGGCTGACGTCGCCGACGGGACACGACGGAGGAGGGGGCTGACAGGTGGGCCCCACCTGTCAGCGAGAGAGGAGAGGGAGAGGCAGGCTGGGCCGAGCTGCTGGGCCGGGGAAAGGAAGCGGCCCACGCGCGGCTGGGGAAAAAGAAAAAGAAAAAGAGGGGCAGGCTGGGCCGGAGGAGAAAGAGAAAGGTAGGTTTCGGCCCGATAGGCTTAGGAAGATTTGAAATAGGTTTTCTTTTTCTGGAATTTGAATTTGAAGGAATTTCAAATTCAAACAAAAACAAAGGTTGATCAAACACTCAAAACAAATCAAATAAAACACTAAAATCCATACGGTGTAGTTTTATGCAAGTTTAAAATTCAAAAATTTGAAAATCAACTTGGGATTTAATCCTACTTTCATTTTATTTGTTGTAAATTCAAAAGCTTCAAATTTTTAGTACATTATTTAAATGAAAGCAACCACTTGAGCACAAGTTTTATATTTCAAAAAATTTCATATTCAAACTAAGTTTAATTTATTTAGTGAATTTTATTTTGAAAATTCATTTCAAGGTAAGAGGTTGGACAAAATTTTTAATTTGGAGTGATTTTTATTCTTTTTTATTTTTCTTTTCTCCTTTTCTTTTTGCTCCAAAAGTAGGGGTGTTACAGCAACATAAGTATACAGTACTCATCAGTGCACAAGCTCGACTACCATTTATTTTTAAACATCCAAATTAAGGTAAAGGATTCTTGCAAATCAATTTATTCACAGGTATATCTATAGTCATTGCATCCACTCAGAGCATTATATATATGGGCTAGATTGGTTGGTGCCCTCGCACAAATCTGCCTGGCCAAAAGCAAGCCGGAGAACTGCGTATGATTTTCTGTTTGGTTGGAGCCGTGAGCATCGTGATTTTTTTTAATCCTTTTTAATTAATATTTTAATAATAACCTGGTCTAAACTAAATTTATAAATCTAGTCCATTTGGTCGCGCCAAATCGATTGGCGTGATCGAGACTAAAGCCTGGCCGCGTGAAATTCTCTCCCCGGTCAAAGCGATCGACAGAGTAAAATTAAAAGCTGCAGCAGATAATGGCCCACCTCGACTTGATTAATCTAACGCAAACGCGCGGAGGGAGAGCCGAGGCTCACCTGAGCGAACGCGTCTCACGGCCCTCCGCGCCTGGTCCTTCTTCCTCCAGTGTCAAGCCTCTCTGACGAGCAGCAGCACGCGCTATGGCAGGCCCCACGACTCGGGGGCCCCCTTCGTCACCCCGGCGGCTCGCGCGCCCCCAACAACTCGTGCGTCATCTCCATGAGCTTTTCCATTCGTGAGCGGTTCCATGACAAATACATCGTAGTCATATAGGCTGCCGCCGCGGTCACGTCCTCTGAGTCATATTGATCTGCATCCATCCATCGAAATAAGTACTTGAGACACAAAACGATTACGCAGGTTGAACTTATGCCTGGTGACTCTCATTTTCGGTCTGGCTTAATGAAAATTAAGAATGATTTTCTGAGATTGGGCAGATTTAACTTGGGGGATGGTACTCAAGTACGTTTCTGGGAAGACGCTTGGTTAGGAAGTTCAACCTTCAAAGACCAATACCCAAACCTGTATAACATAGTTAGGAAAAAGAGTGCGACGGTATCAACAGTGCTTGGTTCAGATCCTCTAAATGTGTCTTTTTAGAAGGTCCAACAACAGAACTGAATGGGAACATCTAGTTGCTAGAGTCCTGCATGTTCAGTTAACCGACCAAAAAGACACTTTTATTTGGTCTTTACATCAGCATGGGAAGTTCACAGTGCGGTCGATGTACCGAGCGCTTTCTGCCCCAAACGTCATACCGTGCAACCATATAATCTGGAAACTTAAATTGCCCTTAAAGATAAAAGTTTTTTTGTGGTACTTGATCAAAGGGATAGTTCTAACCAAAGATAATTTAGCAAAAAGACAACAGAAAGGAAGTTTAAAGTGTTGTTTTTGTAACTTAAACGAATCTATACAACATCTTTTCTTCGATTGTCATATGGCTAGATTTATTTGGAGAGTTGTGCAAGTTTCTTTTAATCTATCTCCTCCAAGCAGTATTCAGCATATGTTTGATGATTGGTTACAAGGAATAGATAGGAAACTACAATACAAAATTTTGGTTGGAATATGTACCATGATTTGGGCAATTTGGTTAAGTAGAAATGACTTGGTTTTTAACAATACACGAGCTGTTAATTCTATGTAGGTTTTCTTCAGAGGAACGTATTGGATAAGTTTTTGGTCGTTGCTGAGGAGGAAGACCGTCCTCAAATCAAATGGGGATGTCGTGTGCTTGAGACCATGGTCATGGAAGTTTTCACCAAGAATGGCTGGAGTTTTAGTAATCGTTTGTGTCATTAAGTGTTTTCAAACAATGGAGTCGTCTCTAGTTTGGTTTTGTGAGCTCATTTTTTTTTGGAGTACCTTGGTTTGTAATAAAGAAGATCATAGACAGCTACATGCATTGGTCGATGCAGAGGCTGAAATATTGAAATATATTCCCGTTTCTAAAAAAAAATATTGATCTGTGCTGCTGTACTGATAATTGAGAACTGTTATTTGAATGGATTGTTTCAAAATGATTTCCAGCATGCAATGCAATGCAATGCAACGCACTGGCAGCACTGCATACATCATCGTCGCTCACTGGATCGATGGATCGACAAGAGAGAGAGAGTGGTATGGATGCGATCAAGTGGTGGTGCCAGTGTCGCGATGGCAATCCTCTGGGCGGAGGAAGAATGTGTTGGCGTCGAGGTCGAAGGTGAAGCGCGTGTTGACCTGCGGCAGCGCGCCGATGATGGTTCGATCGCCCGGGAGGACGGCGAGGCAGGCGACCTGGCCTTCGAACGTGACGAAGAGCTTGCTCGGCGGGAGCGCCACAACCGCGCCGGGGGGCCGGAAGTAGAGCTTCACCGTCGGCCAACTTCGCCTTGCTCTCGATCGGGTAGCGGACGCAGAAGATGAAGCCGGGGCAGTGCACGCGAGGCAGATGCTCGACGTACGCAGCTACGGCGTGCTCCAGGGTGTCGTACGCCTCCCGCACCATCACCAGCATCGGCGTCGTCACGTCCAGCACCGTCCCGCCGCTCCCGTCCGCCTCGTTGCGCTGGAACCTGTAGGCGCTGACGCCCGGCAGCTTGGCGCCGTTGACGGTCACGCCGACGAGCTCCACGAAGTAAGGGCCGTAGTCGGCGGCGTGGTCGGCGTTGTACAAGAGCTGGTCGTGGTAGGCCGGAGCAGGATTCCAAAATGTTTGTCATGGGTGCAAAGAAAGACAAGGCTCTTTGCATGTGCTTCCTCATCAATGTGTTGCATGCAATCATCACCATATATATCCCTTCCTCCTCTGGATCTCATCCAGCACACATATACCTCTCCTCTGTAAGAGCTAGTAGTTGGCTCTAAACTTTCTAGACCATCTAATGAATCAACAACTGGATTCTCATGCCATAAGTGATGCACCATGTCTCATGGCATGCATAAATCTGTGCATGTTTGTTGGATTGAGTACTGAGCAAAGAGTGGGTGATGCATGTCTTTTCAAAACAGTGAATGCCTTTGAGGATATGGGGCATCCAAATAAGGATGCTTGCAAATTGATTGATTCACACATGCACCTATAGTCATTGCATCCACTCAGAGCATCATGTAAACCGACTCCCAGGCAACATAAGTATACACTACTCATCAGTGCACAAGGTCCACTAATTAAAAGACGTACAGTCATTAGTGCAGAAGCTTGACTGCTGGGTGGGTGCCAATTTTTAAAGCGGCAATATTGCAAGCGTGCTTTGAGCACTCTTCCTATCATTGTGACCTTCAACATGCAGCTCACCACCGTCCAGTTCCTGATCGTCTGGCTTTTAGGCTTTGTGGTCGTTGTCCGCAGCTTGCCCCGCGACCAAACCCTGAAGCTTTTCACTAGCCCTGGCATGAATGGAACTGTCCATGTCGACGATGACGGCGGCTTCCTGCAGCTGCCAGACAGTGCTGGAGAAGACGCCATCCACGATGTGATCAAGTACTACGTGGTAGCCACCATCGGCACAGACCTCGGCCAAGGGATGTACTCCCTGGCGATAGACACGGCACGCAGCGCGATGTGGACACAATTTTTCTTTCTTTTTTTCCAATTAGTGTGGTACTTTTAAAACCTTGAGAGCAAATAAATGTGATGGCTTCTTTTCTTGAACAAATATTAATATAATAGATTCGACGTCATTTACAGATTTCTCTCTCTCAAAGTAAACTCCTCGGACGATGTTAAAATATCATCAACATTGATATGACTTCCATTAGCAATAAAATGGTAGTAATAAATAGTAATCTTGGAGGTTCTGGATAGTTTCTGCTAGTGAGAAGAAATAGCAATTGATTAATCATTTATACTCTTGGCATCAAAGATATAATGAAATAGCAACCTGAGATTCTCGGGCCTTAAGTGATACCACCATGATAAACACCCTTCATCATCACTGCAGATTGATTGTTGTGTGCATTCTATTATACTAATCAGTGATGCTTCAACAATAATATTTTTTTCTCGTATTCAGGATGAATTTGGATGCATAAATCTATGCCTATTAATTTGTTGGATTGAGTACTGAGAAAAGAGTTGGTGACGCATGCCTTTTCAAAACAGTGAATGCCTTTGAGGATATGGGGCATCCGAATATGCATAATTAAGATTGAGCATATTGATACTGAGTTAAATATAGCGGATCCGCTTACCAAAGGTTTACCACCACACCTTTTTGAAATACATGTCATTTATATGGGTCTGGTGGATAGCTTTGATAAGGTCCTGGTATAAGGGCCGTTAATCTTCCCCAAATAAGAGTAAGAGTCCTGACAAAGTTTTCTAGTGGAGGCTATGGGTAATATTGTCCCAGTGTGACGTGGTCCGCTGATGACATATTGGTCTGGTGCTCGCTGGTTTACTGAGGAGGGATTAAGATTAAGTTAAGAGTAAGTTTAAGTTTAAGTTATTGACCATTTGGTCAAGGGGGAGAATGTTAGTTTTCGTGTTGACCTCAGTCAACAACCGACCTAAGGGAGAGGGGGAGGCCTGCCTACCCTAATCCCTCTCGGTTTGGGCCTTTACCCTAGGCCCATATCTGCTATGATTGGAAAGCAGAAACTAAGTCCAATACGGGCTCGGCCCCGGATCTACTGCGTCATCTATTTAAGAGGAGGCCTACACGCCTCCCAAGGTTGACCGTGACCTAATTCCACCGCCACCTATCGTTCAGCGGCGCAGGAAGATCTGGAAGCCCGAGTTCGTCTTCCCAGGGGCCAGTGCCGCTACCGCCCCGAAGGGAATCGCCAAAAGACACTCAAGGAGAAGCTGCGCTACATCCCTGAACGTCTTCAGGCTCTCGCCGTCACCTCTGCACCAGCAAGCGTCATGGACGCCACTTCTGCTGGTAATTGATCTAACCTAACCCCTAATTCCGCATTAGATTAGTTTACTAGATGTGATCTGTTATCTTGACTAGATGATCCTGTTTAGCCTAAGCATTGTATTGATCTAAGGCTAATTAGTTCTATCAATTGGTATCAGTTAGCCTAATCTAGTCGATTAGATCCTCTAGTGTTTATGTCAGTGGTTCGGTTCCTATGTTAGATCCTTCATGTTTTAGTCAGTTAAGCTTTAATTGCTTGATCTAGCCCTAGACAGAGGTGTTTCAGTTAAGGTTAATCATGTTTTAGTTCAGTAATTAATCTCTGTTTAGTCAAGTTTTATGCTACTGCGCACTAAGATTGTTCATGTTTTAAGTTATTCTTTAGATCTTTCTATGTGCAGTCAGTAATTAGTCATGTTTTAGTTAGCACAGTAAGTAATTAGATTAAGATTAGTTCATGTTTGAGTATTTACAGTAAGAAATTCAGTTAATTGCTCATGTTTTAGCAGTTAGGGTTTCGTTTTTCATTAATCTAAGTTGCCATGTCACACGAATTTGATGCGCACTTAAGCTAAGCTGGGCTCTAGGGTTGGAACTCACACATCCTAACCCTAACCCTAACCCTAAGAAAACCCTAAGATGAGAGGTCTTACCTCTCAGGTTGTCGTCGTCCTCTGCCGCACTCACATCCACCGCGCGAGGATGGCGGCATCTCTCTCCCTCCCGGTCGCCGTCGAGCTCGCCGCCATGGGCGCGACCTCGCCGCGCATTAGATCCGGGCCGCGCGGCCTCAGATCCGCCGCGCGAGCTCCTTGGCACGCGCACGGGCCTTCGGGCCGTCGCCGTCGTCGCCGCTTCTCCTCGCCGCCGTGTGCCTCCGGGTGCGCGGCGAGCCCCTGCCTCAGATCCGCCCCACCGTCGCCGTAAGGGCACCACGGCGGAGGGACTCGACGGAGCCGCGCGCGTCGATTCGCACGCGTGCGCCGGCGAGCCTCTCCCCGCGGTGCCATGGCGGCCGGCCGGCGCGGGGCGGCGCGCTCACGCGCGTCTGCAGCTGTGAGAGAGAGAGGAGCGGAGTGAGGAGAGTGAGGGAGAGAGAGCGGAAATGGGGGCTAGGGTTTCGGCCGGCGTTTTTATGCCGAGACCGTCACTCCCTGGCCGTCCGATCCGCTCCGGCCTCGATCCGACGGCGCTCAGACCCGGCCGTGTTGGGCTGGGCTGAATGCGCGGCGCGCGCGCCCGCGCCTCGGGCTGCTTTCGCGGCCCGGCCGTCGGTTTTCGGGCTTTAAGCCTGACGACCTTTTAGCGGCCCGCGCGGCGTCACGCTGCGCGTCGGGCTGCGCCAAAATTCGTGCGCGCGCGCTGGGCTGGGCCGTGCGCATCAGTTTGGGCCGCGATTTTTTGAATACGGCCTGCGCACGAATTTTAATGCTTCATTCTTTTTCTTTTAAGTTTTAAGCTTCCTGTTTAAGTAATTTAGCTGTAAATTAATGTTTTAAGCTAAGTTTTCAGTAAGTTAATTTTATATGTTGGTGTTTTACGTTTTTTAAGTTTAAATCCACCAATATACTCTGAGATGCCTCTATTTAAATGGATCCACCGTGAAGTTTATTTAGAGTAAACTTGTGATTATTTCTGACCACCGTTGATTGATCATGAGTATTTTAAGTTAAATTTCGTTTGTTTTCCCCACCGGTGATGCAAATTGAAATTTATTTGTGTGATTTTAATCAGACCACCGTAGGGTTTTAATCATGCACTTAATTTTGCATTTCATTGTATATTATTACTAAGCTAAGTTTTCTCTTATGTTCAGTGACGAACGTCAATGCTGCTGCCTCTGTCCTTAGCAACATTGAGAACCTCAACGGGGCAAACTTTCCGGACTGGAAGAGCAAGGTCACTACATGCTTGGCATGGAATGATCTGGATATGGCTCTAAGGGAGGATAAGCCCGCTGCTCCTGAGGCTGGACAAGCTGCGACGCCTGCTTTTGAGAAATGGGAGAAGTCCAACCGTATGGCTCTTATGGTCATGACTGGTACCATCAGCCCAGGCATTAAGGGTGCACTCCCCACTAAGAATTCAGAGGGACATGACTACACTGCCAAGGAGTTCCTCGCTAAGGTTGAGAAAAATTTTAAGAGCTCCTCTAAGACTTATGCTAGCACTCTCATCATGAAGCTAGTCTCCTCTCAGTACACTGGCACGTCTGGCATAAGGGAGCACATCTTGAACATGTGTGACATGGCTCATAGGCTTAAGGAGATGAAGATGGAGATCTCTGACGGTTTCCTCGTTCATTTCATCATGACGTCCTTGCCATCTACCTTCAACGCCTTCAAGATCAACTACAACACCAACAAGTCCGTTTGGACTATCAGTGAACTAATCAGCTATTGTGTTGAGGAAGAAGAGCGTATCAAAACTGAGAAGATGAAGGATGTTGTGAACATGGTTGGCAACCTTAGTCTCAACTCCATACCTAAGAACCAGCATGAGGCTAGCAGCAGCAAGCAAGGTCAGAAGGGGGGAGCGAAGAATAAGAACAAAGGCAACAAGAACTTTGCTCCCAAGAACAACAACAAGTTCAAGAACAACCACTCTAAGGGTGGTAAGATGTTGTGCTCCTTCTGTGACTCTCCTAAGCACCTTCAGAAAGCCTGTCCAGCTTTAAGGAATGGTTGAAGCAACAAGGTAATTTTAAGTTTGATGTTGTTTCTTTCATTGATGAGTCATTCTTAGCAGATTTTTCCCCTAATACTTGGTGGATTGACTCAGGTGCCACCGTGCACATTTCTAATTCATTTCAGGCATTCCGTTCGATCCGAACTATAAGAAGGGGGGGAGCGAAATCTAAGAGTGGCTAATGGGACGGCCGTTGAAGTTGAAGGCGTTGGAAGCTTCGACTTAGAGTTGCCAGGAGGCTTCCAGCTTCATTTAGATGATGTCCTTTTTGTTCCTAGTTTAAAGAGAAATTTGATTTCTGTATCAGCTTTAGATGATTCTGGACATGTGTGTGAGTTTGGCAACAAACAATGTGTGATCAAGTTTAATGAGATTAGTGTTGGTCTTGCTAGTCGGCAAGGCATGCTTTATATGCTCTCTCTTAATGATTCTGTGATGAATGTTACTACACATAAGCGTAAGCGTGATAATAAGACCTCTTCGCAATTGTGGCATTGTCGCCTTGGCCACATTTCGAGGGGGAGAATTGAGCGTCTCATTAAGGACGAAATAATAGAGAAATTAGACTTCTCCAATTCAGAGCAGTGCATTGACTGCATTAAGGGAAAATATGCTAAGACAATTAAGAAAGGAGCTACTAGGAGTACGGGCGTGTTAGAAATAATTCACACAGATATCTGTGGCCCTCTCTCAGTAACTTCGGTAGATGGCTATGATTCTTTTATCACATTTACCGATGATTATTCCCGCTATGGACATATCTACCCCATAAGAAAGCGTTCAGATGCGCTAGAAATATTTAAGATATATAGACATGAAGTTGAGAAACAGCATAACACCTCCATTAAAATTGTGCGGTCAGACAGGGGTGGAGAATACTACGGGAAACAGCATAACACCTGCTGAATATGGTCAAATTAAGGGACCATTCGCTAAGTATTTAGAAGAAAATAGCATTAAGGCACAATACTCCATGCCTGGAGAACCACAGCAAAATGGAGTGGCTGAGCGGCGTAACCGCACATTAATGGACATGGTAAGAAGCATGCTCAGTCATTCTAGTCTACCTGTCGAACTATGGTTAGAGGCATTAAAGACAGCTGCCCACATACTTAATCGGATTTCATCTAAGTCAGTTCGCAAGACACCTTTTGAGCTGTGGAATGGGAAGAAACCGTCACTTAATTATTTAAAAGTGTGGGGCTGTCCCGCTGAGGCTAAGCTATTTGATCCTCAGCATAAGAAATTAGACTCTAAGACAGTGAGTTGTCACTTTATCAGATACCCTGATAAGTCTAAGGGATACCGTTTCTACTGTCCTGGTCGCTTCACTAAGTTTGTTGAAACCAGACAGGCCGTGTTTCTTGAAAACTCGGAAATTGGTGGTAATTTCCCGAAGATTGATATAAGTTTAGAAGAACTGCGGGTCAATTTTCCTGATCCGGATTATCAAACACCTGTGTTTCAGTTCGTACCGCCAGTTATTCCTCAGATAAGCAGCACAGTGGCGCCCACTGTCACTCAGGCGCCAGTAGTTCAGACGCCAGAGATGCAGGCGCCAGAAGTTGTGGTCCCGGCGCCAGACGTTGGGCACGAGGCGCCAGCAGCAGAGGTACAGGCGTAAGAAGTGCCATTAGTAGAACCTCAACCGGCCCCTGAACCTGCCGTAATCGAACCATTAAGAAGATCTGTCAGGGAAAGGAGATCGGCTATTCCTGACATTTACAAGACATACTTAAGTGAGGATTTGTACGATGTCGGGAACATGAACGACCCTGCCAACTTTAAGGAGGTAGTTCAGAGTGAGAATTCCACTAAATGGATTGAAGCCATGGAAGAAGAGGTTAAGTCTATGAATTCTAATCAAGTATGGGACTTAGTAGAAATTCCTGATGGAGTCAAACCAGTGGGCTGTAAATGGGTCTACAAGACCAAACTTGACTCTAAAGGGAAAGTCGAAAGGTTCAAAGCTAGGCTCGTTGCTAAAGGGTTTACGCAGAAGGAGAGGATCGATTACAACGAGACCTTCTCTCCTGTGTCTTCCAAAGACTCTCTTAGAATTATCATGGCAATTGTAGCTCATTTTGATATGGAGCTGCATCAGATGGATGTTAAGACTGCGTTCCTGAATGGAAATTTAGATGAGACTATTTATATGGTTCAGCCGGAAGGTTTTACCATTAAAGGTAAAGAGAATATGGGATGCAGATTAAGGAAATCCATTTATGGCCTTAAGCAGGCGGCCAGAATGTGGAACTTTAAGTTTGATGAAGTAATTAAGAGATTTGGATTTAAGAATAATGACGTGGATCCTTGTATCTATGTCAAATCCAAGGGTGGAAAGTTAATAATCCTAGTGTTGTATGTTGATGACATACTATTAGCCTGCAACGATAAGAATATGTTACATGAGACTAAGAACTTCTTGTCATCTCATTTTGACATGAAGGATCTACGTGAAGCCTCGTATGTACTTAGCATTGAGATACACCGAGATAGAGCCAAAGGAACACTAGGATTATCTCAGAAAGCATATATTGAGAAAATGCTTAAGAGGTATAAGATGGATAAGTGTAACACATCTCCTGTCCCATTTCAAAAGGGCGATAAGCTTCATAAAGGTCAGTGCCCTAAGAATGATTTAGAAAAGAAAAGAATGGAGAACGTTCCCTATGCATCGGCTGTTGGAAGCTTGATGTATGCGCAAGTCTGTACGCGTCCAGACTTGGCATTTGCAACCGGAGTTTTTGGTCGATATCAGTCTAACCTAGGATTGGCTCACTGGGTGGCTGTTAAGAAGGCATTAAGATATTGCCAAGGCACTAAGGATTACATGCTCACATACAAGAGGACAAACGACCTTCGGGTCGAATGTTACACGGATGCCGACTTCGCTGGTGATAAGGATGAATTGAAATCCACTCCTGGATATGTTTTCACGCTAGCGGGGGGAGCGATTTCATGGAGGAGTGCTAAGCAGTCAGTAACAGCTGGATCTACGATGCAAGCTGAATTCGTGTCATGTTACCATGCCTCGGGACAGGCAATGTGGCTTAAGAATTTTATTCCGGGATTAAGGATTGTTGATAGTATCTCGAGACCTATCACAATGCACTGCGACAATCAAGTCGCAGTTTTCTTTAGCGGTAATGAAAAGATAAGTAGTGCTTCTAGGCACATCGACGTCAAGTTTCTTATCGTTAAAGAAAGAAACCGGGACCGCATAATTAAGATTGAGCATATTGATACTGAGTTAAATATAGCGGATCCGCTTACCAAAGGTTTACCACCACACCTTTTTGAAATACATGTCATTTATATGGGTCTGGTGGATAGCTTTGATAAGGTCCTGGTATAAGGGCCGTTAATCTTCCCCAAATAAGAGTAAGAGTCCTGACAAAGTTTTCTAGTGGAGGCTATGGGTAATGTTGTCCCAGTGTGACGTGGTCCGCTGATGACACATTGGTCTGGTGCTCGCTGGTTTACTAAGGAGGGATTAAGATTAAGTTAAGAGTAAGTTTAAGTTTAAGTTATTGACCATTCGGTCAAGGGGGAGAATGTTAGTTTTCGTGTTGACCTCAGTCAACAACCGACCTAAGGGAGAGGGGGAGGCCTGCCTACCCTAATCCCTCTCGGTTTGGGCCTTTACCCTAGGCCCATATCTGCTATGATTGGAAAGCAGAAACTAAGTCCAATATGGGTTCGGCCCCGGATCTACTGCGTCATCTATTTAAGAGGAGGCCTACACGCCTCCCAAGGTTGACCATGACCTAATTCCACCGCCACCAATCGTTCAGCGGCGCAGGAAGATCTGGAAGCCCGAGTTCGTCTTCCCAGGGGCCAGTGCCGCTACCGCCCCGAAGGGAATCGCCAAAAGACACTCAAGGAGAAGCTGCGCTACATCCCTGAACGTCTTCAGGCTCTCGCCGTCACCTCTGCACCAGCAAGCGTCATGGACGCCACTTCTGCTGGTAATTGATCTAACCAAACCCTTAATTCTGCATTAGATTAGTTTACTAGATGTGATCTGTTATCTTGACTAGATGATCCTGTTTAGCCTAAGCATTGTATTGATCTAAGGCTAATTAGTTCTATCATCCCAGTCCCCGGGGAACAACACCAATTCCTCCTACTTCCTCAATCTGGTCGGCGTCAGCGTGGCCGGAGCACGGCTGCCCGGCATCACCAGGGACACGTTCCAGCAGCGTACTACTGGAGGCGCCGGTGGGATCGTGATCAACCCCGGCGTGAGCACGATGATCATGGTGCGGGCAGCGTACGACGCCCTGGAGCATGCCCTCGAGGATCACCTGATCAGGGCGGCCGGGCTCCGACGCGTCGTGAGCTGCTCCGGCTACCACCTCTGTGTCAATGGGTCGACGCACGCCGTGCAGCCGGACATGCCCTCGGTGACGCTTCACTTCGATGGGTGTTTTGATCTGGAGCTCGGTCCGCAGCAGATGTTCGTGGGCACGTCGTCGTCGGAGGTCACCTGCCTGGCCGTTGTGCCCGGATCCATGACTGTCATCGGCGCCTTGCAGCAGATGAACATGCGCTTTACCTACGACTTGATTGAGGACACTATATTCTTCGTGCCGAAGAACTGCGCCCTCGACGTCACGCCTTAAGTAGCCCTGCCTTAAATTAGCTGCTTGGCTGTCTTCTTCAAGTAGCAATTTTTATATGATCAAGCAGTATATATATGACTGCAGCTGATGACCAAAAAAGGGAATAAATAAACAACAGTTTCATCGATGACTCATTTTGATTTACAACAGTTTCATAGAAGTCGATGCCGTCGAGCACGGCGTTGCCGAACGGCCGGAACACGCCGCGGCGGCCGCCGCCGAGGTAGGCGTCCCACAGGTGGTCGGCGACGTCGCGTGCTGACTTGGTGGTGGGGAGAGAGTACTGGCAGCCGTCGCCGCCGATGGAGAGGAGCACGAGGATGTGCATAGACTGGCAGTGCTTGACGTTGGCGCCGACGGCGGCGGCGTCGTGGCCGGAGATGTCGAGGTTGTACTTGAGGTGGCCGAAGACGCTGAAGAAGGAGATGATGACGGTGGTGTAGAGGCCGGTGTCGCAGGCCTCCCTCAGCGAGCCCTCGGTCTTGTTCCGGCCCTAGAAGACGGTGAGCTGCCCGGTCTTGCCGGCGGTGGTTGGGTCAACGACGGAGCAGAGGAGGAGAAAGAGGAAGCTGCACGAGAGTGAGGTGGTGGCTACAAGAGGTGAACGGCGTTGGAGCGCCATTGCTTACGTTCACTGCTTTCGATTAAAGGCGATGGCAGTGCACGAGTAGTGCTCCGTATATATATGTTCTATATACTGGTCTCTACTACACGACTTTGTACACTGTGAGAGAATCTGAAGACGGTGGCGCAAGGACATGGAACGTAAGGCAATGGCAGAGGCACACGGCTTGGGACATCAGAGTCAACTAGCAAGATGGCCCGCGCAATTCTGCGCGGCTAGAACCCATATTGTTTTTCATTTCAGTGTGATAGACTTTGGCCAGTACACAACATCATTCATTCTATACGCCTTGATATCGACATCATAGGTACATGGGGTGCTCGATCCACACATATAGCATATATTATACCTATGTTCGCAATATTTTTTCTTTTCTTTTCTTTATTATCCGGTTGATATGGTTTAGCGATATATAATGAAGTTAGTTTGATACGGCATACTAAAGTAATGGTGTTCTTAAGAAATTGAATTTATGCTGAAGAAAAGTGGCAACAAAAATGTACACTCTGTTTGTTCTAGAACAAACATAAAACTTTCTGAAATTACCTACAGATAGGGTATGAAAATAAACCAATAGAGCTTGAGAACCAACAAATTAGCTAGACTTTTATACTCAATTATTTAAATGAAAGTGATACTGACTAATTTAGATTATAAGCATAATACTTCTTAAGCTTTTTGATGTGCAAAGTTATCTGTAAGAGCTAGTTAGGACCTGTCTTCGCAAAAAATAAAAAAGTTAGGCGACCTGTCTATAAGCAAGGTGTGCATGTAGCTCAACAAAGGCACGATGTTGTTCTTTAGGCATCCGTTTCTGTGTTTCGAAATCAATCCAAAGCAAACGATCTAACTTCTGCTATTCATCTTTTATTTCCTTGAGTAAAGCTCCAATAAAGAAAAAATGAAGAACCGGTTGTGCAAGTTATTCTTGACTCCTTGGCTGGTATGTAATTGATCAACACTGAAGCCTCCATTGAGAGCCGGTATGAGCTGCAGTGCATGAACCCTGTTATGCCTGCCCATTGATGCCCAATTCGCTTGGTCCTGCACATTCAAAAGCCTGCGCTATGCTAAGCTGCATTGTTGCCACATCCGTATGCAACTGATCCATCTGTCATGATGCTGATTATTGATGTTGGCCGGAGGATTTCTCTGTTGTTGCCTGCATCTTCTCACATCAAGCATCGAGGTCGGTCAGATGGTGTCATCTTGGGTTCCTGACACAGAACTATCTCCGGTCTCCTAGTCTTATCTATGATCTTCTCAACATCTAAACGGATCACCAGCTTCAGCAGGGACGTTCTTTGACTGGCATGTGTTTTTCTACTTTTTACGGCTACTACCTCGTTCTGTCAACGCCGACGAACTCCAATCGGATTAGCACCTAAATATGACTAATTAACTCCAATGAGCCAATGGTTACGCTTCTCTGCATTGAATGATGGCAGCCTCGCATGATCGCAACATTCGTAGTCTAAACCCATAAAGAACCAGTTGCCTTGAAAATATTTTCTACCCTGCCATACTCGACCCACCTGTAGATCAACTGTTGATGTAAACCATCCCACCGTTGATTTAAGGTAATTGGTGGGCCATGTCCAAATTGTGTGACGCTCAGCCAATTGTTTGCACTTTTGCAGTGCAAAAATCTTACATTTGGCAAACTTTTTTCACCTTGGAACATTTCTACCTTCCCGCAAAACCCACGCCATTTAATTCCTCAACTCGGATTCGCTCTGCCAATCCTTCCAAACCAGGAGCGTGCGCTTTCCAAAACAATTTCCGGATTTCCTATGGTACTTTCCAAAACAATCGTTCCAAAATTTAAATTGCCGGACGCGCTACAATACGTTTACTTTCCAAAAGAATGTCACCCCCTTCCTAGAGTTCTTCCCAAAATCCTGTTGTCTTTTGAATGTCGTGCCGTGGTTGATTTAGAACAATATTTGATCGCTGGTGTTCCTTCTTTTTCATCTCTTGTTTGCCGCGGATCCTGTATGGTCGCAGGTTCTGATAATTGATCGTCGCAAGCCCTGTAGAGGAGGCGGCAAACAATTGGCGAGTTTATCAAAGGAGCCACGGGTCTAGGTTGTTAACAAATAATGCATAAACAAGATCGAAATGAGACACAGATTTGTACGTGGAAAACCCTTGCGGGAAAAAACCACGGGCGCCGACCGGCGATCTTCACTATAGAGGAGAGTTTACAAATGCAGGGGAATAACAATGAGTCGTCAACTCTTCCCGTGCAACATACAAGATGTATATATATGTGAAAACTAATACAACCCGTAACGTGGGATGACTCCACCTCTCACACCTCCTAGGCGTCCCTAGCGAGGCCCAATAATTCGGATCATATTCCAACAAACTCCACCTTGAGACGAATTCCATCTTGCAGCGAATGAAATATCATCAATCAACTCACTTCAATAATAAATAACACCAAGCGCCAACAAGTCACTATGACTTAAACTTTAACACCAACCAAGCTTAAGCATAACTCAAACTTAGTAGTGGGAACTGGCTTTGTCATCATATCAGCAGGATTATTATGAGTGCTAATCTTGCACACTTTAATATCACCTCGAGCAATCACTTCTCGAATAAAATGATACCTCACCTCAATATGTTTTGATTTATCAAAGAACATCTGATCTTTAGTAAGGTAAATAGCACTCTGGCTATCACAGAATACAGTAGTGCAAGAATCATCTCCACAAAGCTTAGCATACAAATCTCTCAACCAGAGAGCTTCTTTTCCAGCTTCAGAAATAGCCATATATTCAGCTTGAGTAGTTAATAGAGCAACAGTAGACTGCAAACATGCTCTCCAACTAACAGCACAACCACCAATGGTGAAAACATAACCTGTGAGAGACCTCCTCTTGTCTAAATCACCAGCAAAGTCAGAATCAACATAACCAACAAGTCCATCTCCAGATTTCCCAAATTGCAAACAAGCACTAGAAGTACCGCGCATATATCTCAAAATCCATTGAACTGCTTTCCAATGCTCTCTGCCAGGATTAGCCATGTATCTACTAACAACACTCAATGCATATGATAAATCCGGACGAGAGCAAACCATAGCATACATAAGATAACCAACTGTGCTGGTATAAGGAACTCTAGACATGTACTCAATATCATAATCTGAGTCAGGACATAAAGCTAAAGATAGTCTAAAATGTGGAGCTAATGGAGTACTCACTGGTTTAGCATCATGCATATTGAAACGACGAAGTACCTTTTCAATATAGCCTTTCTGACTAAGATATAACTTGCCAGAACTCCTCTCTCTGATAATCTCCATGCCAAGAATTTTCTTTGCTGCACCCAAATCCTTCATCTCAAATTCACCATTCAACTGAGATTTCAATTTGGCTATTTCTGACATATCTTTTGCAGCCATTAACATATCATCGACATAGAGAAGCAAATAAATAGCTGAACCATTAATGGTCTTCAAATAAACACAGCTATCATAATCAGAATGCTTAAAACCATGAGAGAGCATAAATGAGTCAAATCTCTTATACCACTGTCTAGGAGATTGTTTCAAGCCATAAAGAGATTTCCTTAACTTGCAAACAAGGTTTTCTTTTCCAGGAACAACAAAACCTTCAGGTTGATCCATATAAATGTCCTCATCTAATTCTCCATGTAAGAATGCAGTTTTGACATCTAATTGCTCAAGCTCATAATCATGCATAGCAACAATACTGAGTAAAGTGCGAATAGAGCTATGTTTCACAACTGGAGAAAAGACATCATTATAATCAATACCTGGAATTTGGCTATAACCCTTAGCCACCAACCTTGCTTTATACCTTGCAGTTTCATTAGGAGAAATTGTTTCCTTCCTTTTGAAAATCCACTTGCAACGAACGGGCTTCTTCTCTTTAGGCAACGGTACTAAATCCCAAGTACCATTCTTATCAAGTGACTCCATCTCATCTTGCATAGCGGTAACCCAATTGTTGCAATCAGTAGAAGTAATAGCCTCAGCATAATTAGAAGGTTCAGCACTACCTTCAACATCTTCTGCACAACTCAAAGCATAAGCAACAATATTACACTCCTCAATTAACCTCTTGGGTCGAACATGAGGCCTCCTAGACCAGTCACCGGCAATAGAACGTTGTGAAGACTGCACAACGGGAGAAGAATGTGGGACAATAGATGAATCATCATCATCAATAGGTGCATCTGGCATAGCAGTATCTGGTGTATGATCTGAATCAATAAAATGCTCCACCTGAACACTAGAGGTCTGCGAACTCTGAACAGGAACATCAGTAGACATAGCAGATTCATTAAAGACAACATTTCTGCTTATAATAACCTTTTTAAATTCAAGATCCCACAATCTATAACCTTTAACACCAGAACCATAACCAAGAAAGATGCACTTAATAGCTCTAGGCTCCAATTTACCATTATCAACATGAGGATGAGCTGGGCAACCGAAAACTCTCAAACCAGAATAATTAACTGGAGAACCAGACCATACCTCAATTGGTGTTTTCTTATCAATTGCAATAGATGGTGAACGATTAATCAAATAGCAAGCAGTGGAAGCAGCTTCAGCCCAAAAATGTTTACCCAAACCTGCATTGGACAACATGCAACGGGCCTTCGAGATGATAGTCCTGTTCATACGCTTAGCCACACCATTCTGTTGAGAAGTATAAGTAACGGTACGGTGTCTCACAATGCCTTGAGACTTGCAATAAGAATTAAAAGCATTAGAACAGAATTTCATCCCATTATCAGTACGAAGTACCTTCACCTTTCTCTCGGTTTGATTTTCAACCATAGTCTTCCACTCCTTAAATGCTGACAATGCATCTGATTTATGCTTTAAGAAATAAGGCCAAACCTTCCTTGAATAATCATCAATGATAGTCAACATATAACGACGACCATCAATAGAAGTCTTGCGAGCTGGCCCCCATAAATCAGCATGCACATAATCAAGAATGCCTTCAGTTGTATGAACCGAAGTGTTAAACTTCACCCTCTTGTGTTTGCCAAACACACAATGCTCATAGAAATCCAGCTTACTGATGCTATGACCATCCAGAAGTCCTCTCTTGCTCAAAACTGCCAAACCAAGTTCACTCATATGCCCAAGACGCATATACCAAAGATTAGTAGCATCAGAATTAGATAATGACTTGGAACAAACAGCAACATTACCAATAACTGTAGTGCCTTTGTAGCACCCTATGTTTTGCCCATAATGAAAAATCACTAAAAATTTGAACTTTTTCAAATTTGAACAAAATTCAATCAAAGTAGAAGTAAATTCCAAGCCAAATTCAAAATTTCGAATTTTAAATGTGCATCAAACACCACCATCTGCATATTTGGAATTTTCTGACTTTAATTATGTGTTCTTTTGGCTTTGATCCTTTTCCAAATTTGAATTTCATTCAAATTCGAATCCTAGAAAATTCTGGAAAATGTTTAAACTTCTTTTCCCACCTGGGCCACCCTCCTCCCTTTCTTTCTCCCCCGGCCCGCTCCTTTTTCTTTTTCCCCCGCGCGCCCGCCTGCGGCCCAGCTCCTTCCGCCGGCCCAGCAGCCGCGCCAGCCCACTCACTCAGAGACACTGACAGGTGGGGCCCACCTGTCAGTGTCGTCCCCTTCCTCCTGCCACCGCGCCAGCGCGCCCATGCCGGCTGCTTCGCTTCGTCGCGTCGCGCTACACCGCCGCCGCAGGAGCTCACGTGCACGCCAGCGCCTCGTCCCGTCACCCCGTCGCGTCCGCCAACCCCGCGGCAGCGCGCCCATTTCCCCCCCCCCCCCCCCCCCCCCCCCCCCCCGCGCGGACCGACGACCGAACCGGCGAGCTCCCACTCCATGACGTCGCGCCACACCAGCTTCGCCTTGCTCCGTCCCGTCCGCCGCACTGTGGCCGTCCCGCGCGCCCGTCATCGCGCGCGTGGGCGTTGTCCTCCCTCTGGCGGCCGTCGCGTCGCATTTACACGGCCGCGGACCGAGCCGACGACCACCGTCGCGAGCCAGCGCCCAACGGCTCGCTCCGAGGTCCCTATAAAACCCGATGAGCTCCGCCTCCGTTCCCTCCTCTCCTCCCCGAGCTCACCCGCCTCCAATTCACACTCCGGCGCCACCAATTTCACTTTTCCCCATCTTCCTTCTCCAAGTCCGGCGACCCTCCGTCGAGCCAGCGGTGGAGCTCCGTCTTCCTTTTCTTCTTCCTTGGCGTCTCTGTGCCTCCCCTAACCTCGTGCCGTCTCTCATTCCTGCAGCCGAAGCTCGGAGCATGGAGTTCGTGGGAGGCTAGGGTTCCGGCCACCGCGCAACGACGACGAGCTGCCTCCGTCCCTCCTCCGCCTTCTTCGAGCCCGCTGTGAGCTCCGCCTCCCCCTCCTCTCTCTCCTGAGCCCCTCCTTTTCCTTCCCCGCGCACGGGCGCGTGCTCCGCGTCGAGCACCGCCACCAGCCGCCGCGCGACCTCGTCGCCGGCAGGCCTTCCGGCCGCGCCTGGCCACGCTGAGGCGCGCGCTGCACTCGACGCACACCCGCGCACTCGCACGGCTACACAAACGCGTGCGAACCCGCGCGCATGCGCCTCCCCCTTGCGCGCAGACGCGCACCGCCATCTCCGGCGAGCCCGCGCCGCCTCTCCGATGCCCCGCGTCGTCACCGTCAAGCGGCCCTAGCTCCGCCTTCGCGTGACGTTTCCCTAGGTACCCTTAGCTTCGCCCCTGACGCCCTGTAGCCGCCGCCGGTGAGATCCCCGGCGAGGCGCCGCCGCGCGCGCGCCGCCCCGACGCGCTCCGGCCGCGCTGCGTCGCCATCTGACGTGGCGTGCCACGTCGGCGCCGGGCCCGCGGAGACTCAGTCTCCTCTGCCGCGTCAGCGCCCCGTCAGCGCGCGTCCACGGGCGCGGTGCACCGTGGACCGCCCTCACATACCTCCTCCGGTCCACAGCCCTGTGGACCAAGTCCACGGAACAGTGGGTCACAGTGAACCCGGCCCCAGTGGCCCACTCGTCAGCCTCACAGAGCCTCTGGAATTGCTAAGTCCACACGCAGAGTGTACCCAGGAAGTTATTTCGAGCACTTTTCTTTATCAGAAAAATTCCATAAAATTCCTAAAAATACTAGATTAATTCCTAATCATTTTGCAACACTTGTTTATTCTATAATAATTAGGATTATGCCTATGCTTAATTACTTAGCTTAATCCTAATTATTTCCTATGTTGCAAACTTGTAAAATCTATATCTCCTTCATCTTAGCTCCGATTTTGGTGATTCTTCCACCAAAATTCCTCTAAAATCATGAGCTATTTATTGTTATCAAAACCCTCTATTGTTGATCTCTGTTTGGTCTTCATTTGATTTATTTGCTTGTTAATCAGTTGTTCGATCGGTAGTTTAATTCGATCGCTGTTTGCAATCAATAGAGGAGCAAGCCTTCGAGGAAGGAGCGGAGGATCCGGATTACGAGGACTTAGAAGAAGAAGACTTTGGTGAAGGCAAGTTCTAACCCCTTGGTCATATTGATCCTATGATTACAAATAGTCCTATTTAGAGCCTGTTTTGGAAATAACTGTGCATGATTTTTTTTAAAATATGCTTTAAATGCTAGATGATCCTATGCTGATGATTGCCCTACCTTGTTAATTGTTCATCCACTGCCTTGTTAACCCTAGGATTCACTGTCATTAATTCCTTAATGATATGTTGATATGCTATGCTGCTTAGGACTTATTACATGTGTACTTAATTAATCTTGCTATACATACTTTTGGTGTAAAATGGTGTGTGTTTGGAGGAGTGCGTGTGAATATGAAATGTGGGATGGTACTATATACTAGTGATAATTGTAACCCATAGTGGGGTACTTCTGGCGGGAGCAGGCGAGGTAGTCCTCAATGGGGAGGCCTATCTCTGGGATGCGATTCCTCCTTTGAGGATAGCTATTGAAGATGCTTGCTTCGGTCGTATAAGGACCGGTTCATGTGCCGCCTTGCCTAGCACCTTTCGTACAACCACATGCCTTGTATGGGAAAGGTTTGGAACCACACCCTACTATAGTGTTCACCCGGTACCCACCTGGAAGGCAGGAGTTGCGGCGGAAGCCAGGAGAAGACTCGACATGGCAGGTGTCGGGATCCGGCGTATGGTGATTCTTCAGGCCTTCCTACATAATAATGATGATATTGTGAAGCCCCTGGTCGCAGTTTTTCCGTGGTGGTGCCGCGGTGACACCAAGTAGGTACGGGACCATTAGTATGTCTGTCCGATCCATGACGATGGGAAGGGCTGACATGCCTTGTGGGGAATTGTGTACAACCTCTGCAGAGTTACAAATCTATCATGATAGCCGTGTTCCACGGTATTGGGCAACGCGAAAGCTTGTGCCACACAATGATTAGTATAACGGTGTGAGTAAACTCCTTGGTGTGTTTTTGGAATACTCCGGTGTGGAACCGTGTGCTGGTTTCCTGCCAGCATTAAAATGTGGGAACTGGCGGGATGGACCTTGTCTCCCCCAGGGCCAAACAACCCCATTAATCCTCATTGATAACCTTAATTAGTGGTTTGCGAACTGCTTTGTTTTACAAACAACCCCTGCATAAAACTGGCCTTCCGCCCAGTTACTAAACCCTCGGCCTATCCTTGAAATTATCCTTGCATGCTTAAACCCCTTGTTGTTAGGACTTGCTGAGTACTCTATGTGCTCACCCTTGCTTAATCATTCAGATGGGGAACCTGAGTATCAAGAGGATGGTGATGAAGAGTAGGGTCCTGTCTACACTCAAGATGCCTGTGCTAGTACCGCTTCCGACTTCCGCTGTAGTAGTGTTTAAGTGGTTCTGCTGTCGCAGCCCACATGCTTGATGATTGTTGTAATAAAGTGGCCTCGGCCGTTTGTTGTAAGACCTTTTAAGTATGAAGGCTTGTATGAGACTCGGTAATAATTATGTAAGTGATGACTCTGTGATATCAGTCTGTGTAAAGTGTTCGTATCAGCGTCTGATCCAGGGACTGGTACGGTAAGCACTAGTGCTCCAGAAATGGGGTACGACAGCCTTGAAGAAGATATAAATTGGCAGATAATAAGTCACCTTTCATGACACCAAGAGAGCCTCTAGATACCTTCATAACTCCACTTTCAGCGGAGTACTTATACCCTTTACGATCAAGAGTACTTAAAGAAATGAGATTTCTCGTCATAGTTGGAACATGCCTCACATCTGTCAATGTCCTGACAATACCATCAGCCATCTTAATCTGAACAGATCCCATGCCTACAACCTTGCGAGGTGTGTTATCACCCATCAAAACAGAACCACCACTTTGGACAGATTCATAAGTGGAGAACCAATCTCTATCAATGCAAATATGAAAAGAGCAGGCAGAATCAAGAACCCATTCATCATTAATTTTAGCACATACAGCATAAGCAACGAGAACATCACCATTATCAGAATTACTATCAGCAGAAGCAACAGAGGCTTTAACATTATCAGAATTACCTTTCCCCTTATTTCTCTTTTCTTTATTCTGCAACTTATAACATTCTGAAATGTAATGAGTATCACCTTTGCAATACCTTCAGAACTTTCCTTTGCCTCTGGACTTTGAGCGGCCTTTGTAACCACTCGAACTCTTGCTTCTAGAGTCATGTGTTGATTTCTTCTCTGTCCTACCACGGACAGCCAAGCCTTCTCCATCAGAACTGGCAGCTTCAGCAGACACTATTTGTTTCATCTTCTCCTTAGCATGCAAAGCATCATAAACCTCAATGACAGTTAGAGTATTATGACTATATAAAATAGTGTCTCTGAAATTGAAATAAGACTGGGGCAATGAACACAAGAGCATAAGAGCTAAATCCTCATCATCATATTTTACCTCCATGGACGCTAGGTCCGAAACGATCTCCTTGAAGACCGACAAATGAGAGGACAGAGAACCACCCTCTTGCAGCTTGTGAGTGAACAATTTCATCTTCAAATGCATCTTGCTGGTGAGATCCTTTGACATACAGATCGACTCCAACTTGAGCCATAAAGCTGCAGCGGTTTTCTCCTCCAAAACCTCTTGCAAAATATTATTAGATAAATAAAGATGAATTTGTGATAGAGCCTTACGATCCTTTCGCTTTTCATCACTGGACCAAGACTCCGTCTTCTTCTTGTCGAAACCATCAAACGCATCATCTAGATCAGTGTGCGCTAATATTGCCCTCATCTTGACTTGCCATAAAAAAAACCGTGTATCACAGTCTAGCAGTGGAAGATCATATTTGAGAGAAGACATGTCGAAGAATAATAAGCAATAATAATCTGCAGTGCCTCTGATACAACCCTGTGTGGACGTAGCAATAATCTGCAGACTCCCTGGTACAACCTCGTGTACCCTAAGCAAAGAAACCAGATACCAATCTCCTGGTAGAAGCTTCGTCGGGTGCGTGTAGCAAAGAATCCCCAATTCCTTCAGGCAGCACGAACTCGCGTGGGAACAGAGACCTGCCTCGGGACTTGATGCAGCAACAGAAACAGCTCGTACTGATCTGCAGCGTGGCCGTGCTGCAGCTTTGTAGACGGACGAACTCGACTCCAACACGGGATCGGTTGCCGTCGACTCCGCTTTGGACTCGTGCGCGACAAAAAACGCCGAGTCGACGACTGGCGGGGAGCAACGCGCTTCGCGTGAGACGAGACTGGATCCCGTCCTTCAACCGTGCCACGCACGGGGAAACAGGCGAGGAAGACCGCGCCTGGATAATCGCTGCGCAGAAGCGCGCCTGGATAATCGCTGCGCAGAAGCGGCGTCAGACGACGAGCGACGAAAATCGCCAAGCAGATCAGATCGGCGGCGGCGGCAGAACGGGACGCAACCCTAATTTTTTTAATCAATCTCGTGTCTGGCTCATGATACCACTTGTTAACAAATAATGCGTAAACAAGATTGAAACGAGACACAGATTTTTACGTGAAAAACCTTTGCGGGAAAAAACCACGGGCGCCGACTGGCGATCTTCACTATAAAAGAGAGTTTACAAATGCAGGGGAATAACAATGAGTCGTCAACTCTTCCCGTGCAACATACAAGATGTATATATATATGGAAACTAATACAACCCGTAACGTGGGAGGACTCCACCTCTCACACCTCCTAGGCGTCCCTAGCGAGGCCTAATAATTCGGATCATATTCCAACATAGGTTGATCGTCGCTCATCAGCGTGCTCGATCCATCTCCCTCCTCATCGGCGTCGACACCAACAACCGCTACGATGGCAGGTGAGCCCTTGTCCCCTACTTCCTCTACTTGATCTCGATTTGTCGATCTCGATTTGCGATTTACTCACGCAAAGCTCCGTGTCGCCATGATTCAGATCACCTTGAGTTGGGGACGGCTTCCTTTCATGCAATTTAAAACTGCGCGATGGATAATCAAATTTAGGATTGCCAAGTTCAATGAATCCACCAGAGCATCAACTGGACCAGTTCTTTGATAGATCAGATTGAGGATATCTTCGTCAGTTTCAACTCTCAGGTGATCTTAACTCTAATTCGACATGCATGATTTGCCGTGCCCTATTATTCATAGAAAAGAAGAGAAAGTGAAAGGAGAGGAGAAATCGATTGCATGCTGCTATGCCTTCTATTTTGTCCCCGACAATTTCTTTACAATATGTGGTTACCGGTTAGTATTAGAGCAAAAAAAAAAGACAAAGGCAACCGATTGCAAAGGATTGATGTATTAGTGGTTGTGACGTGAGGTACTGATAATGAATGAATTACTCTGTTTCATTTGTGCAAGCATATACAATACATCTGTAACATTTGATATCATAATATAATATTCTTCTTTATGATATTATATATCATGATTTTCACCTTTGCCTCAACAATATATCACTGTCATTTGATACTCGATTTGTACTAAAACAGGTAACGTACCATCTTCCTAAAGATTATTTGCTTTATTTGAAATATATCTCCTGGTGTTTATGGTCAATGGAAAAAACTAACATGCTTTTGTTTCACTGCATTTATCATGAACTGATCTGGTCTTGTATTTGTTGGTCATTATTATAGTCAGCTTGGTTTTCTTCAAGGGTCAGCTGCTAAACTCTTGGTTCTGAATTTTGTCACACATCTGCTGCAGAAAGCATGATTCCAGCCTTTGGTTTTCTTCAAGAAACAATACGCAACAACACTAAAGAAGCAGGCTTGGTGAGGATATATTGCTTTTGTGCTCTCTGAGTGCACATCACTTCATTTTCTGTCCACTGCCGAGTAATTTAAGTTTTCTATTTGTGGACTATATTTTTTTCTTTAGGCTGTCTGTTAATAGTTAGCAATTGCGTGAAAACTTTTCTATTGAATATGAGGTTTGCATTCTAATCTGAATATTATCGTAACACCTCCCTTTTTTCCTTCTTAGTTACATTTTGTATTTATGAGAACCTGGAACGATTTGGTTGTTCAATATAAATGAATAGTAGGTGTATTTTCGTGTTGAAATGTTCACTATAATTTTCTTCATTCTTTTTAGTATAATAAGTTAGACACTGAGCTTTGGGTATTATCATGTATGAAATTCTTGTTGGTTTTTCTTGATTTTACTCAGAGGATTGAATTGATTGTCAACCTGCAGAAAGGTTAGTGTGGATGTGTGTCCAAAGGATATATATATATATATATATATATATATATATATATATATATATATATATATATATATATAGGGCAGCGTTAATTCACACCCTGGGTGTGATATAATATATCACACCCCAGCCCACCTAAGTGGTTCCTGTGTCGCACCACACCACAAGAAGGCACCAGCATGCACTCATCAACGCAACCATCATACCGTATTAATTAGCGCTGCCCTTAATTCCATTTGAATGCACGCGCGTATGTGTGTGCAAAACAGGAAGATTCCTTTCCTTTGCCGTATAGCAGTCAATCAGGCAATAAAATGTTAATTAAATCATAACAGCTCAAGACTCCCAAATAAATGAAACGTGATTATGGAAAAGGATTGTTGCTTGGACTAGACGTGAACCAGGCTGCTGAAATCGCAGAATTGGCAGCCGCAAAAAATTAAAACACAATTGGCTGAACACATAAACAAGATGCATTTTTTGGGATTTAGACTTTGAATCAATAGGATTGCAAGTAAATAGCTGAGACTAATATAGTCTAAAGTTTTTAGGACCATACAAGAAGGCCCTGATATGTTTTTATGACCATAGGTGGCATTTGTTTTTCTTGAGATCATAATGCTTGACCCTGAAGTCATAAATTATTGACTACATAATTGCAAAATCAGTAGATTTTGTGATAGAGAAAACAAGAGCAAATGACAAAGGTGTGTGTTACATCTATGAATTCTGTCACTAGGAAATTAAAAAAAATTGCCATTTGAAATGAGAGATCATAAATTCTGTAAAAACATATGCACCGCACGTGCACAATCATAAAGTTCTGTCATGACAATAAAATCTCACACTTCACCATAGTAAACACTATCCCACAATTTTTTGCAAACAATCTTGAAATTTGCCAAAAGGTTCCACATGGAACATTCAGCCTATTTGCTATTGCATTATAAGATTTAATACTGCTAGAGAATAGAATTCACTGACACACTCTATTTTGACACGTGTGCATTAGAAAAGAAATGGTAAACTTTGCTACTTCATGTGGATTGCGTTTTTATACTGTTGCAATTTTCCATCCGCAAAATGCTCTGTTACAAATAATGAATGTTCAAGTTACCTCATTTGAAAAGAATGTTTTGTGAGTATAAAAAACCTCACAAGCAAAACAAAGAAATCATTTTTTACATTGTGCAATCTCAGTAACAAATACATGTTTTTCATCGAAAAAAAAACAAATACATGTTTTTACAAATGGTGGCACCCCAGAGCACAAATACATGTTTGTAAATATTTTATTGTTACAAGTGAACATACAAGTGCGTAAGTGTAAAAGGCAATTAATTGAATATGTATTTATGGTTAAGAAATGACCGAGAGATAACCAATATTTTGACCACCTGATAGACACCTCAAATTTTTAACAACTATTTTAGGCCAACTAATTGTTTTGATAGGGCTAGAAATAGCATGGTATGATGCTGCTTTTACATAACCAATGAAGACGTGCATGGTTGGATTTGTAACAAGGGGCACATATTTTGAAACTAACTAAAAATATGTGGCATGCTTAAAACTGATCTAAAAGGAGTGACCTCGCAGCATATGAACTTTTAGTTGTTATACTTCTCATGAAAGATTTTATATTCTGATCCCTAGAAACGTAACATTCGTTGACACCTCAACCATGATGATGTGAATCCTTCTAGAATGCAAAAAGTTAAAAAATAACAAGATCAGTCATTCGATTGTGACTGGAAAGACTATTTTATGATTAAAACTCTGAGTCACATTTTTGTGTAACCACAAAATTTTGTTAGTCTGAGTCACATGTTGACCGTAAAAGCTTTCTGTGGAACCGCAAAATATTGTTAGTGTCATTGTCAAAATCCTTAGACCTGAAAAATCAGTCAACGTGCATAAAAGTTTTACAATCACGATTCTATATGCAAATGCACGAGAGTGTAAAAGGTACTCAAATTTACGAAAGCTTGGGAAGGTTTTTACGGCTAAAACAAATACAGTGATTTCCTGAGTAGTGAACACATGTTCAGTATATAAATTTCAATCATAAAAACCGTGTGCTAATTAACTATTATTCACAACGAAGTACCGGACTATGATCCTAAACACTGATGAGTACTACATTTGCGACTTGAATCACGGGCTTGCTATATCCACCCCTGAAACACACGGATGCAAATCATGCATCAGGTAGCTCTACGGCAGCCGGTGCAGCTGAAGACCGCTGGAGCCAATGCCAAATGCCAGCACGCCTCAGACGATGCACCACGCCACTTGAGCACCCGCATTGGCTTGTCGTGTGTTGCAAAACTCCATTGCAGTGGTCATCGTCCCCCTCCACGCCTCCTGCGTACAAAAGCAAAGGACCATCAGAAAAATACATTGGGAAAATGAGACTGTTGTGATGGCGATGCTGGAAAATTGCCTACTGGGAGGAGCCTGGTGCCTAGTTGTGGCAGGCTGGGCAACGTCAGCCCCATTATTGACGAGGTGTGGTTCATCAATTAGGCAGCTTTCTGCAAATTCTTTGGTGTTGTTTCTGATCTATCACTCGGCCATCATAGACTCCTCGTTCTCCTCCACGCTGCCACGCACAAAATCTACAAAACCATCAGAAACATATCGGGAAAAATCAGCACGGTTTTTTATGGAGGAAAAAGATGATGGCAGAATTTCGTACCTAGCTGAAGTGTGTCGTCTATGGTCTTGCATCCGGATCACATGGTCAATCGTTGGAACGTCATCAGCTTTATATATGGTTTAGCAGAGAGAGGGAGAGAGAGAGAGAGAGATAGCGTCTGGGAAAAATAAATGAGGAATCTGGCAACGTGATCAAAGGAAATTAACCTCCACACACGACAGCCTTTACCTTTCAAATAAATCTCCATAATTATGGTCATTATTGCTGGGAATATTAAATGTTGTGGGACGAGAGTTGGTTTAATAATTTGGCTGGGTTGAATCGGGTGCCATGTGGTTCGGTCTGACTGGGTTAGAGTGGCTAGGGAGTGAAATATTATTTCACACCCAGGGAGTTATATAGGGTACCTATATATATATATATATATATATATATATATATATATATATATATATATATATATATATATATATATATATGTGTGTGTGTGTGTGTGTGTGTGTGTGTGTGTGTGTGTGTGTGTGTGTGTGTGTGTGTGTGTGTGTGTGTGTGTGTGTGTTTAGGGAATTTTATATTTGGCTCATATGTACTCACGAAAAAATCTTTGCGTCAAATCAAGAAACGAACAATGGAGCAGATTGGACTGCTCTAAAAATTGTGTTTTGCATTTGAGCAAACCTATTTATTGGTTGAAAGCAGATTCCTCCCGTTTTGTTCCTTTTGTGCAAGATTTTTTGGTTCCTGGGTCATTGGTTCCCTTCTATTTTTCTTGATCAGTTCTTGATTTTTGCCTTTCCAGATTTTCCTGATTGTCTTTCAAAGCAATCGCTGTAGATCACTGCCTCTTCGCACCGGCGCCGCATCATCTCCTGCACACCTCAACTGACTGAAGGAGCTGCCGATCTCTTGCACTACCGGAGAGGTAGGCCGAGCATGGTGCATGGCGTCAAGTGACGGCGAGCCCGAGCTAGGGTGCATGATTTGCCGAGCTGCAAAGTGGCCGAAGGATGCTTCAGATGCAGAAGATCCGCGAGGTGCAGGAGGCCGAGGCAGCGGTCTCATTCGAGCGGTGTCACACCCGGTTTTAAGGACAAAACCGAATGCTCATCTATATGTGTGCCCAGGATCAAGTTTCACACATATAGGACAAAGTATAGTAAAACAGAGTAACCAGTGTCATAAATACATCGTACAAATATTACAATAAATGTCTCAAAGGACTAAACGAATACAAACGCTAGCGGAAGACTCCATAACGCCACAGGCAGTCGACCGGGGGCTCCACAAGCTTAGTCTTCACCATCGTCTTCAAAGTAGTCCATCTTCACTCTCTGAGCAGCATATCATGATTGTAGAGGAAATAGCAAGCGTGAGTACATGTCGTACTCCGCAAGTGTGGGAGAATATGCAATATGCAAGCTTATAACAAGAAAGGCCAACATATGGTTCATAGCAGAAAAGCAAC